>JASANG010003691.1:247500-379759 GCA_030248215.1 Enoplolaimus lenunculus | reverse complement strand
ATATTCTTAAGCCTAAGCTTAAACCTATGCCAAGCAAATAATTAGTCTACAGCTTAAGCTTACTCTTTTCAAAGTCCCACAGAAAAAAGTTACGCCCCTGATCTTTACATGGGCCGCCTAAACCTAGCATTCTATTATGTAGCCGATTAGGCTACCTAAAGGACATTGCAGTGTTCATCGTACGGAACAGGCGCACTTCAATTCTTGTATGATACCAAACAGCACCGAAATGAATTAAAAGGGGGCAAAAAGTATATCGCCAACTTTGTGTCCCTCATTAAAATTACTAATTCAGGCAGCTCAGTGCATCCTCTTTATTAAAACAGAAATATTTATAGCGAAATGTAGAATTTAAGTTTTAAAACTAAAATTTGTTTAACTTGAACTAAAATTATCGGACAACTTCAAATCAATCACAATATGTTTTCCACAAATTGAATTTGATTCTTCGGAACATGTAAAGATAGTGGCGGAACGTTTTTCTGGAGGACTGCAATAGAGTAAGCTTAAGATTTAGACGACTTCTTTGTTTAGGCTTAGGCTAAATAGGTATAAGACCGTTGTTACGCTTAGGCTTAGGTTTAGCATGATACTGTTACGGCCTTGTTCTATACGTTAACCGATTCTTTCATATTAGCTTTTAAATCGTTGATTTTTTACCAACGTTGAACGGTGTTTGGTTTTTCTACACATAAATTAATTGTCTTGAAATTTCAAGACTCCGACTTTCTTAAATTTTCAAAGCATAAATGTCTGGTATTTAAAGACATTAATAGCCTTGAACAGCTCAGAAACTGTGTTTCAAACGGATAAAACATAAATGTGTTATTTTTAAGAAATTTCTGTTGCCATTTTATAAAACATAAATTTCTTCCCTTCAAGAAACAATTGTCTTATATTCAAGACTAATTTCTGATTTTTATGTATGTAAGCCGCTGCTCCATTCATGTTCTTCAAAATGAATATAAACAATCAAATTTCAATGATATTTCGGGTTGAACTTAGGCTCCCCCCAACCTGAGTTTACATCTTGGACGAATCTTAGGTAGTAAAATTAGGGTATTTTGTTGAGCTTTGATCCGCAATTTTGGTGTAATTTCCCTAGAAAACATTAGTCTTGAATTTCACAAATATTCGTCTTAATCGTTCATGAAACAAAGTCTTAACTTAAAAGACCTCAATTTCTGAAAAATTGAAAGAAATAAAAATCTTGAATTCAAGACATATACGTCTGGAATCTGCATTAAGACATAACTGTCTTAAATTTGAGATAACATTTTTTGCATCTAAGAAAATTTATTTTGTGTGTAGAGCAGGTTTATTGCAACTTTGTCATCCGAACAAAATATAACAAATATGATTAGATTTCCTTTTGTTTGACCGCGAATTCAAAATATTTCGAATTACTGTTGCGCAATACTTGACTTCCGGCGCCGTCTGTCACCGTTCGTACCATACGTTATTGCACGTGAGTTATTTGCGTACGATATCGCACGGTGACGGGCGGCTCTGAACGTTGACGGACGACGCCGTACGGGTTACTAACGACGCTGGACGTCAACAAAAGTATACCGCAACCCTTAATCATCGTCTATGCCAAATTGAGTTTAATTCAATAACGGCGGTGTTTACTTTTTGAAAACTAAAACTAAAGTTTTAATTAATATCATAATAATGTCGATTTTGCGATGAAGCTAAAAAAATCAGCAGAATTTTTTAATTAAAAAATCAACAACAGGTATTCGGTTCGGTTGAGTTGGTTTGAATACTGGCAAACATGTAATTAGGCAGATTATATCAATATGGACTTATATATTTACTACTGTAGTGACCCGAATAAGAGGGGGGTGACTCATATTGATTGCACCTTCGCAGAAGGTATCGTCTATGCTATTAGGTTACGTACTGTTATTTGTCTTCCAGCAAACCTGCTATGATTTGGACACTTTTTACTTTTTCCAGCAATTTTCTATGAGGTAAGTTGTTCACCCAACGAATATTCTCTTAAGATTTCAGTATTCTGGTTTGAAGGAAAGGTCGCTGCAACCTAAACAAAACCTGGTTAGTAAACTCTACCGAGATTTTTGGGTGTTCAGACAAAAACAGTAGATCTTTGCCAAACTTGGAAACTAATTCTCAATTGGCACGTAGCATACACTAACAGTTGGCAGTAGCTCTTATAATTTGTGAGCCTTTGAATCAGCCTTTATTAATTTCTACACGTTTGATAATTCGCATGTTTTCTACTGCAATGTGGAACTTTTGTAAAACCCTATTCACACGTGCACGTTTTGTCCAAAATGCAGCTCGAAAAACTTGCAGCTGCAAATGATTCATGAAAAATCATAGCTAGGAATTTAGCTCACATGTGTGAACAACCATGCAAGTTCACTGAATTTATTGCAGACGCTTTCTCATTGGCTGATGAAGAACTGCATGTTCTGCGTGCAATTTACAGCAGCAAGTTCTCGCTGCTCTGCAAGAGCGCTCCCATATTTAAGTTGCGTCATTACTCAACCTAATGTTTAGATATACTCGCAAAGAGTTTGACTGGATTCGGGTCATTTCAATATCGTCAGACGCTCTGAAAGCATAGAATCCGTAGGTTTATGGAATTTTAACATTATAAATTAAGTACTACATTACAGTGAGCAGGATTCCGTAAACGGCACCAGAAATCTCTGACCATAACAACCTGGGCGGATCACTTTGAAGGGAGCCGCGAAAAATCCGCCTATCATATTTTTGCGCACGCGCGAACAACAACTATCATCTACAACATAACAGATGACATCGAACGTGCACCTGCAATTTGATTGGTCAAACGGAATGTTCCTTTGAAAATACTTGCAGCTGCAAGTATTTTGTGCAAGTTACAGCTGCGAGTTCTCGCTGCAAAAACTTTAACGCGTGAATAAACCATATAGCAAAAATTAATTTACTTGTTATATATTTTAACTGAACCAGAATTTAGATACATCACTGTTTCGCTTAGCGACAATAATAATAAAGTAAAAGATGTCCAAGCACTCTCAGTGGCAGGCTAAGAAATTTCTCAAAGTCGGTGTAAAAGCGACAAATATTACAGTAGAAGAAAACTGTCAAAAAATGGGACGAAAAGTCAAACAACGTTTAGTGTACAACCTTAACGCACAAATGTTGTCTGTGATTGGTGAAACTAAGGGCCAGAACGGCCGGCAGCTTGTGGATATTGCAAACGCTAACCATAAAAACCATAAAGCAACTCCCTATGCGTATAAGCTGCAGATGTTGATGGCACTACTGAGTGACAATGCGACACATGTCTGGCAAACTAAAAAATTATTGACAACATTTGAATTATAATTTTTTTGCTAATAATACCATCATGTTTTATTTGACTCAAAAATTCAGTATATATAGATATATATGTATATATATTTTTCTATTTTTCTATCTATATATCTATATATGTATTTATATATAGGTATAACCTCTTATAAATGTTGAATTCGAAACTGCTTAAGCGAACGTGAAATTTTTTTTGCTTTTCAGAATCCTGAAGATCATCTTATAACGAGAATGGTAAAGTATTTTATTATTGGCTCTTCAAAAATTTTAACCCGGAATATGTTCCCGTTGTATGTGATTCCCCTGATACATATTATATTTGTTTTAATGCTCCAAGACGTATAAATTAGGTAAAGAACGTGCGTTCGATGTGTGTCTAGTGATCTGTGAAGCGAAGATGCACTAAACAGGTGTCAGCTTAAAGGTACATTGACGTAAATTAAGAGGTCCAAACTGCGGGGAATCGACACGCTTGCGGTGTCTTCCGTTACCTGAAGACTTGGTACTAGAAACAAGCTGAAGTTTTTCCGATATTTAATGAATTTTATGTTACAAATTTTATTTTCATTTATCGAGGCCTTTTCGTTCCACCTGCGCTCCACGTAAGATTAGGTGTGGAACGTTTTCCTGTGGGACTGCAATAAAGTAAGCTTTACCTTTAGATTAATTTTTTTGTTTGGCTTAGGCTGAAGCTTAGGCTTAGGCTTAAGTAATATGCTCATTCTTACGCTTTAGGCTTAGGCTTAGGCTTAAGCTTAGGCTTAAGCTTAGGCTTATTAATATGCTTATAATACTGTTCCACCCCTGTACTTGCCCCATCGGCTATGAATTTTAGATGAATGACGATTGATAAATATAGTTTGTTGTCGTGACACCCTCTCAATCGGTTGTGTTATTGTCTAAATTGCCAGCTAACGACTAGCGATGACGTAGCTACGTTTAGTCAATGATTGCGTCATAAGACGCACTGTTGTTTTCAGTACTTCACAGACCAGTGGGATCTGATTTGAGCTTACAATTGCCAAAAATCGCGTAAACAATTGTGCATTATTTTTGTTGTCAGTAATTCTTGTTAGCGGATTCAGAGGGGGGACGCGTACGCCCCCGTCCGAAATTATTTGTGTTAAAATGGTATGGTCCTATAATTTTTCCACTCAGAAAATTTTTTGTAAAAACACAATTTTTCCACAGAATTTTTTATGATAAAATCGTAACGTCCCTGCTACCTTACAATTTTTCGCTGTCAGAAAATTTTTTGGTAATAAAATGGTAAGAACCGTACCTTACAATTTTTGCATTTCACAACAAAATGCCAGCCGGCCGCCCCCCCCCCCCCCCGGCAAAAATTTTTGTATCCGCCTCTGAACGCAGTCAGTTGATTTTGAAAGTTTAAAGAAGTTTTAATTAGTATTAATGTATTTTCGTCAAGTGTTTGGCCTATTCTAAATTAATACGAAACTTACATTTACCACTCAAGTTTAGCATTGGAAGTTTTAGCCTGGTACGTATTCATACTCAGGGTCCTGAGAGTACTCAACCCCGCATGAAAGAAAACGGCCAATGTTACTTTAAGGGGCGTAACAGTAGACTAAACACATTCCTAAGCCTAAGCCTAAGCGTTGCAAAAATGTGTTCCTAAGCCTAAGCCTAAGCCTAAGCCAAAGCAAAAAAATGTAATCTAGAATCTAAACCTACTCTTTTATAGACCCACCAGACACCTGGACGCCCCTTAAATTAACATGGGCCAAAAAACTTAAACGTTAAACGTTTACCAGGGTTCAGCTGGCTACGAGCCTGTTTGCAATTTTAAAATCAATATACCAATATTTGCAAAGTGAAACTAGCTGCGATCATATAGAAATAACCGTGTTTCTTTAACCACCGAATACCGAAGTAGTGAAAACATTTCAACCAACCTGCTTGTTATTGAAAAATTTTATTAAGTTTTCAAAACATCACAATTTTACTAACTTTTAAACTCTTCGCAGACATTTAATTTTCGTACCAATTACAGCTGCGAAATAAAATCAATATAAACCTCTGACTCTTTCAACACAGTTCTTTGAATGTTGTTACTCGCAATTATCACGGGACACTTGTAAAGAACGGTTTATCTGGTTCAGTGAAAGACATAAAACATTCTTAAAACCATGACGAGTTACCTAAACTTTTATAAATTATGCTTTAAAGGATTAGTGACTGCTTTTCCTAAAAAGTTCCGTTCAAAAACCTAAATGATTACTAGGAATTAAAAAGACGAAAAACTACACGTTGTCCTGTCGTACAAGATTAGTGCAATATAAATGCAAAACACAGCCTTGGTCCAATAAAATAATACTAATCTGCCAGATTTGACGCAAAAGTAGCGAAAGCACAAAAATTCCTTTGCAAATTTTCCTTTCATAGAACAATCACGTGTATTTCTGAAGAAATTATTGTATATAAACAAAGTAATGCTGGAAAGTTGCCCAAAATACGTATGTGGGGCGCTCCAGCTGTAATATATAAATGTAGAAGCAAGAAACATACACATTTAGCGAAATTTTTTTCAACAAACGTATAATAAATTATAAGATATGCTTTCTCAAAATTTTTAATTTAGATACCGAACTGAACTTGAAAATGATGCGCTGTCTCCTATATTTGGCTTTCTGCGGTCAGATTTGATTGGCAGTATTTACAAGAGGGACCAAAAGCTCTCACCCCCCTCTGGCTGTGGCCTTGTTTCAAATGTGACTTACAAACGGGCTGTATAACGCGTTTTTTTACTTTTAAAGTGTCGTGTTCAGGTTAGTAATTTTCAGACAGCCATTTTCGGTTAGAATACAAGCACACATACAATATACATTTATTTGAATTCTGATCCATTTGTTTAATATTTTTTATTTCATCGAGATCCAACTCCAAGTTGGTGTTTGTTAATTTGCCACTTTAAAAATGGAATAAACAAAGCTATACACTGCAAAAAATGGTGAGTCAAATTGATTATCTCCGAAGTATGCTTTACGGGACTGCACAAACTGAGTCAAGTTTGATTTCGCCACAGTCGAATTCGACTCACTTAGTTGCACGTTTGACTCTGGTGGAGTCGAATTTGACTCCGTTTGTGTAGTCCCGTAGAGCCTATTTTGGACAAAGTCAATTTGATACACCAGTTTTTACAGTTTAGTCTAACGGCAAAAAGCAGTGGAAACAATATTTAAGCAATTACAAATCATACGAGCTTTGTTGCATTTACAGGACATATGTATGAAGCCTTATGAAACAACATCAGAATGCTACACCCAATGGCGTATGCAATTCGCAATAACAACTTTTTTCGTTCACTACGATCGCTATAAAATTTAAATTTTTGAAGTATAAAATGGTAGTTATGCCCTTGACTACACGACTTCCATCACGAATTTAACCCTTTAACTAAACAAACGTATATATGTCGTGCCCCAAACAGCTGTTTCTCCCAGTTGGAAACTGGGACGTTCCAAACGACAATTGCTATTTGGGGCAGCCCAATAAATTTTACTGGAATGCAAACTGATGTTGATTGGTTGTTCAGGTATGATTGTATTCGAGAAAACTGCCTTGCACAGTAATTGTTTGCCTCCACCATACCTGCAAACTATAAATTAAATAAGATTTATATGGGTGAAAGATTACAGACTCGCAATTTGATTGGCTAATCAAAACAACAGAAATAGAAACAGTATTATCTCACTTTAGCGCTGTATTCGATTAAACATTACGACGCACGGTCACACAAAACCGTTTCTGTACTATATAAACTTTGTTTAGTTCATAATTTGCAAATAGGATGAAGGCAAATAATTATTGTACATGTCAGTTTTCGCAAACACAGCGAAGCCTGAACAACCAATCAGAAACAGTTTGCATTCCAGTTGTGTTTGGGCTGCTCCAAATAGCAATTTTGGTTTGGAATGACCTAGTTACCAACTGAAGCAAATAGCTCTTTGGGGCATGACACATATATTCGTATACATACATATATTATATACAAAAGAACTTATTCAATGGTACTTTAATCTTTAAGTATAGTTTCGCTGGTTCTTCTGGGATGCATATTATACGTTTGCAGAAATCGGAGCACGATATAGGCAGTTGCGGTGAACGCAACTAGCACTGACGCTGCCAGACTTGCAGCTAGAACTGTGAATTTAGTATATGACAGACAAACTGAGATGTATTCTTTAGCAGATTTGTGACGTCCGAGATTATAATCATCATAAAAAGGCGGTCGGTCTTTTTGAAGTTTGAAATTTAAATTCGACAAAAGATCAGCCGACGATTGCAACGAGCGAACTGCTCCTCGGTTATTGGAGGATTGAGTAATGTTTTGAGAGTATTCTGAAATGAAACACGCAACACGTATATACACTGTAAAAAATGGGGAGTCAAATTGATTCTCTCTGAAATAGGTTTCCTGACTGCACAAACTGAGTCAAATTTGACTCCGCCAGAGTCAAATTCGATTCACTGAATCGCTCAGTGAGTCCAATTTGACTGTGGCAGAGTCAAATTTGACTCAGTGTGTGTAGTCAGGAAAAGCCTATTTCGGAGACAGTCAAATTGACTCCCCATTTTTTTACAATGTACAAGAAAGAAATTGTATTTTTTAAAACAGGCGGATACGGATATGTCGGTATAAAATTAACCACATTTCAAACTACTTTTCTTAGGTTTGGGAAACGTCATCTGGCAGTGATTCGTTAGTTGTTTCGTTTAATGCAATGTTTATTAGCTGCCTGCTAGATTTAAATTGATACCAATAAAGCTGTTGCGATAAAAAATATATTTAATGGTTTTCACATTATGGTCATTTTATATACTGTAGCGACCCGAATAAGAGGGGTGTGTGTAATAAATGTCCACATTTTGAGTCCCAATCAATAGGAGTCCGTATCCGTAATAAGGGTCCGTAAGCGCATAAAGTCACTAAACACTAATTAGCGGGCATAAACGTCAATTATCTCTAATTGTAGCGCATAAATGACTCTAGGACCAAATAAAGTTGAGTTCGAAACTTTCAAGCGTACTTAAGTTTTGAAAGTACATTCCTAAGTATTTACATTGTATTATCGCTCAAGCTATTAATACAAGACAAATGTTTAATTCAACGGATAATTGCATTACAGGATATATATCAGTAACGAAGGGCGGCGGAGCGTGGGTTAAAATAAATAACAGTCTGTAACCGAATAACAAGGGGGTACATTCTGAAAAGGCCAAATTCCCCCCTCTTATTCGGGTCACTACAGTTTGTTAAAGCAAAGCTCACGCCACTGAAAAGTGTAAAAACGCTCTTGTATCCCGTATTTTTTAATGTGCGTAGCTCCTATCACCGGTTCGAAATATTTTCATAAACTCAATAGTCCAACGGCCAGGCCTGTAGCCAGCTCACCTTGCTAGGGGGGCTAAAAAATTTTCAGGATTGGCATTCAAGAGTTTTAATGACTTGCAAGCAAGGTTGAAAATTTTGTAGAGGGGGCAAAAAATTTTCCAGGACACGCTGAGCCCCGCTGCCCATTTTTGGCTGCGGGCCCGCTAACGGTAGTGCTACAAATTTACCTTTGCCAGGAAATTCGGGTGCGTCCAGATTAAGTATCAACATTTCCGGTGACGCAACTTCAATTGAGACCGGATCACGTCGGTCGCTGCGACGCATTGAATGATTGTTCGAACGTTGACCTTCAATCGCTACGCTTCGTTTGCTTCTACCTTTGAGTTTGATAGCGTCCGCAAATTCGGCACATCTGGGAGGCTAAAGTAAAAGACATTTTTGTTGGATGCTGGGCAGATTGTTTCGAGGGAAGCGTTAGCTGGAGTTCGACATTTTATAGTTGTGTGAAATTACATAATCACATCCGTTTAATTGTAGTAAAATAATCCATGAATGGTGAAATTGCGTTCAAAAAATTAAATCAACAGCATGTTGTTGCACTTAATAGCATCAGCTGAATCGGCCAATGTTACTTTTAGGGCCGTAACATTAGATTTAGCGTATTTCTAAACCTAAGCCTAAACCTTAGCCTAAGCGTTGCAAAAGCGTATTTCAAGCCTAAGCCTAAGCCTAAGCCTAAGCGTAAGCGTTGCAAAAACGTATTCCTAAGCCTAAGCCTAAGCCTAAGCCTAAGCGTTGCAAAAACGTATTCCTAAGCCTAAGTGTAAGCCTAAGCGTAAGCAAATAAAATGTAGTCTAGAATGTAAGCGTATACTTTTACAGGCCCACCAGAAAGTGGAACGGCCCTAAAAGTATCATGGGCCGCTGTATCAATAGCAGAGTGTGGGAACCAGAGCGGGCCCATAGCCAAGGGGGGGCTAGGGGGTTCAGCCCTCTTGGAAAAATTTTGCCTCTCTAGAAAATAGTCAACCTTGCTTACAAAGTCATTAAAAACTCTCGAATGCCCCTCCTAAAAACTTTTTAGCCCCCTAGCAAGGTGAGCTGGCTATGGGCCTGAAGCAGAGGCGAAAATTACTGTTCCAGAAGTTCACAATTTACATATTTTGCCCGATCCAAAGTCAAAGATGAACCAGAAGTTAGATTAGTAGCAGCTTGAGGTTGATTTTGCTCATTTTAACAATAGTCTATCAAATGTTAGTACAAATTTAAATTTTAAGCCAAGAAAATTAATGCAATAGCATCGAAAATTGTCCCAAATTATACAATATCCCTGCGTTCACACAACATTCATGAAAGATACGAATATTTTCACTGCCAAAATTGATTGGAACTTCCTGTACAAGATGTACCGGATCCGTCCGAGATCAATTTTTGTACAAAGATATAGGGAAGAGCGACATGAAACGGTAGCATGGTACAACCGGAAGTCTGCCTCCCGGCTCCAATTCCGGCAGAAAATCGGCCTCCGGATCCGGCTCCGGTAGAATTTTTGCCGGAGCTTCCGGCAATTTCGGTGGTAAAATTTTCCATAATTTCGCAAAATTTATCTGTTTAGCGCGTTTTGTTTTACTTTTACCACAATTTTCAGGAAACAATTTCCAAAATTTCGCAGAAAATTAGCGTAAACCCAAACAACTTACCAACATATTGCAGATATTGACTAAAAAATTAACTAATTAACCATCAATTTTTACCATCTTACTTCGCCTCACCTCCGGTGCCGGCAAGTTTCGTTGACCTCCGGCTCCAGCTCCGGTAACCTTGAACGGTAGATATATCTGTCAATACTTACAGTAATTCCGTTGCAAAGTTGAAGCCGCTTTTGACACATTTCAATTTCGCATGTAAAATAAACGTTATTTTTGTCGGCATATTTGAACGCATAACTGAGTGCGTAGACTCGCATTAAGCTTGGTTCGTACACAAGCGGATCAAGTAGCGTATTGTCGACAACACAGCTGTATTAAATAAAAATTTATCCAAAAATGACATACGTGTTTCGTCGAAAACACAGTATTTCAATGTTACTTTTAGGGGCATAACAGTAGATTAAGCGTATTCGTAAGCCTAAGCCTAAGCCTAAGCGTTGCAAAAATGAGTTCGTAAGCCTGAGCCTAAGCGTTGCAAAAATGAGTTCGTAAGCCTAAGCTTAAGCGTTGCAAAAACGAGGTCGTAAGCAAACCTGAACTTAAGCCTAAGTAAAAAAATGTAATCTAGAATGTAAACCTGCTCTTTTATAGACCCACGAGAAACCTGGACGCCCCTTAAAGTGACATGGGCCGTATTTGCTAATAAAAATATTTATTTGACGCAAAATTTTTTTGGGCTTAAAACAGCCGGCGGCTAGGCTTCGTCATCGGTTTCCACTGAATAACTCCTAAGCACGAATATTGGCCGACAATGCACGTTCGTTGTTTCGTGATGGACTGTTTTAACTATGCTCACGCTATGTTCGATCTGATAAACTAAAACTATTTCAACGACAGCATACATAGCTAATTGAAAATTACGCAACGTCAATTTACCATTTGCACTAAACTGGCTGTTATACCAAATCTGGACAGTTGCAAGTATCAACAACTGAAAAAAACAGCCGCCGATGCCAACTACAAAAGTTTGCCGACTAAACCTATATAGCGTAAATCTAAATCTAAGCCTAAGCCTAAACCTAAACATAAGCCTATTTCTAAACCGAAACATAAGCCAAATTTTAAGCATAAGTCAACGCCTTAACAAAATGCGTAATCTTAAGCCTAATCCTAAACCTGAGCCTAGGCTTCCGAGTCTCCAAGCACCCAAGTTTTTCACTGGGCAGGTTTCTGTAATTAACATTAAGCGAAGCCGCAATACAATATTTTTAAAATGCATCATGAACGGCTATTTAAGGTCAAAGAATTCTGAGTCACAGCTGAAATTTCAGCTATAAAACAAACTATCTACTCGGTAAAAGCATAAACTAACTTGTTTTAAGTTCAAGCTAATCCAGCAGTATTAAACTAACTTTCTAAATTAACTAAACTCACAGGTAGGTTTACGCTTAAAATCATTAAATAATCTTACATATTTTCAGTTTAAGCTAAACTTAATGAGTTGTTAGATACACGTAATTTCTGGGCTGCACTTGTTACTGGAAAATAAATTTATTTAACCTTGTGTTAAACTTATTAAAAACCCGTTAGTTTAAGTAAAACTTAAAATTCTAGTTTAGTTAGTCCGTTCAGCCATTTATAGTTTCGTTTAAACTGATATTCAAGTTTTCGACGCTATAATATGAGTTTAAGTTTTTAGAGAGTACACAAAATACCCATTTTGATCAACAACCAATATTTCTTCACCGTCTCCGTTTACAGTGCACGACTTGACAAGAATTCCCATATCAACTGTAAAAATTACTAAATTTGAAATGATTTTTATACAAAATCAATTTTTTTAACTTTCGCACAGGAATTCCAAAAATGTTTTAAGTGAAAATTTTAACACGGACTCATTGGGTGTGAGGGTTCTGATATTAAACGACCATAGGAAGGGTTAAGCACGAACTAAAATTGAAAAATGTTTTGTGAAATTTTGGTACAAAATTAACGCCAGAAACGCGTCGTTGAAGCTTCCAATTGTGGCTGCAACGTTTTCGCGTCAGTCAAGTGTGAGGAAATTTTTTTAAATCAAAATCTAAAATTCTTAGTATAAACCGCGAACACAAGCTTAGTCGAACAGCTATATTCGTGGTCCGTATTCTCAAATGTGTGTAACACCTATCACCAATTGATGAAAAGTGCTGTAACTTTTAAACCAATGAATGCTGAGGCTCACAATTGAGCATATTCTTCGCATGTGATTTGCTTACTCTTGTACCAACTTTCAGTTTAACAACTGCAATAATTAACCCTTTCTCACATGAATATTTTCTATTTCTCCTGAGACCTTTTTATGCTAGGATTCGAACTCCAGTGACCGGAGTGGGAGGCGTATACCATCCCCACTCAGCTATAGGAGCTTGACGCTCGAGCTCGAGGGGGCTCTCATGTCTTGTGGTGATTTCGTATTAAAAGTATACGTGTTGTAATTGTTAAGCACGGTGTGATATTTATTATTTTACGTATATACACTGCGCTGAGTTGCGTATAGGCAACTCAATGTGACAAGGGGTTAAATGTGTTTGAAAGCTTAATACTAACTGATCATAGTTGCTACACAGGCGTCAACTTAAATAAAACGTGTAAAATCTTGTAAGCAGCAACCTATAGATATCTTAACAACTTTGGTCCATAACATTTGTATCAAAAGGTGGCTCATATATAAATCAGAACCGGATCATTTTTCAGATGGACCCCTACGGAGTTAACTTAGGCTGTAGAATAAATTTTCGCTTTAAAGCTTTAGCTTCGGCTTATTTTTAGGTACAGGCTTATCCATACGCTTAGGCTGAGACTTAGGATTAGTATACATGGGAATATACTGCACTGTAAATTTCAGTGAGTTGATTTTAACTCAGTCTGAGTTAGGACTATCAGAACTCAGAATTTTGAGTTGATTCAATTCATTCTGAGTTAATTAACCAACCCACCCAGAGTCAACTCAACTCAGATTAAGAATCACATCACCTCAGAGTCAGTTAACGTTTACTGGAATTAATTCAGAAAGAACCAACTCGCATGCTAAATTGATTAATCAACTCATTGGAATTTACAGTGTGATTTTAAAGGTTAATATTGCAGCTTACATCCAACGCAATTCCACACATGATAGACTTGATCACCAACGTTCGCGTATCGTGCAATGGTACCAACAGGGCTATCAAAGCGTACTGTATACTCACAAGTTGGCATTTCCATCGAATCCGATAAACTTTCACTTGATATCATGCTAAAAACGGTCAATCTAAAGAACAGAGGCGGAACAGTATTATAAGCTTATTCCTAAGCTTAAGCTTAAGTCTAAGCGTAAGAAAGAGCATATTCCTAAAGCCTAAGCCTAAGTCTAAGCCTAAGCCAAACAAAAAATTAGTCTAAAACTTAAGCTTACTCCTATTTAGTCTCACAGAAGAACGTTCCGCCCCTGATCTTTTACATGGGCCTAAAAAAGCATAGTGAATATTGTCCCGAGCCCAATAAAGCAACTATGATACACTTAAAAGCCAATTTCTGAAAACGTCCCATATCCCAGTTGCCAAATCAGTGAATGGTCCGACCCGTTCTAGGCAGGGAGCCAGCCACATATATCTCGTGACCCATGTAAAGATCAGGGGCGGAACGTTTTTCTGTGGGACTGCAACGGAGCAAGTTTTAGCTTTAGACTATTTTTTGCTTGGCTTAGGCTTAGCCTCCGGCTTAGGAATATGTTCATTCTTACGCTTAGGTTTAGGCTTAGGAATATGCTTATAATACTGTTCCGCACCTGTTCTTTACATTGGCCCAAATTTGTGCCATAAGCGTCACTTGAATGCAAAATTTTGTCCGCTACTGTCTCTATAAAACCGATTAAATGACCCAGTTCAATTTGCTCTCACCTAACGTCAAGCTGTGTAGTGACCAGTTCAACGCCTTCCATATAAAAGCATCGAATATGATACGCTCGATCGGGTTTAGTGACAAATATAGGATGAAAGCTAACGATTACGGTTAGCATGTAGTTCATTCCGCGAGGTTGAGTCTAAAATTCACACAAAATACTAGGAACCGCTATGAAACATTTTACATTTTCAAGGGACAATTTGTTTTACCAATAAAAACTTCATCATTGCCGCATTTAAATTTATGAAGCCTAAGTGTTTGATCCAATGACCCGTGTGAAGATCAAGGGCGGAACGTTTTTCTGTAGGAATAGAAAAGAGTAAGCTCAAGCTGTAAATTAATTTTTTTGCTTGGCTTAGGTTTAGGCTTAGGAATATGCTCATTTTTACACTTAGGCTTAGGCTTAGGCTTTAGGCTTAGGAATATACGTCTAATGTCCCGCCTCTGGTCTTTATATTGGCCGATCCAATCAAGGATGTTTGCAGAGAACGGTGGATTGTGTTGTGTAAAAATTTTAAAGTGGCGTTTTTTAACCAGCTTAAAAAGTCCTAAAACGCTCCTGTAACCAGTAACAGTACAGGAGTCTGACTGTGCACTCTTGGCAATGGACTTGATTATATAAGGACAAGATATTCTATTTCATCGGTTCACACACTGTTTAATCCGGCAGACTTCAGAAAATAGCGCAAGATTGGGTTATGGTCAAAACTAGGGATGATGCTTTTACTATAGGCTTAAAGGCCCATATATAGAACAGGGCCGAAACGTTTTTCAGAGGGGCTGTAACAGAGTCAGTTCAAGCTTTATACTAAATGTTTTGCTCAGGCTTAGGCCTAGGAATAGGCTCATCCTGACGCTTTAGGCTTACGCTTAGACTTATTCTTAGGCTTAGGAATGGACCGGCTTAAATATTTATATAAGCGTAAACGAACGCAAACCGAAATCATAGAACCATTATGCGTTTTATACAAACCTAAGCTTATGCTACCCGGCAGCCCAATATGTGTTATGTTATTTTCGCATTCTTTATGATTACATTGCCAAAAATGCATTTTGTAGCAACCATAATCTATATATTAAAGCTGGAACGCCCCACATACGTATTTTGGGCAACTTTCCAGCATTACTTTGTTTACAATAATTTCTTAGGAAATACACGTCACGTGATTGTTCTATGAAAGAAAAATTTGCAAGGAAATTTTTGTGTTTTCGCTACTTTTGCGCATTGCGAACAGCTGGCAGACTAGTTTGTATTATTTGTCAACTAGTCACTGCAACCGCAGACGTCACAAGTATTTTAGTTTAGTGAGGGCATAGCCTCATACACATGAAATTTTTACATTTTTACTATTCTGGCTTAAAAGTATTTTTATCTCCCCTGATTACTTTGGCAAAGATATATTTTCTATCGCTCCATACGCTCCTTATTGAAATTCCGGATCATGTTATATGTACCGGCCACGCGTACTGCGATACAGCGAGACTGGAGTGCTTACACAGACTGAGAGTGTTCGATTAGACTTAGGATTAGGCTTATTTTTAGGTTTACGCTTATGCTTAGCCTTAGGAGTGGTGGGCAGGAACCCTATCGTCACTTTTACAACAACCGTTCGGCTCTTTACCGACCGCAATCGTTGCATGCCGCATCTGCCCAACGGGATGTCATAGCCAGCGCCCTGAACGCGGTTGTCAGCAAATTGTCTGCTGCATTCGTGATCGTTGGATTTGCCTTTAACGAACATTCTACCGTGGAATATTTCTCGTGTTGGCACCGATACTGTGACCCGGTCGTCTTCACATTTGACTATTGGATTGCCTGAAACAGGCAAACAGCCGTAACCGCGGGCCCCGTAGCCAAGGAGCGGTCAGCGGAGGCTCAGCCTCACCATGGAAAAATTTTGGCCCAACTAGAACATTTTCAACCTTGCTTGTATGTTATTGAAAAACTTGCCTTTCCTGAAAATTTTTTAGCCCCCACTAGCAAGATGAGCTGGCTTCGCGACTGCGTAACCGGCTCAGACGCTTAAAAAATTCTGTTAACTTAGCACTAAGCACACTGCAAAAAATGGTGAGTCAAATTGACTCCCTCCGAAATAGGCTCTACGGGACTACACAAACTGAGTCAACTTCGACTCCGCCAGAGTCAAACTGTGACTCAGTGAGCCGAATTTGGCTCTGGCGGAGTCGAATTTGACTAATTTGTGTAGTCCCGTAAAGCCTATTTCGGAGGGAGTCAATTTGACTCACCATTTGTTGCAGTACATATACATCGCAGGCAAGGGGCAAATTTAGATATCAGGTCTCGTTGCAATTTGGTCTGATACAGAGTTTCTACGAACTTTCAGTTGGAAACACATAAATGCTTTGTTTTAAAATTTTACAATCACAGAAACTCGAAGCTTTTCAAAATCATAATCACCTAAAATGTTCTCAAAATAATTTGTTTGCAGTTTCTTGCCAAAATGTAGTATTTTCGTTGGTGTCGGTGAAACGAAATCTGGACAAGGTGGTGTGGGTAAAAACCAACTAAGGTGCTAAAATTAAAACTTATACCTATATTTGGTCTGGCTTTTACCAGATCAATATCCTGCCTACGCCAATCTTGTTTATTTCTTAGTTTCGAAATGAAATTACCAAAAATGTTTTGTTTTACTTATGGTTTGAAATAACCAATTTCCAAATACACTATCCCGGTTTTAATTTTGGCTCCTTAGAAATTGTTCGATTAAACAGAGAAATTTAGACTGTTTGTCTACCGCTAAAACTTTAGGCGCTTAAGCCGTGGGATGTAAGCCCTTCCATTCTTCCCCACTGTACGTATCCATGTCTACACGGATTTAAAAAATTGTCCAGTCTCTTCAATATGACCGGGGTACAAAATAGTGCTGTAGCTTGAAAGTACGCACAATCCAAATATTGTGCTCTATCAGTACAACTTATCCGGAGTCTGAAGAAAAGGTGTCGGGACAGTATAATCACGCCCTTTTTACAAAGTTGACAATTCAAAACAAAGTAGAAACATAAGCATAAATCATATATTTCTAACATGGGAAATATATACATTTTTGAAGTTCCGTCCGAGGGTCTATGCGAAAAAACCAACGCTATACAGCGAGTGTTGTGACAAATCAAAATATGCCTTTTAGGGAGTTTTGTTTGTCGCCATGAAACGATCTGAGGACACTTCAGCTATCGCGAAAACAAAGCGGCTATTAAAGGAGGTGGGCTCTGAAAATGAGGTGCCATCTTTTAGCATTGACGTAAACAATATAACGTGGATGATCCATGACCATGGCGCATTTTTCCGCTGTTAATTTCGGTGCCGATCGTAAAACGATTCATCCGGCGGATCCGCGCAAACATGCTGCCTTTTGTTGGCCGCCCAATGAAATAGGCCGCCCGATATGAGGTAAAAATCAAGAGATAAAGAGATAACTTCCTCTCAATTTTGAACTGTTGTAAGTTGAAAACTTTTCGGCGAAATATAGAAACATTTTATCGCTTATAGACGTTTTATGAACCGCTATTTACGCACAAAGAAGGGTTTATCAACTGGATTTGTGCCCGGTCACAAGTAAATTCATTCAACGATAATTGAATACAGACGTACGTAAACCATGCCCATTTAGTTCTTTTAATATTAACAAGTATCCGGATCTAGAAATTACTATTAACCCCTTCTCACATTGAGTTGCCTTTAGACAACTCAGCGCAGTGTATATACGTTAAACAGTATATATCGCATCGTGTTTAACAATTGCAACACGTATACATTGTACTAAATCACCACAAGACGTGAGAGTCCCCTCGGGCTCGAGCGTCAAGGTCCTGAAGCTGAGTTGTGATGGTATACGCCTCCCAGTCCAGTCACTGGAGTTCGAATCCTAGCATAAAAGTAGGTCTCAGGGGAAATAGAAAATATTCATGTGAGAAAAGGTTAAAATCGATATGACAGAAAAGTACGAACGATTTTTGTTAAATTTAATATCTAATTTTCTGATAAGTTAACATTTCCGCTATTTTATTTTTGATCCGTTTTCGGCTCCGTTTCCGTTATTTTCAATGTTCATTAAACAAATATTAAACATTTTATATTTTGTACAAGAAGATTTGTGCCCAGTAAATTGTAATCTCTGCTAGTATAATTCGGGTTTTTTCTGTTACCTCCGTAACCCATGTTACCCAGTAAAATAGTTTAATAATCAAACCATTTTTTGGCAAACGCGGGCAGGGAGCGTAACGGAAAAGACCCCGTTATTCTGCTGTGTTGTCGTTATCACGAACCAATCCAGACCTAAAACCTACCAATTATTGAATTACGTACGTTAAGCATTAAAGACGGTTGAATATTGCAGTTAACCTAAAATAAATAAGCACAATGTTAATGCAATTTACATTGTAATTGTTGCATTGTTTGAATTTGGTTCAAGCCGCAATTACTTGATTTGGCCAATGTAAAGAACAGCGGCGGAGCAGTATTATAAGCATATTTCTAAGCCTAAGCCTAAGCCTTAGCGTAAGCCAATCAAAAAAATTAGTCTAATGCTTAAGCTTACTCTTTTCTAGTCCCACATAAAAACGTTCCGCCTCTGATCTTTACATGGGCTCTTAATTTGAAGCTATAGCTGACAAATGCAAAATCATAAAAACGTACTGTTCTCTTTATTTATCAACAAATTGAAAGTGGCTGAATTAAGTCAAACACTCTTTCAGATTGGGCATATAAGCTCTTTATAGCTGAGCAGTAACAGTAAACGTATTCCAGCCGAAAGCCGTTTAGTTCGAATCCTGTTTGATATTAGTTTGGTAGCAGAAAATATTTATGCTGGCATGGGTAAAGGTCGCATACTCCGTGTGGTTCGCTGAGCTTACAATGCAACAAAACCTACCAATAGAATGTAGATAAGACATTCTAATTTACGAATGTTTGCTTTTCTTTCGGTCGCCATATTAACGCTTAGTATAGATAGCCGTCCAAATAAATGTTTGCTAATTCGATACAGACCAACTACACTGTAAATTTCAATGAGTTGGTTCACCAATTCAGCTAGCGAGTTGGTTATTTCTGAATAAATATCAGTAAACATTAGTTCGCTCTGAGTTGAGTGGATTCTCAATCTGAGTTGAGTTGCCTCTGTGTGAGTTGATTAATTAACTCAGCATGAATTGAATCAGCTTAAAATTCTGAGTTCTGATAGTCCTAAAGTCAGACTGAGTGATTCAACTCATTCTGAATTAAAATCAACTCACTGAAATTTACAGTGTATACTATAACTGCTAATATTTGCATGTTTTGATTATACGAAACACAAATTTATTTATAAATCGTAAAGTTTTAATATCAAAAACTGCCGTTTATTTGGTGTTTGTTGAAAAATGTTACTAGTGGCCGAAACATCTGCTGAAAAAAAGACTGAAAAACTTATAGATTGCACAGTGGTTAAATTTAGTAAATGGAACTATTTTCAGAGGTAGTAGACCTTACGTTATGTCTTGGTTATTCGTAAAAAAACGTCGAAAATGCGTTGAGGTTGAGCCATGCAACCGTTTTCCACAATATATGTTCAACATTTGATCTCGATGTATAGAACAGGGTATTCACAATTATCCAAAGTTGATAAACTGTGGCCAAGAGTGCAGCACAGACACTCATGTTTGACGGCTATATTTTCAACGGTTTGGTAGAGTAAATAAACAAGCATATTTTTGGCTTGAAAAATGAGAAAACTGGAAAATTTAAACGCTTAGGTTTTTCTCGATTTGGTGAATAAAATTTGAAGTGTAGGTTGGTTGTGAAAAATGAAAAATTGAAAAATTCAAAACCCAATTTTTCCCGTTAGAAAACTTCTGACGTGCAGGTTTTGTTTGAAAAACGGGAAAAGTAAAAAATTACAAACTCAGTTATTCATTTAGTCGGAAGATCGAAGGTATGAAGTGTTTTTACGTTCTAGCATGAGAGTTTGTGTTAGAAGCTTGGGGCAGAGCACAAACAGCTATCCCCCATACATCCATCTGGGGGCCTCCACACCTAAAAGGCCCGGCCCCCACTTTAACCGGTTCAAACAAAAACCGCTGAAGTTTTGAAATACGTCAGGCTTTTCGCTCACGAGATTTGGCACTTAATATTCTACCTTTCGATCATTTTTAAATGGCTTTAGACAGTACACGGGATTTGAAATCGCCACTAGGTTGCTAAATGCCAACAATTTTTTTCGCTCGCTACACTCGCAGGTTTACAATTTCACTTAAGATAATATAGCTCTCATGAAAAGAAATAGTCAAGGACGGTAATAAAGTAAGTTTTGACTGAGGTGTGCCGTGTGATGCCTTTCCTGGTTGGAGCATATAAAGATTGTAAAAGGTTTTACCTAAAATATGAGCTGTTTTAGCTACTTTAGAAAAAATAGCAATAACATTTCGCGCTGGGCGAGAAGTTTGATTCATTTTAAAAATGGATTGACTTTCTAGATCCATTTTTGCTCGCAGCTGTCAAACATGAGCGTGAGAGCTTGGACAATCTCAGATCAAACATCGATTAATTTTGTTACGCCGGGGCGTCAATCCGGAGTTTGTACGGTCCACCCCAGTCTGCTTTGGCACCATTGGGGGGCAGCCCTCTATCCTGCTTACAGTCGCTTGAATTTGCATGACTTTTAGCTAGTTTCACTTACTTACCAAACCGAAAGAAAACATATTCGGTTAAGTTTTCCACTTTTCTCATTACGAATACATCCCGATTCTTCTACCAAGTAAACATAAATGCACGTTTTCCTGCCAGAAATATAAAACCTATACCTACGTTTAACTTTTCCACTTTTTCCGCTTCACAAGCATTGCCTACGTTTCCAGTATTTCTTACAAAACCACAGACGAACTTTCGCGCGTGAAGTTTCCACTTTTTAGTGCGACTCAGTGAGTCGAATGTGACTCTGGTAGAGTCGAATTTTGGCTCAATTTGTGTAGTTCCAAAAAGTATATTTCGGAGAGAGTCACTTTGACTTATCATTTTTTGCAGTGTAGAAATAAAAGTGACTGACTGCACTCCTGGCTACAGAGTTTTCATTGAGCTATGTACATTGATCAAAAATTGTAAATGTTTGACCCATGTTACTGGTTATAGGAATCGGTATTTTACACCAGCTGCTACAAAGCAAAGTTCAATGTTCGGGCTAAGTTTACTGCTTAGGTTTAGTTCAAACTTAGCTTTGCCGCTTGGATTTAGGCAACGTGTTTGCCTTAGGAAAATGCGTAGCATAAAGTTACGCAAAAAATGTATAGCTGCTTTGACAAATTGTTTGGCTTTTCAGTTGTCAACTATATACGAAAAACTAAAAATTAAATTTTAAACAAAAACCAGTTGAGTAGTACACTGCAAAACAATGGTGAGTCAAATTGACTGTCTCCGAAATAGGCTCTACCGGAGTACACAAACTGAGTCAAATTCAACTCCGCCAGAGTAGAATTCGGATTCACCGAGTCGCACGTTTGACTCTGGCGGAGTCGAATTTGACTCAATTTGTGTAGTCTCTTAGAGCCTATTTCGGAGAGGGTTTGAGGCATCATTTTCTGCACTGTACTCTTGATTTTAAAATTCTGTAAAACTTCAATTTAAAAATGGATTTCAGCTTTGAATGAATCACTCGAGCGTGTCGCATTGCCAAATCGAAATTTTTAAAGCAATCTTTTAGTATTAAAGTAAGTATGGTTGGAGCGTTCATCAATTTGACGCGGTGACGTTTATAAACTTCAAAGCTGAATAAAATTTCAATGTGGATTTTGTTTTTTTATTGTGGAATATTTTGTATTTCCGAGGTCACAGCGATTCGTTCAGTTCAACTTTAATGTAACAACTCTTATGCAAAGTTATCGCGAGCTGATAGAATATTTTTGAGCTAATAAAACAACAATGAAGCGTTGTGTTACGCGTTTACGTTAATGTTTTCAGAGGAACTTTAACATAAAACAAGAAGGATTTGCAAAGCGAAAATTTTCACATTTATTTTTTATATTGGAAAGTCACTAAGAAACAAGCAAAATAATTCAGAAAAAGCGATTTGGAAATATTCGTCCATCTGGGTTTATAAAGCTTGTGTTCCCCTTTCCGAGGTGAATAATATTCTTCGTGGTTTGGCTTGGTAACAATTTATTCAAGCTTGTGGCGTTCTTTAATGCATTCCAAAGTTACTGTAGTGATCCGAAGAAGGTGGGGACTGGTATTTATTTGGCCTCTCCAGAGGATACACTGACCACCTGTTATTCGGTTACGGACTGTTATTTATTTTTATTCGGCCCTCCGCCGCCTTATGTTAGACGGAACAAACATCGATCTCTTATACGTCATTCTCTTTTGGGCTGGACTTAGGGACAATTGACATTTACTGACTCTAATTAGGGTTTAGAGACTCTATCAGCTTACGGAATCTTAATAGGGATACGGACTCCTTTGATTGGGACCTTCCCTCTTATTACCCCGTTTTATTCGGGTCACTAAAAGTAACTGTGAACTGCACAACACTGAAACTCAAAATGTAAATTCCAGTGAGTTGATTTTAATTATGAATGAATTGAATCGCTCAGTCTGAGTTAGGACTATCAGAACTCAAAATTGTGAGTGTATTCAACAGAATCTGAGTTTTAATAGATCAACTCACCCTGATGGCCAACTCAAGTCGGAGTAAGATTAAACTCAACTGATAGTGAGTTAAAGTTTTCTGTTTAAAATAACTAACTTTCCATGTGAATTGAATAATTAACTCATCGGAATTTACAGTGCACTAGGAAACAGTTTTGACATACACTAATTATTGCAGTTTTAAACAAATGAAACATACCGGGAGGTCAAACTTATGTGCCCAATTTTACCGACTCCAATCAAGTGAAATCTGATTCCAGATTTATCCGGACAAAACTTGTACCGATTTTTAGTGAAATATACCAGGTAACGTTGGGCTCAAGAAAGTGTAAATCTGCAGGTGCTTACGTACTGCTGTAAAACGAGGTGCCAATGGGATACGTACCGAAAACTACCAGAGGTAGAATAGGGTAGTGAATATCCGGCCGGATCTAGATTTAACAACACTTAGTTTTGTTCCAACATGGGTTTTCCAGTATCACGAGTTTTGAATGTGACTCAAGCAGATTTAACCTATTTACATTTGGAAATTGGAAGTCGTCTAACTTTTAAACCTTACATTTAGAATCAAAGTATATATAGTATAACAGATATTCTAAAATACGATAGTAGGTGTCAGAACTGCACGGCCGGGACGACCCCTTCTCCAAATTTCTGCGAATATACATTATTTTCTCCCCTGAATAATTTCTCCAAAAGATATGGCTGCCGGGATCAAACCTCGGACATCGCAGTGCATTTTCAATGTACTGGGCTGACATCTGTTTCCGGTTGATCCAGTAGAAAGTTGTATTCTTCTACTATAGGATAATTTATCCAGGATTTTTTCGCCTGGTGCAAAAACGTTCAAGTTGGGCTTTGACTCTTCACAAACTACCGGACGCCCAAACCGATGTACCAACGCTTTAAAAATTGTCTCACTAATATCAGACATTTGCTTGAAAAGATCGAATAACGAACATATAATAGCATAGCAGAAGCAAAATGCTATAGGAAAGTATTGTATGAATAAATGTTGGCTTGCTGTCTGCAATATCATTCGATATAGGATAAATTAAATGAATGAATATTGGGTTGCTGTCAGCAATATCCTTCTTCAAGGTATTTACGTAGCTAGGATGTGGGGTAAAGTTTATGCGGAAGAAGCTGCACCGTTACTACAAAATGGCAAACTACCGATATCAATATTAGAATGGCAATACGTATATTAAACTTTACAGTTATACTATATAACAACACTTTAACTCAATTATATCGGGTGCCTAATGTATTGCTTTTCTGCTCTGAAGCCATGAGTCCATTTTTAATTGGAAGGTTTGTAGGTGTCTTTTTCGGGTCTTCACAATTATCTTATGGATATGTCGTTTCAATTCTTATACTTCTTTGTGCCTATGTTTAGTGGCTGTTTTCCCTATGTACCATTTTTGGCTCTCGTTTGTTATAGGGTTAAAAAGTAAAAATAGAAAAGAAGCATGAGGGTCTTTCAAAACATTTGATATTTTCGTGCTCAGAACGATGTGACGGATGATAAACTAGCATTTTCGTACAAAATTCACTTTGTTGCTTAGTGCGAGGAGTTTTGGAGGGCGGCAGCCACATGTTGCTTTTTAGAAAAGTGGGGTTTCAGGAAGCGAGCTCGGGAGCACCATTTCCCTAAAAGGCTTGAAATAAAACATTGATTACTTGACTATACGGGATATCTATGACGAATTATGGGCAATTTTTGTGACGGTATTTTTTCATAGGGTGAGTTAGTTAATCGTGATAAATTTCACCATTGTATTTCTCTCGTCAAACCACGTCGAACGGTATGTCATTTGGCTGTGTTTTTGAATTTTTTTTCAATTATAAGAGGACTCTTAAAAATGAAAAACATCAAAGAATTTTTTCCTCGGAAAAGTTTGGAAAGTGTTGTTTTCATATCCACCGCACTGAGGTAAACATGAAAACACCACAATTTTTGCAAAAACCGATTTTTTTCCATTTTTATTAATGTTTGACTCAATAACGTAGGAAGGAGTGCCCAATATTATATACGCTGTTGCACATTTTTGTCACTAATAAAAAAACTATATTGGTATAAATGTACGCACACTGGCCAATCGTTTTATTCATGTATATAGTGATTACCTAAACAAGTTGCAGACAAACACAAGATCGGTTCGCAATCGTATCTTTATTCAATGGTACTTCGTTCTATTTGCGATGAGGTATATAACTTTTGTTTATGGGTTTGTTTTGCATATTGTATATAACGTGATCTGTAGTTTTCGGCTTAATATCGTTGTACGTATGTGTTTGGGAGCAATCGAGGGCCGAGAAATATCGCACTGAATCCCCTGTTTGTTTCGTTGCCGGATTTAGCAGAGGTACGTATGAATGAAGCCAGATATTGACATTTGGAACCAATGATTAAATCACGAATATTTACGTAGTCGGCGTTTCGGAGGGAGGTGGCATTAAACCACTCAATGAAGTGCGTGGGGGCGGTGCCAGACCAGCATCGCATTAAAAAGCCTGAAAACCATTTGTGTGAAAATGAAGTTTTTGAAGAGTAATTTGTTATGGGTTATAATGATAACGAGACTGTAACCAATCAACTGCGTTTAAACACCTCGAGGTCTCTT
This sequence comes from Enoplolaimus lenunculus, assembly GCA_030248215.1. Classification (NCBI taxonomy): domain Eukaryota; kingdom Metazoa; phylum Nematoda; class Enoplea; order Enoplida; family Thoracostomopsidae; genus Enoplolaimus; species Enoplolaimus lenunculus. Next base: position 354,244 of record JASANG010003691.1, on the reverse strand, counting down.
TTAATCGATATCTGTCTATCCATATTCGCATGAAAACTGCACACACAGTTATCTCGTTGAGGCGGTTCGAATGATCCATTTTAATATTTTGAGGAGAAAATTTTCTTCGATTTTTACCTAAGAGAGTCGCTTATGATGTTTCAAAAAATATTTATTTTACATCAGAGCAAAACTCTTGTGTTCATATACGTACAAAGATCTTATTATTGTATTAATTGATACTTCTTTAGCCGGCATTGGTTAAATCAATATTTTGCGATGATTTAAATGGAGTGAAGCAACATTTATCGGCAAAAGAAATTAACTATCAGGTATATATTCTTCCCACCGGAAAAATTAAAATACGTAGTTTAGTTCTTCTGGGGGAAGAATTAAACGTTTGTAGAATTAAACCGTGACACCGGAATCGCGATTTTACAGATTCCGACTCCATTGCTAGTTTGCCGAATCCGAAGCTTGGATTTTGCAAGTTTCCGATATGTTAATAATTTGTTTCGTATAATACCATTTTAATAAAATTAGAACATTGCTTTTCAACCTGCAAAATATTATTGTTACTAGTATTATTATTATTATTATTATTATTATTATTATTATTATTATATTATTATTATTATTTATTATTATTATTATTATTATTATTATTATAATTATTATTTTATTATTATCTAAAACAAGAAACGTTGAGTCATACATATCAGATGTTATTGCAAATTTTTATTGGTTAAAAATGTAAACATATATATTGCCGAACATAGTTGGATTCAGTAATTGTAACCGGCTTTGTTATAGTCAAATCCAAATGCTAATTGCGAATTTTGCCGAATCCGAACTCTAGGTACCATGCTTGTATTATATAAGTATTGGCGTGACCGCGGTACATATTAAACTTGTCTGTTTTATGATGTTTGAGGGCATTCAATAATTATTTACGTATGTTTTAGGATTCGGACGGATGCAGTCCGCTACATGCAGCAGCTTATGTTGGAAATCGAGAGATTGTATCAGAGTTGCTGTATGCGAGTGCTCGAGTTAACAAGAAAGACTTGTTCAGATGGATAACTCCCCTTCACTGCGCTTGTGTCAGGGATAATTCTGTTAGTGAACAATAACAAACATAGTCTAATGCTGACTCCGCAATAACTATATTTATATTTTTACAGATGTCAGAACCAATTCTGATTTTTATTCTGACATTTTGCCAATGTCGACCAATTTTAATACATGATGCTAAAAGAATAGTTTGGATTGTAACATTACATAATATTATAAACGCGAAGCGAAGATGCATAAAACCTAACGGTCATGAACGACTATAATACCGTGGTTTATTTATATCTGTTTTTGCCACAAAAGCAAGAGCCATCGAAGTTTCATAATCAAACGTACAGCTATGCGCCAGCAAACAAAATTACAAGTATTGTACCTCAAAAAAGTGCTCAAATTACTAATTTACAATACGTATGTTGGCAAGATTCCACTTGAACGTTTTTAACATAAATAATGCATGCTGCTATATAACGTAAGACACAAATCGGGCAATTTTTAGCGTACCTGCTTGAAAACTTCAGGAAGTTGTCGAAATTTTACTTGCGCATTCAGCATCGGTTAGTGAACGCGATCGTAACTTTCAAACGCCGTTGCATTACTGCGCAATACATAACGCTATTCGTTCCGCAGAACTGTTAGTGGTCGTTGTCAGTGATTTAAACGTGTCAGATCGACAGGGTAGAACCGCGTTACATCATGCGGCATTTAACGGGTTTAGTGAGGTATGTTGGTTTTGTCTAAATTGAAAAATGCTAAGTTTCTTTTTCAAAAAGTGTCTAATTTGTTTAGCTCAGTGTGAATGCGAAGCGCTATGTACCGTAGAACTTAACGAATTTTGCTTTGCCAAGCGCTTAAAGCGCGTGCTTATTGTTGTGTTTAATATGGCAAGCGTGCTAGTGTAAGATACAACAATTTCAGAAATTGCAATGCACTTACTTTTTGTTTTCAGATTGTACATTTACTAATATCAAATGGAGCTCAGGTTAACACTGTCGATAAACAGGGTCGTCGTGCTGTACACTGGGGCGCTTATGGAGGCCATATTGATATTACACGGATGCTGCTTGAAGCTGGCGCAGAGATATTCGCTAGAGATAAAAACGTAAGCGGGTTTAGTGCTGCTATTTAATACAGGCTAATACCGTGTTATTGAATCTGACATCTGAATTTGCAAGAACTTGGTAATCTTACTTTGTCTATCTTCGTTCGAGGGCCGCCCACATTATCGCCTGTATTCTAGTAATATTCTTTTTCAAACGGAATCCCAAGATGTTTTGATATTGTTGTTTTAAAACACAAATAGTTGTGCGTATTTAAGTACAAAAGTTATTAACGCTAATATCGTTTTGATAAACGCTAAAAAAGCATTTACTGGTAATAGCTTTTACTATACCGGCGATTGGCGACTCATTTTCGTTACTCTGAAAGCGTTCTATTTTATCGTCGCCTTTGGCGTGATGTCGGGTTTATTGTATACAGTGCCGGAGCAGGCAGGAGTAGGCGCTCCCCCAAATTCCAGGGTGGGGGACCCCAAACTCACGAGCGAAGCGAGCGATAAGCCAGACGCATTTTGAAATTTAAGCGGATTTTATTTCAACCTGTTATGGTGATACCCCTGTAGGGGTGGGGCCTCCAAATGGGGATATGCGGGGTGGCTGCTCCGGCTTTTATTTTCGGTAACGTTTCAAAATTGACCCAGACCCAGAAGTGTCGGTCTCAGGTAGTACACATGACTAATTTCCAGATTGTTCTGTATCTAAAAAAGATGCTCTGTTTATATTTTTAATAGTGTATGTAAATAACCAAATTTCAAGGATTATTTCGGGTTGAGTTTTTACTCCTCCTACATAAGTTTATGTCTTGAACGTATCTTAGGTTGAAAATTTGGGTGTCTGATTGAGCTTTAGCCCCCAATTTTGGAGTCGTTTCCCTTGAAAACATTTTTCTTTATTTATTTCAGACATAATTTGCCTTATGTTTCAGAAATAGTCATATATCAGAAATATTTGTCTGTATTTTTCACGAAACAACGTCTTAAGTTTCAGACTTTAATGTCTGAAAATTGTCAGACACAACATATTTCTGAAAAATTTACCAAATAAAAGTTGTAATTCAATACTACTTGTATGTCTGGAGTCCATATCAAGATAATTGTCTTAAATTTCAGACAATATTATCTCGTTCATAACTGGGCGAAACTGTTTTATTGTTGAAATGGTTTTTCGTATAATGAATTTTTGTGCTTCAGCAATGGACGGTGCTACATTTTGCTGCATCTGGGAATTGTCCAGACCTGTTGGAAGAACTGCTGGTCACCCAGAAGTTGTCGCCGCGCATTAATGCAGTCACGAAAACTGGCGAGACAGCACTTCATGTCGCGTCACATCACGGGAGTACGAAGTCTGTTGAACTGCTCGTCGAGCAAGGTGCCGATGTCAATTGTCGTAATGCATCAGGAATGGTACGAAATAAAATATGGTTTTCAATTTTGGTGCCGTTTTGCTAAGCTGACAGTTTGTGGTGAAAATTTATAAACAAACCATTCATAAGTCGACAACATTTAATTATGTACGTATACATGATTTTTTTGCAGTCTGCTTCAACATTTAGTGTTTTGCAGTCTATCATCACATAGCATCAAACGAAGTATAAGTATATGCTGTTAATTTTTATATTTTTGATGTTTGCAAGATACCGACACGCTTAAGAATGATACTTTTTGTTGAACCTCGTGACGCTTTGATGTTTGTGTTTCAAATTTGGTAACATTAGCCGTTTAAGCGTCATCTGTGACTCTGATATGTCTTTTTGCAGACACCATTACATTTGGCTGCGATGAGTGCCGAAAGCGAGAATATAATAGAATATCTTATTGCAAATGGTACAGATGTAAATGCAGTGGTAAGTTTAAAATGTTTTGTTTTGGTTTAGAACGTATGTAATGTTTGGTTAAATTCTGGCTAGTGCCCAACTCATCAGAAATAAATTAGACAGATTTGTTATCTATGCTTAATCTAAAAGTTTGTGTTGTTGATTTTTAAAATTATATTATGGTACGTATCACATTGAAGTTGTGGCGTAGTTTTTAATTTCGAATTCCAGCGTTCAAATTTGGCAAAGCATTTTGAGCAGAGTTCTTTCTGGTATGACATCACGTGCTATTAATTCGCACCGTGTAAATTAAGAATGTACAATTTGTTCGGTTACATTTCTACAATAAAATAAGTCCCGTTTTCTTGTTGTTTTTCTCATTGTATTTTTCATAGCTTTTGGTATGGTGGAAATAGAAATTCATATTTTGTATCATGGTGCAGCATCAGCTTACGTTGTCAAAAGAGAAACAATCACATTGAATTGCAATACAATTTCAATAGAATAGCGTACAGTCTGCAGTAAAATATAAGCACTCAAACTTGAGTAGTCGGTGATCAAAGCATCGTCCTAAATTCTAATCATGATACCAAACATTTTTCGTACGAATAGCGCAGTATATATGCGTCACGTTGATATATCTCTCCATAGCTCGGTCATTTCGATTCCCATTAGGGTGGCCCATATAGCTATTCGTTTGAGTAAATAGTTAAATGGGCGAAAAATTCGCGAGACGACGAAATTTCCGATCACAAGTTGTCGGGCGATGAATTGTGATACCTGTAAGCATGTGAGACATGCTTGTCCTTTATGTGCACATGCAATATAGTCCAGTGCACTCTATGTATGCTAGCTGGGAGCATACGGTCGACAAATATAGTCGACGAAAAATGCAGTTGGACAGGCGGGCTGCGTGGCGCAGTGGTAGAGTGCTCGCTCAAGGTTCCATAGGTTGAGAGTTCGATCCCCGCTCTAGCCCGCTTTTCCAGCTGCTTAGTAAAAAAGGTCTGATGTCCCGGTTCCTACCTTGACTGAATTGGGGGCTACGCCGTGAGCGCAATGGCAAATTGCCGCGCTATGAGCACGGTATCCAGTCGAAAATAGGATGGACGGTCAGGGGACGACCTTGTTGAAAATAAGGGCATGTAAGCATGTGAGACATGCTTGTCCGTTATGTGCACATGCAATATAGTGCAGTGCACTCTATGTATGCTAGCTGGGAGCATACGGTCGACAAATATAGTCGACGAAAAATGCAGTTGGACAGGCGGGCTGCGTGGCGCAGTGGTAGAGTGCTCGCTCAAGGTTCCATAGGCTGAGAGTTCGATCCCCGCTCTAGCCCGCTTTTTCAGCTGCTTAGTTGAAAGGTCTGAAGTCCCGGTTCCTACCTAGACTGACAATACCCTTCAAAGTTAATCAGCGTGTCCCTAATATATGCGCAAGGCGCAACCTTTAATTTTAGCACTTGTGAATATCGTTATAGCCAGCCAGGAGGTGATTTCGGGAGGAAATGACTGAAAGGATAGTTATTTCAGAAGCTTATGTACGCGTACGTGCTCATTTTTTCTTAAATATCAGGGGGATTTGGCTGTATTACCCGTAGCATCATACGCCTTACGGGCAAGATACGCTTCTCCGAGCTTACATTGTTATTCTAATATAAAGTTTGTATAGCTTATATTTCACAAATGTGTGTGGTGTAAATGGGTGATAATTTGCTCTTACGCGAAATGGGTTCATAAAGTACTTGCTTCGCTTGTGGTCAGCTAGTGTTGGTAAAGTGTAGTAGCCGTACTTGCGACTTTATAATACATCGGTAGTGTAGACCACGTTTTTAGCATTCCTAACGCTATTCCATGTTAATAGCCACGGCGTATCGCACTTGCACACCACCCCGCATCGGGTAAACACCTTAATATGCGTTATTATTTATAATATTACGAGTTTGTACTGTGAATATGTATAAAACTATAACACTGGTGTAGCTTATATTTCTCACTGTTAATATGAACGAAACGCAACGGCGTACAATAAACTTACTTGGCGGGGGATCTGCTGTGATCAAGAAGGCAGCGGTCCCAGGGTGAGGCCTCGTCATTGCACTGCGACGTGCGCTGAGCCCTGCGTCTACCTCTAATTGAGGTCAGTCGACCGTGCAATTTATTCGTCAGGGATGCGTTCGCGCTCCCTCTCGGCAAAAAATGCTGTCTTGGAGTAATATTTTAGATGTGATTACTGTGATGTTAATTATATACACAGCATTTTTGTTCACGGACATTTTGGTCATTTAATTGAAATGAATATATAAGCTCTTAGTTTGAAGTATTCAAAATTGAAATAGATGGCATTTTAATTTTATTTGATGACTTGTATATTTGTTGAAATTTGGTTCAACTTGTAGTAGTGCAGTTAATTCCTGCTAGTAATGGCTTTGTCTTGTCTGCTACATTTATATATACATATCTAAAGGTAGAGCAGCCGACCCGTAATTTGTACGTCGCGAGTTCGAACGCCACTGGCATCCGCAGTAATATTTTCTTGAATGGCCCTTTTATATGGTACTGCTTAACTTAGAATTACGTGTGCGTATTTTAGACTGATGAAGGAAAGAGTGCATTACATTTCATTGCTACTTATGGACGCGTTCATCAGGCTCGTTCGCTTATAGAGAATGGTACATGTATGCATGTTTATACATGAAAACATGTTAAATTTCTGTTTAAGTTGCAGAATTTTATACGCACGTACAGTTTTTAAGCTTGTTTTTAGCAAATTTGTTGGTATTTTAGTATATTATGTAGGAATGTGCCGATTAATCGGCATCGGTATTCATTGGCAGTTTTCGTGAGTATCAATATCGGCGCTGCAAAAAAATTGTCGATTCTTTGCCGATACTTTTTGCACATAACTCAGTCAGTTTGAAGCTGCCAATTTCATTTCTGGGCGCTTATCAGTGTGTCCGGACGGCAAAACTGATACCTTTTAGTCCGTTTGTGTTTGAAAAAATTAATTGAAATGAACCGTTCGTCTAAAATTATAATCGTTTATGATGGTTAGGGTTTAAGTCTTCATATAATGATGTAATGTAGTATCCTATCTGGTTATTAAGCATGGTGTACTAAAGTTGGAATCGGCATCGGCAACGGCATCGGCAAAATTTCAAAATAAGAATCGGCATCGGCAATAATTTTGCTGCCTGTACATCCCTAGTATTATGTAAACGGTGCCGAATGGGAGGCGCTGCTGGTTTGATCAATAATTTATACGCTGCTTTTTTACCTGAATACCGTAGCTTACTGGATAAAAATTGAGCATTTGCTTTGGCTTGCGCTTGTTATACTATGAAAACTTCAATTGATCCAACCAACCTGTTTTAAAACTGCGTAAATTTTAGAAATTTCAGTTTCGGTTTGTGCCATGAAAACTACTGAGTTTGGACTTTTTATGATAATACATTTAAACAAAGCAGCCGCCGCCACCGCCAGCGTCTTATAGCAGCAATAAAACGGAGAAATTTACAAGCAACTGGGGAACCGGCTGAGCTCATTTTAATACAGGTTGTTAAAGTCAAAGTTGGTTGCAGCGTTCGACCGACTGCAATTCCAGTTCCGACTGAAATTCATGCAAAAATTCAATTCCTGTTCCTGTTCCTGCGTTCAAAGATGCAGAAACCGGGAATTTGTACGGTTTTGTGCAAAATTATTTGTAATCATCTAAATATTGGAAACTTTGTGCTCAAAGAGTTATTTCGAAACGAGTGTTTTTGCAAATATTCGTTTAATTTTGTTATTAAAAATTGTTTTTGCAAAACTTGTTGTTGAAATAGCTGAAACTTCGCTTAAACATTTGTTGGTTAGTTTTCTGAAAAGTCCAACACTAATTCGGCGATGAAAATTACTGAAAATGGATTCAAATTCTTGTTTATGTTCTTTTGAAATTTTGTTCTTTTTGGAACCCCGGCTATTTCTTATACATCACAATATTTATGGAGTTGCGTTTTGAAAGAGGCCTTATTGTGAAACAGTTTGATTTCAGGTGCTAAAGTGAATCAAAAGGATAAATCAGGAAATACACCATTGCATATCGCAGCGCTACATGCACATGCGATGCTAGTAATGAATTTAATTGAAGCTGGTGCTGATGTTGACAGGTATATAATGTTACGAATTTAGTTGTTGTTGTTGTTGTTTGGCCCCGCGATCAAGGCTGATCGTTGACAGGAGCGATCCTGTCACATGCGCGGAGATGGTGATTGTCTCGTTGCATCGGGGAAGTAGACCACCATTTGGACCTGCGAGGCAGGAGCCGCTCGACCCACGACAAGGCGGTTGTTGTTGTTGTTGTTGTTGTTGTTGTTGTTGTTGGTGGTGGTGGTGGTGGTGGTGTTGGTGTTGTTGTTGTTGTTGTCGTCGTCGTCGAAATCGTAACTACACTATTTGAACAGATTGGTTTTAGCGTTGGCCAGTATCGACTGACACCGCTTCATTTTGCTTGCTACGCCGATCACGAAGACTGCGTTCGGTTACTGATTGATAATGGTAAGAACTGATAATGGTAAGATTGAATATTTAATAATCATTTTGTGTATAAAAAGTTTTGAATATTTTTTTAATTCTACAATTGTATAAATCATTGCGCTCGGACAGAAGTTTGTTTTGTGTGATTCGGTACAGCGCGCACCAATCGCAGTCAGAAGGGCAAATGAGGTTCATATTAGGAAACGTTTGACCGTCACCTCCTTTAGAAATGTTTTAGCATTGCGGGTAAGCCATGTGAGATGTCCACATACGTTTCCTGGCAACCATTTGGCTCCACTAGGTTATTGAGTTTGGCTGCTACAGGTGTGAAGAGAGTGTCGGGTACCGATGTACGGCCGGATATTGATTTACCGGCTACTGGAGCTACATACGGATGTCGATATTGCGCAGGAAATTATGCCTGAACCGGCGATTATGCGGCTTCATATCAGGCATGGATATAAACATATTAAAATAAGCAAAAATTGATACTTTGTAGTCATGTTTCAGTTTATGTAGTTTAATGCATTTTTAATACGTTTTAGGTGCTAAAGTTCATGCTGTCGACGAGTTTGGACGCATCTGCTTACATTTCGCTAGTTTTTCAAAACGATCAAAGTACGTCGTGTTGAGTGTGCTGTAGACCGGTGTGAGATTTTTAGTTTTTGAATAATATGAAATTTTAGATATTTTTGCAAAATTTCTTGTGTTTATAAGCAGAACTTAATTGTGCCAGCATCAAAATGGTTTCTAGGGTCTAAGTGTCTGATCAGTATTTTACCGTAATTTGTATTTAACATCGTATTGCCATCACTTTGTGCCACAGGATGTATATAGTTTTGCAAATTTATGAATGAATGTCTATACTTGACTATGTTGCGTTTTGTGACTAGAATGTACATAACTGAAATAGATTTTTTGAAACGTCAAAAGGATACTGTATGCCGCGTACTACGATTTAATTGCATTACAGTGCTGCTTCGTTGAAGTTGTTACTTGAAAAAGGCGCCAATCCGTATTGCCTGGATTCTTTTGGTCGGTGAGTGTATTTTCTAGCTGCTTAATCCATATGGATGCTTTGTGTGTGTTATTGTTTCCGGGCCACATGTTCAAGTACGAGCCTAATGCAGATTGTAAGGTTAATGCCAAAATCTGAGAAAATTTCGAAAATTTGAATGGGAGGCGCAAAACCTTGCGCAAGTTTTAAGCCTGATATTTGAGGTTAGGCATGGTATTATTACGTGTTGTTGATGTTGACCACTGTTTATTCTAAAATTAATAGGGGAAATATTTTTCGTTAAATGTGTAGTAAAGGTTTATTTTGTATCACGGAAGACGTTACAGAGTTGAATTATATGTTTTAATATAAGTTACCACAAGGTATGCAAGTTAGCTAGAATTTTCCGACCCATTTGATTTGACTAAGAATACAAGAGTATTTGTGTTCACTGTCTAGCTTGTTTAGCTTACGACATCTGTGTGGACAGTGGAATTTGTTGCAGATCTCCGCTTCATTATGCTTGCCTTGATGATAACAATACAGCAATTCTTGCACTATTAACGCGTATTGATGAAGTTTCTATCCCGGATTGTGACGGTCGCACTCCATTGCACTATGCAGCTGCATCTGACAATTATCAAGGGTATAAAAATACTTGTTCAACTATGATAAGTTGACGCTTTCGAGCGTTTTGTTTCGTAAGGAACAAAAGGGCACGATAATGTGTGACCCTTTGGCCGCGTATGATATCCCAAACTGGTCTAAGAAATACGGTTTGCTTTAATTTTAGATCTGTCGAGACTCTGCTCACAAAAAATTCCAACTGTTTGTTTCCAGACAAAACCAATGCGCTACCGTTACACTACGCATGTGCTCACGGGAACGTTGCTTCGGTGAAGTCTGTAAGTCATATTGTCATTTTGATAGTAGCGATTTTTAAATTTATTGGCTACGGTGAAGTAGTGTTGCAACATTTAAAAATATATATTGGAACCCAGATTTTTGTGGAAGAAAAACCCGGGCCCGTAATTTTCTATAAGAAAAATACGGACGCAGAATTTTTAAGAATACTAACCCGGGCACGGATCCGGCTTTATTTTCCGGACAAACCCGGGCTCAGAAATAATTTTGGGTGATAGCTGAATGATAGAAACTTAACTTAAGTCAGTTGACTTACGTGTTTCGTAAAGCTATGGCTAGAGCCTAACATTTTTACAGGTTCGTGTACCTTAAAGCAATCATTTAACAAGCAATATAATATGACGTAGACCAAAGATACTAAACTTAAGTAAAATATTGAATTAATAACTTGAAATTCGACATGTCAAGTCTCTGCATCCCGACCATTCCAACCATTCCTATTTAAGCATTCGTAATCGTAGCCCAATTATATATTATCTACGTAGGTTATTTATTACTCAAGAGTGAAGCCCGTTGACCATCTTTTTCCTTCCGCAGTTTGCTTTTACATACGACATACGAAAGGTATTTCGCACAGTTAGCGTTGTTTGGGCAACTATGTGATAAATTCTTTAACCTATTCAAATTTAGGTGCGATACAGTTATTATTCAGAATGTAGGCGAGAGATTTTAAAATCATTAAGCTAATTTTATTCTCATTATTTTTGTAATACCCGGACACGGAATGATTTGTTCTTGTGAAAACTCGTGCCCAGACCCGCAATTTCTTGAAGCGAAAACTTGGACCCGGAATTTCTTGAAGCGAAAACCCGGACCCGGAATTTTCCGGCGAACATACCCGGAATAACCGGAATACCGGAGCCGAATGCAACTGTAGTGATAAGTAATTTCTTAAGGTTAATGTGGCAACGTTCGGGTTCGGTAAAGAGTGATAAAGAGCTTCATGTTTAATCGCCAACGTTTAGTCGGTTGTTTTTGGTCGATTGACTAGTTTTTCCTGTTTTAAATAAAACACAGCATGCAATGTTGTCAATTTCTCAACTGATTCTTTATTTGTTTTAGCTCTTACGCGCTCACCATGACAACTCATCCATCAAAACTATCTTTGGCAGTTGCTCTAACTTTTATCCTGCATCACCACTTCATATTGCAGTAAGTGCTAACAAAATATTCTAGTGAAAGGACTTGTATATGAAGTACATTCAGTAGAAACAGACGGATTTAACAGTTCTGGCTGGACCCTTCTGTTTCCCTCTTAGCTTAAATTCATTTATTATTTTTCAGGCTTATTTTGGGCACTCGGAAAGTATTGACGTTTTACGACATTGTTTAACAAGTATCGATATTCTGAACCGTTATAGTAAGTATTGACGTATAGGTTTGCGGGTAGATGCACTCATAGTTCTGTGCGTTGAAACGTGGATGGTGAAGCTTAGTAATTTGTAAGATATGGTATTATAAGATAAAAGTGTAAATCGTGCATGTACAGATCAATAGTACATATCTGCATTTCCCTATTTACTTTTGCCAAAAAATTTAATTTTGAGGAGTTAATGCATTAATCAATATATTGCAATGGAACTGTATGAATTATTCTATTCCGACCTGATTGTTGTAAAATAATGGTCTTGCGCTTCAAGTTTGTCAACACTAATGTAGACAATTTCAAATTTATAGGTAATACTCCTCTGCACTTAGCAGCTCACTGTGGTCATTACAAATGTGTTCAACGGCTGCTTCAGTGCGACGCATCTGTTACCTCAGCGGATAACAAAGGTCGTAACGCGTTGCATTTAGCAGGTAATTGTTGTTTAACGATAGCCAAAATGGCTATTTTTAGCAGCTTGTTGAATCTGTCATATTTTTTAATGGAGGGTAAAATCTAGTCACGCTGATTCAGTATCATTTTGCTATAATGGTTTCAGTGTTACTGGTGTGTTGTGTTCTGTTATGTTGGAGAAAACTCATTGTGATACTGTAATTTTGATCATAAATACTGTTTAATATGGTGTTCTACATCGATAGTTCGCGGCGGTGGATATAGTTCAAGTTTGAGTAGTCGAGCGATGCATGGATTCTTGTCGCAGCCGGAAATCCCGTTCTATTTTGGTGTATTACGCCTCTGCAGAGCATTTTAATGATACCATTATATTAAGTATTCTTGGGTAATTCTTCAGAATTCCATATTGGCTTAACCTACCCTGAATTTAACTATTATACATTGAATGTAACCACTGTTGAAATCTCTGTTCGTTGCAGGTTAAAACGATATGTCTTGCGCCGGTGTGCAATATTAATTCAGTATTATTCAGTATTCGGTGAAAGAATCTAGTCTTCTAATTTTTATTTTGCGAATTTGTCGCAATATTATAATATTTATTTTAGCTGGATTTGGTAAACTTTCGTGCCTTCGGTTGTTGGTTGCCGAAGGAACGCGTGGTCTCAACTTTTCTGATGTAATCAATGCAACAGATAGAAGAAATCGGTACGTTAGTCCTAATGTGTTATTAGTTAGGGAAGAAGTACGTTTACACATGAATTGCTGTAGTGATAACTGTAGTAGCTGTACTTAGTGTTTAGATTTATCTTTACTTTTGTTTGATTTATTTTTTATGGTTTTATGAAATTTTTTATCTTTCATATTATTGGGAATCCTTGCAAATTAAATTTAAACATATATCGGCTTATGAGACATATTTATAAATAAAGCGTGTAATCAGAAATGCCGCAACAAACTTGTGGCGGAAATAAGTTTAGACTTCATGTCCAATGCATAACCTCTAGTTTAAAATAAGGAATCTGCCTATTTCCGTAAGAGTAGTGTAGTATTTTGTGAACTCGCTGGTGTTTTGTTTAGTTTTTTCAGAACAAATCTGATGTATGCCATCACTAGCGATGAAGATGGTTCTAGTGCGTATTTGTTGAATCTCGGTGCAAATATAGCAACAGTTGACAAATCAGGACGATCTGCACTCCATAGAGCTGTAAGTCATCATCAAGAGGCTAATTTGCAGACAGCGAACTATGTTAGACTTGGAATATTATTTTGCTGTAACTAAAGCGGTTACTGTCTGAAATGTTCCATGGTACATATACAAGCAATTTACGACAGTTTGGTATGCTTTCCTTGGCCTTCAGTGCCGATTATGTCACAAACATTTAAGCATTATTAATTTCCGGCAAGAGTATTTTGTTGCATTTGCGCCTGTTCGTTTTCACCTATCCTATCAGAAAAACATTCTGTTCAAGAACCGTAATTTACAAATTGTAGAATTTAGTAAAGTTTGATTCGTTTGCTCAAAAGTTGTGAAACTACATATATTGTCAAGTGGTGATAGGTGCTACACGTAATTGAGGCATTATACAGCGCGTATTGTGTTATTGTAGTTCGTTCCGCGTTTTAGGCTTACGTTGGCTGCGACGTAGGTACGTCGTCTATTTTGGCACACGATGCTGATGTATTGCAACGTGAGAAACACGGTTTATCGGCGCTACATCTTGCAGCAAAACGTGGCCACTTGTCTATAGTCAAAACTCTACTACGTCAGATACCACCGAATAAATTGAATTTGGCCATTACCGACGAAAACGGTTATACGCCTTTGCATTATGCCTGTTATTTTGGTGAGTGTTTAGCGAAAATCAGAGTTACAACAAACCGGTCCGCTATTTAGGCGACTAAGGATTTCAGTATTTCCTTATTATCCTGTTTCTATCTGTGTAAGCGAACGGCGATTCTTCTTATTTACATATTTCCCTAGTATGTTCAGCGATTTGTATTGAATCAGAGCAGCATATTTATGGACGATACTATATTTTGTTTTTATGAAGGGAATTTTTGGATTTGCAATGTGTTCGGCTATGGAAGGAATCGGTAAAGCCTCCACGTTAGTTGCAAGCGTTCCAAGGACAGCCGGTTTTAGGGGTTGTTTAGATTATATTTTTGATCCATGAGAATGTCCAAGCGTAGCTGGGACTTTCGCGAAGCGATTATGTTTTGTACTCGAGGGTCGAAAGGTAGATGAGTTTGATAAACTTTTCTTGTTTGAAAGCGTATTATACTGGGTTGTTAATTTCGCATTTGGGTTTTAAATTTTAAAAATTTTAAGCTGTTTATTAGCACAGGCTAATTTGCATAGTTGGTTATGTCTAAATAAGGACTTATTATAGTATTTCACTGATTGCGGTTGCAAACAATTTAATTCCAGTACTAATGGGTTTTGGATACGAGACATCTGAGTAAATTGTTTATAAACCTTCAAAGCTAAAAACGAATAGTAAGCTAGTAACTAATTTACATATTAGCTTAATTGGTTAAGCCAAAATTAGGACTTTTTTAATTTTTTCGTTGATAATTAAAACTACAAGCTATCTAATTTCAAACTGGATGGTTTTTGGGCGAGGTTTCGGAAGATTGTTACAAACCTCCAAAACCGATAATTGAATAGTTAGTTAATAACTATGTTGCATAGGTCAAACTATCCGCTTATGCTTTATAAGTTTTATAATGCTTAACAAGATTGATTAAAAAATACACATGTCCGAGCGTCGCACAATACATGTAATTTTACTACAACTGTTTAGTTCTACAAGCAATGAAACTTAGTACTGAACTGTTTTCGGGTACGAGAAATGTGGATAAATTTTATATATCCTTCCAAAATGAACAGTTAGCTAATAACTAAATTGCATATTAGTTTAATTTCAAAGTAGGTTGGTCAAACTATCCATTTCTGATTTATAAGCTTGTAATGTTTAAATATACTGATTAAGAAGTATAGTACTAGTACATATGTCCGAGCTTCAACCATTACATGTAGCTCCACTACGACTGGTCGAAAGAAGACAACATGTGTTTAATCTTAATCAGGAATCGTATGATTTCTAATTACTAGTATTAGTTTACAGTTCATGATAATTTTTGGTGTCCTGTTTTTATGGCTAATACTTTTTTCGACCATTTTTATAAAATTTGTATTTCGATTTCAGGCCATCATGACTGTGTGGATGCGCTACTTGAACATCCATTAACTAAACAATTTACCGGCGCAAAGTTCTCACCTGGTCATTGTGCGTGGTAAGTTAAGCTTATCTTTTGCTTATGTATTTTACTTGAAACTGTGTGTCGTCAAGTTACGTTAATCAAATGTCATTTAGTTAGAACCATACACTAAGATCTGTTGTTAAAATGTTTGGTCATAATGCTCAGATCCGTAATATGTTACTACTAATTTTAGTGTCAACGGCAATATTATGTGCTATCAATGGTTAGAAAATGCCCATGGCAAAACTGTCGCATCACTTCGTGATGATTATGGCAGGTAAGTATGTATTTTGCTCGTTGTTAGTGTTGTGATAACTGAGATGATTTGAATGGGTCCAGATTTTCAAAAGCTTAGCGGATATATAACTAGTTAGTGTTATTGTTTCACACTCGCGAAGTCTTGCAGTTGCGCATATCAAAATCTGCGCAGACGCTCTTAAGATCAAATGTGAACAATGGCGCATTTCGAAGCTCACCAGTAAGTGAGTCGAACGTTACAAGACTTATCACTAACTGGTGACAAGTGCGAGGGCACGCAGATATTGCAATTGCCTATTTCGTCTTTGATTCGCAAATTTTTATTTCGTTTCCGAAATAATATTTAGTGTTGTATTCACACGTGCAAGCTTTTGCAGCAAAAACCTACATTGCAACTTGGACGCGAAAATTGCAGCTGCAAGTGCGGTTTTAAAGAAACTTGCATATTTAACGTGCAGGTTGCAAGTTCTCGCTCAAATATTTGCGCGGAGGAATATTATTTAGCACGCTACACGCCAAAAGCGTGTCATATTGAAATAATAATAATAATAATTTGCGTTATTTGCGTCAATAACTCATTTTAAATCAGTAGGGCTTTTATTCAATACGTTTATATACGATGTACGATATTGTATTTTGCGTTCGTTATTTGAAATATCAACCTCAAAAGCCTAAATCTGTATCCAAGGCTTTGTGTCACGTGAAAAGCGTGTTCGTTTTGGTATTATAGCTGTTAGGTTTTATTAACCTCACAATAATTAACAACAAACTAAACATCAACAGTTATTTATTTATAATTAATCGGTTTCAATATTAACACAAACAGGAGCGGATATATGTATGTTGTATAATGGCGCACATTTTTGGGGAAATTTTGTGCATGTTGAAGGAAAAATATCTTCACAAACAGCTTGTGGATTGTTCATATTCTTCATAGAGTGTAAATGGCTTAAAGACATTTTGAGAGTAATATGGGCTGAAGCGCCCTGCGCTCCTTGTTGAATCCGTCCCTGCTTGTTTTAACAAAAAATCGAATCCTAAATAATGATCTGTAATGGAGCTATTATCCAGTAAAGCAGGGTGCGATGGGATGCCCAGTTCCGGTTTAGCTTCTGGCAAAAAACCGATATCCGGTATCCGGTAAAAACCAATCGGATACCGAATATTATTATATTATTACAGTTGTGATCTCGAATACCATAAAGCTGTTTTTGACAAGTGGACATATTTAATTATTGCTATATCTGGTTTAGTGTCCGGTTTCAGCCAAAATTTTATATCGGGTACCTGGATCCGGTGAATTAATATCCGGGCGCACCCTGCCAGTAAAATTAGTATAACTAGGTGGGTGTCTGTCCTGATCAGTTTCTGCAATATTGTTTGTTCGGTGTTGATCTATTATATTCAATGACCCATGAGATTGATTTTCGCACGCCGGCATCATTATGTCTGAGTATGCCGGAGGTGGTGTAGTTGTTTCAAGCGCAATACTGGGAGACAGTTCGGCAAAAGGTGTTGATAGATCAAGAATTACCGATGTCGAAATGCCGAGAGGATGCACTTGATCTGATGCCGGCAACCGGTTCGGAATGAATTCGATTGCGCTGTTACGGCCGCTTAAAGGGTGACTTAGTCTGCGTCGTAGTGGGATCGATGATATTGATGGAGTTATCGTATCGCTGACGCGGTTTGGTTGCGTGTCGCTTGCGTTATGACTAGCAATTGCCATATCGCGACGTGCGGGGCTACGAACGCTGTGCGTACCGGGTCGTGGAACTCTAAGCGTGCTCTGCCAGCTGGCGGTCTCGCGCCGGTTGGATGGTTTAGTTTGACTCAGTGTTGTCATGCCACCGACTTGCAGTACGCTTGCTACAGACACTAGAAATAGCCAGACGTTTACTATTACACCGAACGCAATCAAGGTTAAAGCTAAAATGACGGACGCTCTTACTAAGTCAACTCCGTCGATAGACATGGCGAGGTTTGGTTGTCTACGTGGTGCTGTAGTGCGATCGTTCGAGGGTGAGTAGATAAGTTGCACTGTTTGAATGGTTGGAGGTGTAACGGGTACGTATAGGTTGCGATGCATAAGGATCTGAAATTGTCAAACAAGATTTATCGTTTCAAAAGCGTTTGCACCAGAAAATTATTGAAGCAAACATATAATCGCTTATAAGCAGGGTGTAACCGGAATTTCGGTTCCGGTTCCGCCATTTTTTCACTTTCCGATTCCGGTAAATTTTTATTGGAATTAAAAATTGCGGTATTTAAATTTGGTTGGTTGAAATTATGATATTTTACTAAAAACTAACGATAAAAATTAAATAGATTTCATTAGTATAGTATGCAAACCTTGACAGTCGCGGAAAATAAAATATCTTCACCAATAATATTGCGAAAAAAAATTAAAATAAATTTTTCGGTGACATGTATTTTTCATTTTCCGGTTCCGTTTCCAGTAATTTTTTCAAATTCCGGTTCCGGTTAATTGTAATTCCGGTTGCACTCTGCTTATATGCCTTGTTTCCGATTTGTACGGTTGTTGCTGTTCAAACGTGTGTAAGTCGCATTTCAATAAAGCAAATAAGTTGATTTTGTAAGATATCATGAAACCTATAGCAAAGTGTTGCAACCGAATAAGTTCAGTTGCTTTGATATTTATGTCGGGTGTACAATTACTGTTATTCTTTGTTTCGCTTTGCAAATTTATAGCTTCACGGGTTAATTCAAATATCTTACATTTTTTTGAAAATCATAGCGGTGGTCTGCCTGTGATCTATGGATGGGCCAAAACATCGTATTCGCGAAGACTTGGTTTTATGTATATTTACCTGAATTATTGTTGGGCTTTTAAGCGTTATGACAAGAAACAGAATTGCGAAAATTGTGGTCGCGAAAGACCACAATAGTTTGACCAACAAATAAGGCACCATAAATATCGTTCGCCGTTTTGTAATTCCATACCAACACAGTAGAGCGCACGCTGTGTTGGCTACTGAAAAAATGTGATGCTAACCTGTATTAATAGGATATTTCCCGTTGTAAATTTGATTTATTCTGTTATCGGCTTGCTTGTTTCAATGCCCTATGCCCAACAAATATAAGTAAATTTTTGACCGTTTGGTGAATAAATTTGTAGAAGTGATGAAAGCGAATAAGAAATCGTTCAAAACTTGGCTAATAGGCTTGTTTTTGACGGGTTTACTGAAAAGTGGAAACGGTAATTCGTTGGTGAAGAATTGGTTTCATGTCCGGTTCGTGTTCCTGTTCCGGCAAAAAAGCTTCAATTTCAATTATTCCGGCAAAGTTTAATTCCTGATGGAAGCGTGGTTTTTAGAATATCTCGATGTATTAAGGTTTCTAAAAGAATAGTCATTTGATAACCCTACTCGAGTGCACATGGTATGGTCTTCTGAGCAGCCAGCGCTTCGTAAAGGTATGTTTGGTATCAAATAACGGTTAAATTAGATCAGTTTCTTAAAATGTTCTAATTGAACATTCGTTCGTTAAGGCAGTAGATAAAACTTAAAGCATGTGCCCATTAGTCTAAATTCTGTAGCATAATACTGCGTTTACCAGTGACTCAGTCCTACAATAATACGTTTTATTAGAATCTTGCATTTCCTAAAATTCTATTTTTCATTTCCTAAAATTCTATTTTTCATTTTCTAAAATTCTATTTTTCATTTCCTAAAATTCTATTTTTCATTTTCTAAAATTCTATTTTTCATTTCCTAAAATTCTATTTTTCATATGCTAAAATTCTATTTTTCATTTTCTAAATATTCTATTTTTCATTTTCGCGTAAATTTCCTTAAAGCAAAGTTGGCACAGATTCGGCTATCGCAAGGTTCGTTGTGCTTGCTTAGATCTTTGCTACACTTCATGCCACATTTACAGCTATGACTTAAACGGTTTAACTAAGACAGTTCCTTGGCGGAAGCCTGTGTGGGTGGATGTGTACAACAACTAAGTATACTTGTAACGGGCAATGTGATTTGACCAAATGCGGACTGATTTTGTATCGCAAGCCAGTAGACGCTCCATATGAATAAAAACGCCGTAGTTATCAAATCGATGATAATTGCAGTTTTTGCACTGTGTAAAGGTTTATCAATGGATATCACTGAACAGCATAGTGCCACAATACACGAGGATTGGTCTTTGCGTTGGGGTTGCGGCATGATTTAAATATACGGCTTGTATTGTAGGTATTTAGAAATTTATTATCGAATGTAATTATAAGTCGTTATCACTATTTTTATTATGGTTATATACTACTGTTGTTTCAAGAAACCTTGATAGTTATGGTTATTTACTTGTCTGAAAATAAATATTTGATAGGTTGGCTTCTTTATATATATATATTCTCGGTCGGGTTTGAAATTATTTTTGACACCGCACGTTTGCTATTTGGGTTTTAATCGAATACAGGGGCTCTAGTACAGCTTACCCCTAAGGCTAACGCTGTCGGTAATAGTTTACAAACAAAGGTTTAGATTTTTTACACTTAGGCATATGTAAGCCATTTTCGAAGCTTAAGCTACGCCTAATCGTGTGAAAGGAAAGTAGTGTACGCGAGTCCGAATCGATGATGGTGTAGTTAAAGTCGTACGTACAGCCCGCCAGCGATAATTGTGCAACATCTCAACAAGTATTCAAACAATTTCAACTATGAACGTTTAACTTTAAAATACAAACAAACACACGCCGTTACGTAGTCGAATTGTGTGAACTATTAAATTTGTAAAGAGTAGTAAATTGCAATTTACTGTCGTCAGGTACTTAAATAATTTTTGAATTTTTTTGCACAATGCTACAGCTTGGTTATATTGTGTTTTCAGAGTCGTTTTTTTTTGGTTTTTAACGATGTTTACTGATCATCCCTGTGAATTATCCAGGCCAAACCATCATTGTAGGGTATGGGAATTTGCGAAGCGTTTAACGAGCGAACGTGGTTATAGTTGGAATTTGTGTCGTTTGAACGCTTTGTGGGCGGATTGAACACGTCATCGATTTGCAATTGTGTTTGGTTCAGATATAACTTGTTGAACGTCTGGGCTGCGTTATAAAGTTGAAAATTGAATGAATTTAAACTGATCTGTTTAATGGGTTCAGACTAGTGACTGGGTTTCCGATAGCCGACGTAAGTACCTACGACTTAGTACTTAAGTGTACGTGCTAAGTAATTACTTAACCATTTTGTCGTTTTTAAAAATGTACTTAAGTTAAGTGAATACTTGAGTCGCTGACTGAAGTTGATATAATATTACAAATAAACCGGTCACGCATACTATAACCTTAGTCTACTCAAAATTGTACATTTATGGTGCCTTTACGATTTAAAATAAAATTACGACTTTGTTGTTGGCTGCAATGGCTGACATTTGGCGTTTACTTAAGTGCGATTTCAGTAACCCAGCCGCTGTGTTCTTTATTGGTTTGCATTTACGATATCAATCAAATCGCAAACGGTATTTTCAGGAAGGTGTCGTCTGCAACTGTTGAGTAATACTAAAATGGATTTTAGCGCTCGTACCGTGCGAACTGTAATTGATTCGTTTGTGTGCACCACTGATGGATCCAAGTGGCGTCCGCCCCATCCCGGTCGACATCCCTAACAGAGATCGAAAGCAAAATTTTGAGATATGACTTAGTAGTAAATTTGCGTAACTGGAATGCCACATATACGTATTTTAGACAATCTTCCAGCATCACTTTGTTTAAAATAATTTCGTTGATCATGAACGTGGTTATTGTGTGAAAACATAAAAATTACATGCAAATTTTTGTGCATTCGCAAACTTGTGCGGGACGCGCAAGGCCGACTGACTAGTGCGTCTTATATTTGAAAGTATTGTTATTAAAGTAATCTAAATCTTAGCCAGCGTGTGACGTCTCTAAGCTTTTTGTTATACTGGACGCAAGTAAGCATGCTGTTTTGTACGGCGTGAGAAATTCTAGGAAGTAGAATAATTACTATTCGTCATCCTTTTTATGCAACTAACAAACGTTTTTTAAAATCGTAAATTTTATGTCCCAATTTTAACGAAATTCAAAAACGGTTTTTTAATCTTATCGGGATTTAGCGGTAAAGTAAATTTTATTAATGGCGAAGCGGGCCCGTAGCCAATTAAATGCCCCTGCTGAATAATTTTTAGCCACCCCTAGCAGGGTGGGCTGGCTACGGGACTGTGACGAAGGAAGCTGTAACTGGATTTTGAGAAAGCACTAGAATTTACTTGGGTAGCTCCAGTGTAAGCTACTTACAGACGCAGACAGTGTTGTGATTTTGTATATTTAATGGGGGCCGCATGTAATTCATGCAGTGTAGGGTCCATATTGTCAAACGTGTGTAGCAACTATTATCAGTTGGTGATAGTTTTTCGAACTCACTAACTACTATTGCAGTTGTTGAGCTCAAATTTGGTACAGGAGTAGACCAGGTCGTAAGCGAAAAATGTGCTGAATTTTGAGCCTCAGCATTCACTGGTTCGAAAGTTACAGGACCTATCGTCAATTGGAGATAAATGCTGTCCACATTTGAGAATACGAGCGTAGAAATTAATATGGTGAAGATCTGGTTAAACCTGAACCAAAGTCTAAGCATCGACGTATTTTTGAGCGAAGCGAAACTCCGAGCAAAGCTCGGAGTTTCGCGAAGCGTTTTAAGTCTTGTACTTGGGGGTCGAAAGGTGGATATCCCTCTGTCCGTCTATCCGTCCGAAAAGAATCTCAGGAAGGGCTGAACCGATTTTGATAATTTTTTTGTTTGAAAGCCAATTATCCTGGGGTGTTAACCTCGCATTGGGGTTTTAAATTTTTAAGCCGTTTAATAGCTACAGGCTAATTTGCATAATTAATTAAGCCTAAATTAGGACTTTCCACAATATTTCACTAATTATTACAGTTAGAAGCAATCTAATTTTAGCATTAAAGGGTTTTGGGGTGCGAGAAATCTGAGTAGACTGATTACAAACCTCCAAAACGAATAATTGAGCAGTTAGCTAATAGATAATTTGCATATTAGCATAGTTTATAAGCCTAAATTAGGACTTTTTACAATATTTCACTAATTATTAAGGTTAAAAGCAATATAATTTCAGCACTAAAGGGTGTTTAGGTGCGAGGAATTTGAATAAATTGTTTACAAACATCCAAAACCGATAATTGAATAGTTAGCTAATATATAATTTGCATATTAGCTTAATTGACAAGACAAAATTAGGACTTTTTAAATTATTTCAATAATTATTACGGTTTACTGAAGGTTTTTTGGTGCGAGGAATCTAAATAAATTGTTTACAAACGTCTAAAATCGATAATTAAGTAGTTAGCTAATAGATGATTTGCATATAAGCAGAATTTATAAGCTTAAATTAGGCGTTTTTACAATGTTTCACTAATTATTAGGGTTACAAGCAATCTAATTTCAGCAATAATGGGTTTTCCGGTGCGAGGAATCTGAATAAATTGTCTACAAACCTTTAAAAGCGATTATCGAATAGTTAGCTAATAGATAATTTGCATATTTGCTTAATTGACGAGACAAAATTAGGAGTTTTTAAATTATTCCAATAATTATTAGGGTGGCGAAGGGTTTTTGGGTGCGAGGAATCTGAGAAAATTGCTTACAAACCTCCAAAACCGATAAATGAATAGTTAGCTAATAACTAATTTGCATACTACCTTAATTGCTTACGTGCGTTCGAGCTTCGCTCAATAAATGTAGTCCCACTACGACTGGTTATTAATTCCATCCTTCTCATTATGCTCGCAAGCAAAAGTGTAAAAATATTATATTTTTACTTCTTTGTTTAAATACAAAAATTTATAAAAATTTTGAATAAATGGAGTGTTTTTCAACTGAAAAAATTGTATATTTTGAGTCTGCAAAGGAATGCTAAAGTAAATGACAATCGGTTAGACTTTGCAGACTCAAAATGTACAATCTTGACAGTCGCTCTTCAATTGAAAAAACACTCTGTTTATAGAAATTGTTTTATAAGATTTTTACTCCTCTGTTTAAATAAAAAACTTATTAAAAAATTTTCGGTAAACGAAGTGTTTTTTTCAATTGAAGAGCGACTTTCAAAATTGTATATTTTGAGTCGGCAAAGTCTAACCGGTTGTCGTTTTTACTTTAGGATTCCGTTGCATATCGCCGCAATCAACGGCCGTTTACAAATGTGCCGCATGCAACTCGATGTATCCGGCATTGAATTGAACGCTCAAGACGCGTTTGGTCGAACTCCGTTACTCTACGCTGTACGCAATTCAAACGCTGAAGTTGTTGGTGAGAACGGGAAAGTTTTGAATTTGGATTTCAATTAATGTTTTTTGTTTCCAATCATACAACGATCTGTCTGTCTCTCGTCGGAGTTCAGCTCATTTGAGTTTCGATTTGATTCGAATTTCGATATCTGTTAAGCTAAACATCAGTCTTTCGTATATTGTAAACGATAAGGTGTTGTAGTGTACTGAAAATGTTAAGCAGTTATTTGCTGTTACTGGTTACTGCTGCCGAAAGGATTGCAATTGCTTCTTGTATAGCAATGTGTTTTTAAACTGATTTGTTTGAGCGTGAAAACTAAGGGTTGCGCTATACTTTTGTTGACGTGCGGCGTTGTCCGTCACTCACACGGTCGTCGTCCGTCGCCCGTACGCCGCCGTCCGTCACCCACCAGTACGGCGCCGTCCGTCACCCACCAGTGCGGCGCCGTCCGTCACCCACCAGTACGGCGCCGTCCGTCACCCACCAGTACGGCGCCGTCCGTCACCCACCAGTACGGCGCCGTCCGTCACCCACCAGTACGGCGCCGTCCGTCACCCACCAGTGCGGCGCCGTCCGTCACCCACCAGTACGGCGCCGTCCGTCACCCACCAGCCACCAGTACGGCGCCGTCCGTCACCCACCAGTACGGCGCCGTCCGTCACCCACCAGTACGGCGCCGTCCGTCACCCACCAGTGCGGCGCCGTCCGTCACCCACCAGTACGGCGCCGTCCGTCACCCACCAGTACGGCGCCGTCCGTCACCCACCAGTGCGGCGCCGTCCGTCACCCACCAGTACCGCGCCGTCCGTCACCCACCAGTACGGCGCCGTCCGTCACCCACCAGTGCGGCGCCGTCCGTCACCCACCAGTACGGCGCCGTCCGTCACCCACCAGTGCGGCGCCGTCCGTCACCCACCAGTACGGCGCCGTCCGTCACCCACCAGTACGGCGCCGTCCGTCACCCACCAGTGCGGCGCCGTCCGTCACCCACCAGTACGGCGCCGTCCGTCACCCACCAGTGCGGCGCCGTCCGTCACCCACCAGTACGGCGCCGTCCGTCACCCACCAGTACGGCGCCGTCCGTTATCCGTACAGTTCCGTCCGTCACCGTGCGGTATCGTTCTCAAATAACTCACGTACGATAATGTATGGTGACGGATGGCGCCGTACGGCTGACGCACGATGACGGACGGCACCGGACGACAAGTACAGCGCAACCCTAAATCGTACTATCATTTTTTGCAACATTTTTTCAAGTATTACGCATAATGCAACTGTTAAACTAAATAACAAATTCTGGCGATCTCACGATTTAGGTCAGGGAGTGGGCTGTGGTTCTGGCCTGCATATTTTTGTAACTCGGATATGAATTTTGCCATTTTTGCTTCTAAATATCAAGTGTTTACGAAACGTTTCGGCGGGGGGGCGGCGCCGGTCGCTCCACCTCCCGGAGCCGCCCATGCTATTAACTGAGGTTTGTTATCGTTTGATTATAGAACTGTTTTTGCGCAAAGGAGCAAAATGCGATATCTATGACAGAACTCGAAATGGTGTGTTGCATTATGCTTGTCGCCAGGTAAAAGCAATATCGCTGTTTTGGATGCAGAACGTATTTGAGCAATTGATGGACTTGTTGACAGGGTGCAAAGCGGAACTGGATTATACCGCAATCGGAATCGGAACTGCAAATTTATACCGCAATCGGAATCGCAACTATAAATTTTGTGACTATACGGATAATTTGGATTAACAAGTTACTATTGATTCTGGGTGTCTGTTGGCTGGCAACAATCCTCAAAAACGTCGCAAGAACAAATTGGCAATCATTATTGGGATCTGTAAAACTAAACTACAATCAATCATTGCATCGAAAACAATTTAATACATAAATGATGCCGAATTTGTAAACAACATATCACAACAAATTGGCCTAAAATTAAAATGTGCCACATTCCGGATTCCGATTACGTAATTGTGCAATCGCGGAATCGGAATCGGAGCTCGTTTTGAATCGGAATTCTAATCGGGATCGAAATTCCGATTGCACCCTGCTTGTTGATAATGAATTTCAAAACCGCGGCGCAACCAGTCAAGGACTTTGATGTCCATTAAAATGATATCCTTTTTTGCATAGGATCATTGTTTTATAAGAAGGTTAAGTTTAATTGAGATTAGAATGAAATAGTTGAGTAGGATTGATTTAAGATAAATAATGACAATTGGCTTGTACAATTGACAAACGTTGGATGCTTTTGTCGTATGTATATGTTTGAACCTTATCTTTGTTTCAGAATGATGCTACGCTTACGTCATTGCTGCTGAACGTTATCGATAACACGTGTATAATTGATGCTCAAAACGATGAAATGAAAACGTAAGTTTAGTTTTTTTATGGTCTAGTTTGGCCAGTGTTACTTTGAAGGGCGTAACAGTAGATTACGCGTATTCCTAAGCCTAAGCCTAAGCCTAAGCGTTGCAAAATTGAGTTCCTAAGTCTAAGCCTAAGCGTTGCAAAAATGAGTTCCTAAGTCTAAGCCTAAGCGTTGCAAAAATGAGTTCCTAAGTCTAAGCCTAAGCGTTGCAAAAATGAGTTCCTAAGTCTAAGCCTAAGCGTTGCAAAAATGAGTTCCTAAGTGTAAGCCTAAGCAAAAATAATGTAATCTAGAATGTAAACCTTTTTTTATAGACCCACCAGACACCTGGACGCCCCTTAAAGTAACATGGGCCTCTAGTTTGAAATCTAGTTTAATCAAATTATGAGTTTTAAATTTGATTTTGAAACAATTATTATTACGTTACTTGTCAGAAAATAGTACATTAAACCATATTTTGGTGTCAATTTAGAATCGGATCAGTTGGAATGAACGTAGCGTTGAAATATAAAAATTCTGATTGTGTTTACAACTGCGGAAAACAGTATTTTTCATTTTGTTTATATATACCACTAAATTGAAATTGTATTATGTTGATGGTGTGTTAAGATTTCGTATGGTGGTCACGAGTATTGTGGCAAAGCATTCTATTAAATGAAACTTGACGAG
The DNA here is from genome assembly GCA_030248215.1 of Enoplolaimus lenunculus. NCBI lineage: Eukaryota > Metazoa > Nematoda > Enoplea > Enoplida > Thoracostomopsidae > Enoplolaimus > Enoplolaimus lenunculus. The sequence continues at coordinate 327,267 of JASANG010003691.1, read as the reverse complement.
AGTCAACCAAAACGCACATCGTTGATTCGGTTTTCGTACCAGAAAACTTTAAGTCGAGGTTAGAGCTCTGCTAATGCAACATAATACATCGTTCATATCAAATGTCAGTTGACTGGTTGTTCAAGATGTTTTGTTTTTAGGGCGTTGCATTATGCTGTTTCTAATGGCATGGTGTCTAGCGTTGAAAAACTCATCATGACAGGAGCGTCAGTGTGCGTCATGGATGAAAATGGTATGTTTAGGTTGTACAAATTTTGTGTTGTTTGTCAAAATTTTGATAACCACAGTTTCCTCGTTGAGTATATCAGAGTGGAACATTACCCGCGTGTACACGCGGGTAAACATGGGTAGGGAAAGAATTTCGAGCGCGGGTGAATTCGCACGGGTAAAGATTTTTATCACACGGGTAAAAAATTCACAGTTTTTACGCGCGGCAACCTTTTAAGTTTTAAGGTGGAAAACCTACGCTACAATAGTATTGTCTGTTTTATTTGTGGTCAGGTGTACACCGTGTTTTATTTAGCTGGGTTTGAAATTTTGTTGTTTCTAGTAAAATTTTATTTGTAAAATTCATTGAAGCTATATCACAAAACTTCATTAAAGCGCGAATCACCAGCGATCTTTAAAATGCTGGTTAGACTTGTTAGACTTCAGACGCGGGTAAAAGGTAGGTCGTGGGTAGATCTTATTTGCGCGGGTGGTATGCCCGCAGGTAGAAAGTTCTCGTTTGCGTGGGTGAATAAGAAATCCTTACCGACTTTCCACTCTGGAGTATACTGCGAGCAACTAAACAGAAATAGTATTCGAGCAATGACAATGTAAAATGTCTCGCGTGCTTATTTTTAACGTGAAATATGGTTTTTTTGTACTTTTCTGCTTTTATCTCGATTTTATGCGCGGTTACTGGCTGTAATTTGATTAACTGATTAGATTTTAGAAACGGAACATCTATTTACAGGCCTGCGTATGGTGAAATCTCTTTTCGTGTTCCTAAAGCCTTTTGGTAGTGGGTTTTTATTGACATTCGCTGATTTTTGTTTACAACGGCTGAACATCAAGACATTCATTGCCCGTATTTATCACGGATCATTGTATCAAGCATAACCCATCGCCGATAGATTTTTGACTTATTGTGTGATTTAGTTTGTGTGAAGTTGATATTCGTTGTAGATGTCACCCCGGTGTTTGCATGTGCGTCCAATCAGAACGCTAGCGATTGCCTTGCACTTATGTTGTGCCTTTTGTTTCCTGAAAAGAGTGACACGCTCTTACCCAGATCAAGTTGGGATTCTCGCAAGTCAGGTGAGTTAAGAACGGATTGATCTTATAAATAAATTGCTGTGTTATCGGTACAAAAGGTTACATATGCTTAATCAGCCGAAGCTGGTATTCTATTCTGGATTAGGGTTGAATTTTAGCATCGCTGTTGTCGAGCAGTTTTTGTTTCTTGCTGTACCTTAATAAGTTTGACATATTGTCGGATTAGGTACTAGATTATGTTGTATATTGTGGGTAGAAGATGTTAGCTTTTTGGTTTAAATAACCATGATTCGTGTTAAAATTTTGCTAAGTAACATAGTCTCTATATGTTATAATATTTTACTGCCATTGCTGGAACGCTTACTGCGGAAATTTAGTCACGGTGTTTCGTATTTTTGTATGCATTCACAGATATGAGCCAGTACAAACACAACTCATCATCTTTGAAAGCCGCGAAGGATACCAAAGAAAGTATTTCAACACAAAGTTCCGACTCTGAATATTATTGATGCAACTTAATTGGATTACTTCAAAAACGCTAAGTTTGCTTGAACAAGCAAAAATATATTATATGCGTCACATCAAAGATAGTTATAGGGCATATCGTTTACAAGGCCAACGGACCAGAGTAGGTTTTTAAGAGTACGCAAAACTTGTAAAATGACTACCAATTGTACCAGTAGTTGTTGCCGTCATCCATCAGCTAGTTTTCGTAATAATTTTAAGCGTTATATTCATTAGTTTGCGTCTTGTGCAAATTTTGAATGTTTAATCACCATGGTTTCCCGAAATAACGGAAACGGAAAAGGGATTTTTAAGTAATGTGAACTATCCAATATTCGCCGGATTTTCTAAAATGTACCAGAAAAAACCACGGGTACACCCAAATTTGTGCTATCTTTAAAGAATTTTGTGATTTTTAGCCTGAAATCTATCAATTTGCTTACCACATTATCATAGATATAACGGAATTTCCGGTATTTCTATAGCGGAAACGAACACGAATTTTTACCGGAAGCGATTATCCTTGTATATACGCCATGTTAATCACAAACATTTTTACGAAACATACAGTGCAATTTTATCGATTTAAACATAACCATACAACGTGTCTGATTACAAATATTTCACAACCAATTCGATCTTGGTCAGTGGGTCCTATGATGGACGGTAATGAAGTCTTCTAGCAGTCTATGGTTTAATAATTCTCGTGGTATTTTCTATATAGAGTAGTGTCTCGAATAACAGGGGCTAATAAGAGAGGTTTCCCATTTTGAGTCCCAATCTGAACTGAATCTGTGTCCCTAATTAGAGTCTGTTTAGAGGGACAATATAAATATCAATCTGCCCATTATATGCGGGGTACTGCCATATGGCCAGGAGCCTACACAATCCGTATGAAACCAGTCTAAATTGTTCTCTGTGCATTTGTCTTTCCTTTTCTCTGTTTGCTATGCAGGTACCATATTGTGTGTTCTTTCATTTTGCTACATAAACTAGTCAAGCTATGTGCGACGTTTTATATTTTTAATAAATTTGTCGAGCAATTATGTGTAAACTTTTGCGAATTGAGTTGAGCGCTAGAAACAGTCAAACTGTAAAATCATCAGTAACCATGGCTAAGTTTTCTTCCAGTCATGCGTTTTTAGTTGGTGGGATTTTGCACTGTACTTCAGCGATAGAGGCAAGCGAAACAGCAGAGCGCCACTATTATTATGGTTGCGTAACGAAAAACGGCAAAATCCGAATTTGTGGTTTACGACTCCGATATTTAAAATGGAAATGTGTGAGCATTTTGTTTACTGATAGCACAGTGGTTAATCGACAGCAAAAACCAGGGTATAACCGCGAGATTGTCTCGCTTTCGGCCGAAAATTGACCTCCGGCTCCGGTAGAATTTTTGCCAGAGGTTCCGGCAATTTCGGTAGTGCAATGCATAGTTTTACAAAAATTGTATGGTTCCGCGAGTTTGGTTCTAAATTTTGCTTCAATGTTTTTTACAAAATTGTATGAATACTTAGCTAAAAATAAGCCTAAACCAGAATTTTTCACTATACTTTACATATATTAGCTAAAATTGGCTTAAACATAGCTTTAAAACCGACCAATATTGCGCTTCACCTGCGGTTGCACCCTGCAAAAAGGTAAAAACGAATAGTAAAAACCAAGGTACAGCCGTAGATCGGTGGAATTTTTTCCGGACGTTATCAACAGTTGCGGTCCTAAAAGTAACATTGACTAAATGTTTATACTTTTCTAAAAATTGTGTCGTTTTAGTGAATCTGTTCGTAACTTTCGAGCAACTGTAAATAGTAAATTTTTTAAATTATCAAAAAATGTAACCGAAACAATTTATGTTAACACTTTAGAGTTGTTATAGTTTAGAGAATTTGTGTAATTTTAGCCGTCCAATCTTATTTCACCTCTGGCTCCGGCAAAACTGGTCCGGCTCTGGCGTGGGCTTTTTTACATCTCCAGTTGCACACTGTCAAAAATCGAATATTTACATACGTTTGAGTTCGTATAAACAGTTTAAGAGATGTCAAACAGTTGTGCTAATGCAGTTAAAAACGAATGAATGCAATATGTTCACTAGGCTTTCTAAAAATTTGTAGGGTGGCCTGAATCCGAATCCGTTGCCAATTTGCCGAGTCCGAATTCGAACCTCTCGTTTTGCAAATTCCCGATATATTGAAATTGAACATGTTTAGAAAATTTTGAGTTGCAATATACCAGTTGCTTATCTGGTAGCCTCAGCTGCGTGCCGCTATACGTTGCTGGCAAAACATTGGCAAAGTTTATTTCATACCGTGTGAAAAAAATTTAATTAACAAATTGTATTCTGCCGCGCGGTGGCATCCGGCGGCGAGAGGCGAGTATAGCGCAACTCTTATTCGGGTTTGATTTTAATGACAAATATGGTAAGAAAACAAGGGACACGAGCGTTGAGTCCCTATAGCAGACTGTTGATGGTAAACGAATCCCACTCGAGTAGCTGAAGTTAGATTTCTAGCATAAAAGTCGATTTCAGATGAAATAGAAAATATTTATGTGTGAAAGAGTTAATAGTCTGTTTATGTAAAATTGGTCAACGCGTGTGTGAGTCAAATGGAAACTGATACTGACTGGCCCAACGATGTTGTGCTTTTTCAACCATATGAAGGTAATATTTACGTCACTTATGTATTATCACAATCGTCAGTGTACCCACAACGTTTAAAATCGCACAAGCCTCTATTGCCAACAACTTTTATTTCAGCGGTTGCTTCGCAGTTCTGTGAGCTGTGTCCACAAATATCTTTAATGTTCTACGGTATTTAAATCGGGTACCATTTACATCAAACGATGTAAGTCTAAGTAGTGCTATGAAATTACGTTCCTTGCAATTAAGTAGTCTAATTGCCTCCGTGCTGGTCAACCTGATTGGTCCAAGTATTAAATACAACCATCACTGTTTACCGCTGTCTGATTGGCTTTTTTTCAGCTTATCAAAGTTTGCTGTACGAATTTGCCGAGTGTTTAAGCGTTCGAACGTTTCTCAAAATGAACGATCTCAAGTTCGAAATTGAATCACGAACTAATGCCGAATTTATGTCGCCGTCAGGTATGTCGAATGTACCGTCTAATATTCTTTAAAAGCTATACGTTGATATATTCGATATTGTTATAAGTTAGGCTTGCGTAGCTATGTACCCAAATGCTAGTCTATCTACCCGTTGAGTTTACGAGCTTTTTTGGTTTGATTAAATAAATGTAAACAAATTTTCGTCAACCTGTGGTGTGGTGTTATTTAGATTTCAGTCACCAACCAAACCATTTATGTACCATGCTTGCATTAAGCGTAGTAGCGGCGTTGCAACTGAATACTAAACACATTTTCTGCTTTACCGTGTCCGAATCTCGAAGATGTGTGTTAATTTTTGTACATACTAGAGTTAGTTTAAAACATTTATCGTGACAATATTAATGAATAAGCTTTAAAGAAAAAACTACGGACTCGCTTTCGGCATCGGCATCCTTTCAGTAGCAAGTCGAATAGCGAAAAATATTAGTCACGTTCAGTATATGAATAAGCTCTAGGATTTTACCTTAAGGCTGCGCTGTATTTTAGGTCGTGTGCCTTTCATTCGGTCTGGTAATATGGTTATCGCAGAATTAGAACCAATTGTTGAATTTGTGGCCAAAAAGGTACGTTACTGTACATGGATTATGAATACTTCATTATATGCAAACTCTGCGGTTAAAGTTAACTAGTGTGCGACCGGATGGATACGGTTTGATTTCCGGCAGAAAACCTATATCTGTATTCGGTTCCGATATCCGGTATAAATCCACCGGATACCGGATATTTATGGTTGTACACCCGAATTTCACTAAACTGCTTTTACAAGTGACCGCCAATAATATCTTGCTGCGATTGCATTTCTGTGCGAATCAAGAAGTTCAAACTTTTATTTCAGACAGTGTACCAATTTTGATGCTATATAAGGTAATATCCGGTTACGGTAAGTAATTCACCATTCGGTTCCGGGGTCCGGTATATAGATTCCGGTCACACCCTGCACCCGGATCCAGAATTCTATTCAATATTTTGCAGTAAATTTTGTTGAAAATGTCAAAAATGGGCACTTCAAGGAGCCCACGTAATACTAAGACTCTTGTAGATACATTCAGTAGTGCTAAATTAGCGTGATTGAGTTTAACTTCTTGTTGAAATATGCACATAAAAATTCGGTTTCGGTATTTTTGGTATCCAGCTTATCTCTGGGCCATACACTTCACCATATGGTGCAATTATTGGCTTGAAAATAATTTGGTGCAACGCGGATAGCAACACTTTGCCGTAGCGAAATGAAAAAGTAAAAAAATGTAATTGTTTAATTATTAATGTTAAGTTTCTCTCCAGGGCTACCGACTAACAGATCATATGGATGAACCACAGATCGCAGATATGACAGCTCACATGGCGTTAGTCAGAAATGTGCTTTGGAACGCAGAGGTGTCATTTTTTGGTTTGTTTTAAAAACGATGAATGTTTAGTTTTTTTATTCGAATAGTATAGCTAGTAGACTGTAATGGAGGTTATTTCGGTTATCCCACCAGCTCGCTTTCCAGCACACCGAACAATGAGGGAAGGTCATGAAAAGCTCAAATGTGCGAGAAATTCAAAATCTGAGCATTTTGGACAGCCGCTGGCAGATGGAAATACCAGGAATGCCAGGAAAGACTTTCAGTGCGTGGGTACCTGTATACTCAGTATCGAACCGATATTTTTTACGTTTGTACCGGTACCGATCGATCGCACTCACGATCTCAAAAGTTGAAAGTTTTTTATAAGATTATTTATGGCGGGTCACGGATAATGGTAAGAGTTACGCTATATTTTTTGTGCCGCGCGCCGCCTGAAATTTGTTCCAAACAAACGCACCAACAGACCAGAAAGTTTTAATGAGTTTGTATTTATGTGCTTATATTTTTAGATTTATATCTGTTGGAACCGTGAGCCTACAATTAGAGAGGTATGATGTACGCATGTATGTATGTGTGTATAATATAAGTGAAATTTGTACAACAGACGTAAGAATGAATACCTAACGAGTCTTTAAAAGCTGTTTGAGTAACGTCGTTGGAACCACAGTTTCGCTGGCGATTGACGAATTGTTTAGAAACGACTTCAAAATTGTTGATCATACAAAACGCTTAAGGTTGAGTTTTTGAAATACTGTTCAAGTAGTTTTTACGTAAATAACATGAAAGATTCATAGTTCGCGAATGTTTTTTTTTACATTTCACATTCAGCACGTCGTGTAGGGTGGTGCAAAAGTTTAGTCTGCTTTCTACAATAACTTTCAATAAACCAGGGAGCTCAAATACCTAACCTATATACATACTTGGCTGTAATGGTTGTAAATTAAGGTATCCAAGCCCAGATATGGCTCCGTGTATCAGTGGCCTCTCAACGGCATTCTACCGTGGATTAAACACCGCGCGTGTCATGCACATCTAAAAACATTTGGATGGTACAAGAAGAGTTTGAACAGGGTAAGATGTTAAACATCAATAATATTTTCAATAATTATTTAAACGAGCTGGTGCTGTATCAACCAACTATCATTGGGCAGTGGGTAGTAATACTAACTGTAGTGACAATCAAACCATCAAAAATACAAATCTGGATCGAATAATGTGTCCAGCCAAAGAATGTCTGTGTTTCATTTACTTAACAATTCATTTATTGAGCATTTTACGGAATTTCGGGTTTGATAAATTTTACTCCGAATATATACACTACGATCAAAGTACGAAAAGTTTATTCTTGCTTTGGTATACACAGTTTAAATAGTTTTAGGTGCTAGAAGATGTCAATGGGGTGTGCAAAATATTGTCATTAAAGCTTGGCGATAAAGACTATTTCTTCAGTTCCGATACTAACAGGTAAAACAGCAAAATCGCAGGAGTGACTATTTCACGTTGTCTGAATTGTGCTGTAACGTGTACGCTTTAAAAGTGGTATGTTTCTATGTGAAGGTAAACGTTTGTATGATTTGTATGTGGTTAGTGGTTTTGTTTCGGAAATTTGCAGAATTTACGGGGTGCACAAGAAGATTATGCACAAATATTTTTTAAAAAATAGAAGCTTGTTACGTAGATCGTAAAAATAAGTTCGTCTGATAGGACAATACTACTGGTCAGGGTTGTTGGCCGAAAAATTACCGGAAAAAATGGTTTTTTTTCAATTTTTTCCCAATGGCGTGGAAAAAATGGAAAAATATTAAACGATTCATAAATATAATTTGCAACTATGTAATAAAGTAACGTTTTTAGATGACATGTAACTAATTTACATGCAACACATTAACACTGACCGTGTGTATGTCCACCAGGGCACATTAGATATGTCCGAAAAGAGCGAAAATTGCAGCATATGGATATAGTAATGGATTTCTGAACTGAAGCTTTGTCACGAGATTTAATGTAAAACTACATATGCATCTCGTTCGGTTCGCTTACCTGGTTTCGTCGACGGTGGGGCCGAAGTTAGGGGGCTCAAAATGGAAGGCTTGTCTTTACCGTATGATTTAACGCAGGAATAAGTCTAGTTTCCAACCTCGCTTTGCTCGCGAGGTTTCAGCAATTGAGAGGGTTTGATGCCAGAGGAAACCAAAAGTGTGTTGGGTTTTAATATGTACTTACAAAAAACAAGTGTAACGCAGCGCACCAAATCAGTTATTTGACAACAACTCGTTAAGCAGACTTCTTATTGCAGAAAGTTTACCACTCGCCTCAGCTCTGCTAACTCCGTCAAATGATATATAATTTGTCCAACGTTTCGAAAAAAATTTTGGGTACCAAGGGGCTGACCTTGTGCCTTAAAAAATCGAATTTTTCAAAAAGTCGGATTTGGGCATGGAATAATCAGGGGATGTCATCAGAAGCTCAATAATATGCAAAGTTTCAAAATTCAAGCATTTTTGGGAAAACACCGGCTAAGGCTTGGATAACCAATTATTCAAAGGATATGTTTTTTAAATTTTTTCATTTTTTTCGGAAAAAATGGAAAAAATTCATTTTTTCCGGTCATAATTTTTGTCGGAAAAACAACCCTACTACTGGTTGATAGCTATTGTGTGAATGAATTATTACGAACGTTCTATATTTAGACACATTGGCGGATCCCAAGAGGGACAGGCGGACCCAGGCTATTTCACCAACAGGAATCAACACCAAAATTATGTATTAAAATTTAGCGCTGAAATTGTTTTGGATTTACGCTTTTTCTGCTAGCTGCTTACTTCAATATAGTATATCCCGCGTGTCTGTGATAATTATTTTCCGGATCCCAACTCTTTAAATGTGTTTGCTATTTTGCTGTCAGGCTTGCACCAACCGAACTGGACGCATTTGTGTTCGGTCATCTTTACACTATCCTTACAACTCAACTTCCCGATATCGATCTTGCGGCAATAGTGAAGCGTTACTCGAATTTGATTGAATTTTGCCAAAGAATAGAGAAAACGTTTTATATGAATTCTGTACGCAAGTAGCGTAACGTGAAATTTGCAGTGTGCTTAATATATAGATGGAAGATTTGTGCCCACGTATAGAATAGGGCAAGAACAAAGTTGTAGATAAACGCTTAGGCTTGGCTGTTACTTTATGTTTGGGCTTTACATTAGAGCTTTTGTTCGTGGTCCATTATGTATAATCCAACAAACGTTTAGTAATATTGACACTACTTACTAACGTTTACAAGTCGGTGTTCTGTATTGTACAGCGGTTGTGATTCGTTCACTTAATCACACGATCTGAATCAATTTGATGTGTGAAATCTACCGATGAAACAGTTCAAGCCAAAGCGTATTACCCTACGAGTCCTCCAAAATTCGACATTTAGAGTTAAAAATTTGCTTGGTCCTGATTCATAACGGTAGCAGAAGTGTGACTGCATTATGTTGTCTTGCTCAAATAGATTGCGGTATGTTTAGATTTTAGTTATACTTGTAGTTAGTAAATGAAATTACTGTGTTTTTATAATAGAGTAACTGCTCATGCCAAGTATAGTGGTCTATATCGTATAATATATATTTACGAAAGTTGGGCACCAAAAGAAACGTATCCGGATTTCCAAAATGGTATTGTGTAAAAAATTTTGGAATAATTTGCATTGTTTGACCATTAAAGTAGATGGAGCTGACGAAAACAAATTCTATGTACTCAAACCTGAGTTATAATATTGAACCGCATTAACGAAAAGTGAGGTTTGGAAACCCAAAAAACTGTAACATCGAAACAAATTCTATGTACTCAAACCTGAGTTAAAATATTGAACCGCATTAACGAAAAGTGAGGTTTGGAAACCCAAAAAACTGTAACATCGAAACAAATTCTATGTACTCAAATCTGAGTTAAAATATTGAACCGCATTAACGAAAAGTGAGGTTTGGAAACCCAAAAAACTGCAACATCGAGTTCTGGATATCCGAAATAGAAAATTTGATTTCGTATATCCGGATATATCCGGCTAAATATCTGGAAAGAATTGCCAGATATGAAAAAATATCCGATGCCCATCAACCCCCGATATAGACAGGGTGTAAACCCGGCTTAAAAACCTTACCCGTTCCAACCCTGGGGTAAATATGTCAGGAGTCCAAGGAGTAAAAACATAATAAAGACATTGTTTTAAATTTCAGACTATTTCTTGATATAAGTCAATATTTATTTTGTGTGCAGTTTTATTTTGATGTCGGGAAATTTTTCATACATAATCTGTACCTCAGGGCACAACCAGAAGCCTGCGCCTGTGTCCGGTTTAACTATTGACCTTCCGGTTTGATGGAATTTTCTACCGGAGGTTGCTGCATTTTTGGCAATGAATTTTTCGATATAAAGTTTAAGTTTTACTTTTTAGTATTGTAATTGGGCCATAATGCAACGATTTCCAAAAAGTAGGCCAAAAAATGTTTGCGAGCCACCTAGTTTTGCTTCTCTGTTGACCTCCGGCTGCGGTTTTTCCACCTCCGGTTGTGCTCATCAACATCAGGATTGCGCCCTTGGTACAGAATATTTGGAAACTGAAATTTTGCCAATTTTGCGCAAGGATGCTCATTAGGGTGCAGTCGGAGGTGGAAAGTGCGAGAAACTCACATGAACAAATTTTGGCGGAGGTGAAACAAAATCTTTTGTAAATATGCAAAATTGCAGAAACCTTAGATAAATATTTAACGTACCGGGGACTGTTCATTTTCTGCACGAGGTAGATTTAGAGGTGGTGCTCTCTGTTAATGCAAAGATAACGGTGTGTTGCAATGTATAAATACTACATTTTTTATTTAGAAAACTATATTTACCATTTACTACTTTAGATTACACAACTCCACGTCCACAATCAAGAATATAAACTTGACGTCCAGAAGCGAGGCGAAGTCATCCATAGGAGAGACAGCGCCTCCATTTCTTGTGACTCTGTGTAAACTCAGTTAGCTACTGGGTACGGGGTGGGGCACCGCACTCTGTCAAAGCCACCCTCCCCGAAGCTCGATTTTCTTTCTAATTTATGCCACGCAGTCGAGATATTGCCCCCGGTTGAGTATTTTTAGCGTTAACAGCGAATGTCCACGAAAACGACATCACTTCAAATTAACAATTTATATGGGTATGGAAAGCAGAACCAGCATTGAACAAATGCCCTAAGCACAAGAATTCAAATTCAATACTATAAAAGCGTCCATAATATTAGGAATGTGCCGATTAATCGGTATCGGCCTCGGTAATAATCGGTACTTTTCGTGAGTATCGGCATGGGCACTGCAAGATTGCCGATATTTTTTGCACACAACAGTCAGTTGGATTGCTACCAATTTGACTTCTTTGCGAATATCAGTGTGTCTGATCCGGGAAACTGTTATCCCTCACTGCATTTGTGTTTGAAAATGTAATTAAAATGAACCGCTCTCATAAAATTTAATCGTTTATGGTGGTAAGGGTTTAAGTCTTCGCGTAATGATGTAATAGTATGCTTTTTGTTCTTTTAGCATGGTGTACTAGTTCAGCATCGGCATATTTTCAAAATAAAAATCGGTTTCAGCAAAAATGTTGGTATTGCAAATTTTTGAAACAACTAAAAACTCCGGTAAATATTTACTAGAAACTAGTAGATCTTTGTTTAATTTTATTACTGAACTACGTACCTAGTTCCACAGGAGCTTTAATGACAGTGCAAAATGCACATTAGTTTTATCAAGATTCAGAACACTGATGCCACCACTGAACCGGTATTGTAATAGTACCATCTTCAAGAATACCAAACCGCCGCCTGCTAATAAATATCCCAAATTCCATCAGTAATGCTGAATCAAGTGGCACATTTTTGAGCAATTCAATACATTTTACAACGTCTTTGACTTCGAGACTAGGATCCCATGATAATTTAGAAACTCGCCGGTCATATTTGAAATCTTCTGCCAAAGCATTAACCGTACTGAGTTCCTGAGCGTGCACTTGCCTTCGATTTGCGCTTTCTTGTTTTGATTCTAACAAAAATCGTACTGCAACCGAACCGGGTGTATCACATGGGATTTGAAACAGGCCATCAGCTCCAATTGTTAATGCACCGCTAGAATTGGTTACGCATAAAAAATGTGCAGACCAATCTAAGTCAGGCGAACACAGTTCTGAAAGTAAGTTTGATGACTCAAGACGTGTGATAAATTTTGAAAGCCAAGAACAATACGTACTAGCTGGCATAGGTTCTGGTGGTGACACAACGATACCGCCCAACAGTGTTGATAAGCGAGTTGTATGTTCCCGTACAGTATCACAAACACGATCATTCCTAAAATAAGAACTGCAACATTTTACAACCTAATACTAAGCAAAAATTATATATTATAAAGCAATTTTTACATTGTAAAACCAATGGCGGCAACAGTAGTGTTTTACTTTATTGACGTTTCCAGCTTACATACTGCAAAGTGCACACAAACATGGCTGTATTGTAGCATATGTTGTATTTCAATACATAACGTTTGCTTCCAAGCAGTTTGCTGTAATGTCGTTCACAAGTTTATAGTTTACTTTGTCATCTACGTACTTCACGTGCTTCAGCGCGATCAGCCAATCTTCTATAACATCGGTGACACTAAGACCAATAAACCCATTGGTCAGACGACAACTATTGATACCAAAATATATTGTTTCTCCATCGAGTTCCGGTTTGTTCAATTTAAGCGAATATGAATGTGACAAGATACGTTGAAGACTGAGAAGACACGTTCGAAAATGAATCGTGGACCAAACACCGGACCAAATAATATCACGAAGCTTATGTTTCATTATAATATCATTACAAAGTTTTTGAAGCGAATTTTGGTGTAACGCGTAACTTTCGCGCGCAGAAAACGCACTCTCCGACAATGATCTGAGTTGACCATCGAGCGTTGGCTTCTGAAGAAAAACAATCTATAAGCATATATGTGTTTGGATAAAATAATACCATGATTGAAATCTGTGTTCACTTCCACATAACAAAGTACTTAAAATGTTTAGTAGTAGCGTTAGCAACTATCAACAAAACACTAAAATCTACAACAAAATCACATTGTGTAAAACTCAAACAATATACGCTCAAATTACAATACATGCAAATTACAATACATGGATGTGCCCATTAATCGCCATCGGTATTGGGTCGGTAATATCATCACTTTTCGTGAGTATCGGCATCGGCACTACAAACAAATTACCGACACCTTGCCGACACTTTGTGTACTTAACAGCATGTTGGAATGCTCTCAATTTCACTCGTTGACGTGTATCAGCACGCCTGATCAGGGAAGCTGTGATCTCTGTTGTGCTTGTGTTCGAAAGAAATAATTGAAACGATCCGTTCTCACAAAATTATAATCGTTTAAGTGGTTTATTTACGTCTTCGCATTTATAACGATCTAAAGTGGCATCCTATCAGTTTTTTCACAACTAATATGCGTTAAAATTGAAACCGGCCTCGGCAAATTATTAAAATTGAAATCGGCATCGGTATTGACATCGGCAAAATTTGAAAATACGAATCGGGGTTGACATCGGCAAAAATTTTGGTATTGGTACACTACCATAATTACAATGTATCTATTACTTTAGAGGGTCGCTTCTTTCTATTGTACATTGTAAATTCGTCTGTTGTAATCACCCATTGAACACTATCTGCGTTTTTTGTTCTCACGTCATCAGGCAATAAATGCGCAGTGTCAATAAGGCACGCATCAAGCAAGTCACGTATTGTCCCGTGCAAATTGTTGTGCTTCAGACAAACTTTTACTAGTCTCAAATTATCCTGACCAGAATCGTGTTCGTGAGGACTCGTTCTAACATAAAATGTTAATTCGTTTCGCTCGTGTGAAGGCATTGCGTTCAACGATAAAGTTTTCCGCATGGTTCCACTGCTTGCGTTCTCCAGAAAACCATTCAATGCCTAAAAAATGTCACTCAATCTTTCACTACAACTATTTGTGTTGGACAGTTATTTTAAAAACTTTTCAGCTTTCTTAAAACCGTACGTACGATACTGACTAGGATGATACTTGAAATATAACTAATGTGATGAGTAGGTTAAGCCAGGATGCTAACACCGCTTCTTGTGCTTGCAGCTGAAAATGAAGGGTGTTCTTAGGAGGTTTCGATTCCGCGACCGATAGATTCTGCGTCCAGCTCGCTAGCACGCTTCACCACCTCACGATCAGCTGCTGTATTGCTGTGTATATAAGTCCTCCAGTGCCGAACCTCAACAACACGCCTTTTTAACGCTCTGTATGTATCTTAGTTCTTGTGTGTATCCACCTCTACATATGCATTAGCCTTGCTCCAATGTTCTTCGAAATAAAACATCAGCATGAGCTGTCGTCTTCATGCGCCAATCTTTCACAAACACGTTAATCACTTGCCTTCAAAGACTGTTCATTGACTGCTTGAGCTTCTGGAAATCTTCCGAAAAAATCCGGATGGACTTTGAAATAGAACGGTCGTAGCGCTACGGCAATTTGTTGTGAGGTCAAATACCTGTTCAGCGAAATAAAACTAACGATCCCTCGAGTGGCAAATAGCAAGGGTTTATAGTACATAACATGTTACATATAAACGTCAATGTACTTATATAATATATGGTTCGTTCTATGCTACCTGTATTATAAGACTAAAGATAACTTTTCGGTAAGAATAACATAAGCGCACAAGGAAGCAATCTGTAATATTTGCAGTGCAGGTGCAATATAAATATAAATTTGCCATGCTGCGAAATTAACGGTCGCACGTGCACACTACGCAATACTACCTCCATTGCTAACACGTCTATGTTAGCTCACCGCGTAAGCATCAAATTCTGCTTATCAATATTAAAAACTTGTTTAACATATGCCGAAAACGAGCGTTTATATATGACACTTGTCTTTCAAGACACTAGCTATTCAATTAAACGTCTTGAAATAAAACATGCCACAAACAACTTTGCATTTTTTCAGAAGATCTGTAAGTGAGAAACTTAACCAATCCAAAAGGCCGATTGTGTTGTGATTCAAATAAGAGAGGGGGTAATAAGAGAATAGGACTCATTTTTCTCAATTTAGTATTCAAAATTAGATATAGTTCAAGATTAGCTTTCTAGGCATAATTAAATTCCATACACAATTCGATTCATTGCTTAAAACTTTTTCGTTTACCAACATTCCAAGCAGCGCAGTCCTGATATAAAAGCAGTTAGTAACCGTATTACGTTTCTTTCCGGTAAGGTTCTATGTCCGTATTCGTTATAGAAATAACAGAAATTCTGTTATATTTACACGCCCAAAAATTACTTATAAAAATCAGTCATATGTCTGGCGGTTTTTTACCAATACACTCCGATTGCTCAAAGTGAAATAAAAATTACGAATTCAGTCCAAAGTCTTAAAAATTTAAAGCACGGGGAATTCTTGCACGCTACAATTGTGTTAGCAGAAAAATAAAATATCTTTTGTATGCATCAACTTCCGCTTCCGCTTATTTTGATCACTATTCGATTCCGTTATTATTACTGTCCATTTATACCCCGTTTAAAAGTATATATTCTAAGAGTTACGAACTTATAAACCGTGGAAAATTGGCTGGCGTAAAAGTTAGATGTGTGCTCCAAAACATGGGAGTGGGATTTATGTAAATATAAAGTATAGCTTGGAACCAAATAGCAAGGCAGGTTACCCTATAGAGAGGTGAAATAGCGTCCCTGAGTTATTATAGTATAAGTTTTCTCACGGATGGTTTGCAAAACTATTTCTATTGTTCGCGGTTTGGTTCGGGAATGCTATGTCTAAAACTTTCCGCGGTTCAGTTCAAAAAGTTTCCCGCTAGCTATAAATATTATGATGAATGTCTGAATTTTTGATCCGTGCCAATAATAAGATTAGGGATGTCGCTGACAACTGTCAGTGCTGATTTTGTGTTGTGCACCAACATAGGAACCTGCCGGCCAGTATAAATTGCTTATCACAGAAAAAGCTAAAAACGTTATGACATCATCAATTTAATACTTTAAATCTATAGATTTCGATTCTAAAATTTTTAGCTGTAATCCAAAATGTTGCCTACTGTTAATATTATTATGGTCAGTGAATAGAATAAATCACTAGTTGAAACTATATTGGTTGCATGCATATTGTACGTATTCTAGAAAGCCCATGTAGTGAGATAAAGCGCTTCACACGAACTGTTTTCCATTACCTTTTAGAAAAATATAGTGAAATTTTTAACAGGAGTATATATACCAATATATTTATATTCTTTGGCAACAACATATAGGGAACTAGAAGTTAAACTTCTCCGAAAGAGCCATAAAAAGAATTTGTATCCACACTGCGTCAGAAAGAAATTTGTAAAGGGCAGAAACAAGCTGAAGTAAATTTTTATTACTGAGCTTATTGTTAGCAAACTGCACAGTAGATTTCAATGAGTTAATTCATCAACTCAAACGGAAAGGTAGTTGTTTCTGATGGGTCAGCCACGTAATAGTGCGTGCACTAGTGTAAAAAATTGTCGAGGTGTGGGTAAGGACCTACTTATGTCATTTTCAGGAACTCTGTAGGAAGGATGTTATATTTAGAACTAGTCTTTTTGCAGAGTCCAAAGACAACGCAGACATCCTGTTTACAGGGTCTTCAGTGTTTCTACACTCACAGAACACATAGTGCATAATGTCCTTACACTGTAATAAGACACTGTTCGAAGTGACTATTGTTGTACATTTGTTTTAGCAGAAGCTATGCGCAAAAAAAATAAAATTTATTTCGTAGAAACGACGCTGTAGCGAGACTCTGCGTTTAGTCAGTAGTTTCTACCGAGGGAATCTGTTTTGTCCCTATTCCCTTGAAACACTGTCAGGACAAAACCGACTCTCTAAGCACGGGGAGTGTGTTGTTATCAGGCCCTCGTTATAGCATCGTTTTTAACACTGGTCCAAAGGGGGTGGGTGGACTATTTTTACAACTTTGCGCCCATTATTACGTGTATGATCATTGAGCGAAAAAACCATTTCTGGAGCGAAAAACCATATCTACTTCCAATATCGTCAAGAGTTTTAGTTCAATATTCTGCGGAAGGTTTGAATACAAAATTTCTTCTCGTCAGCTCCAGCTATTTTTAGTTGCGGACAATGCAAATTCCTCCAAAGAAATTTTTACACAATAGGATTTCGGATATATGGCGGATATCCGAATACATATTTCATTTCAGATGCATATCCGGTGCCCCATTTTATAGCCAGGACATAAACGTAATTTTAGTACCTACACTGCTAAAAATGGTGAGTCAAATTGACTCTCTCCGAAATCGGCTCTACGGGACTACACAAACTGAGTCAAATTCGACTCCGCCAGTGTCAAACGTGCGACTTAGTGAGTCAAATTTGACTCTGGTGGAGTCGAATTTGACTCTGTTTGTGTAGTCCCGTAGAGCCGATTTCGGAGAGAGTCAAGTTGACTCTACAATTTTTTCTGTGTAACCTATAAAAAGTATCTGGCAAAAGTGTCTTTTTTGGTCCATTAGTTTGGTGTTTTACACTACTTTTAGATCTCTCTAATTACGATATTTATGTAAATGGACACGTTACATCAAAGCTATACGCCTCACATGTCATTTGACGCACCTTCGTAAAAAGCAGATCAGATGACTATGTTAATGTTTTTACGCCGACTATACAACATTAACCAAATTTGCACCGCTTGCACAAAATTGAAAAATTGTCAGGCCAGAGGCCTTCCTCTAAATTCGCTATTTCTCGTTTAGTAAAAACGGTGGCCAAAAAAATTATAGCTAAGACGTGCTTGTTTACTTATATCTTTTTCTTATCCAGAGTATAGCAGATGCAACAGCAGCAGTGTTTGCAAATTGCATTTCAACATTTGCGTTCTGTGATTTAAAATACTTTCAGTGCTATCGGTATACTGTATCTTATCAGTATGCAGTTTATCTATAACTATAATGTGTTTTTCCTGTTAATATATGCAACTCCTAGGACACAATCAGCTACCTCTGTCGTTTTAGCAGAGGCCTCAGCAATTTCACTTCCCCCTTTTCAACGCATAAATTGCTGGGGCCTCGGAGTTGAGGGACCCCATAAAACATGAAAATTTTGCAAAAGACATTTGGATTTTTCCTTGGAGATGATTGATATATTCGGGGGTTGCTCTTAAAGGCATCAGAATAGGAAGTTTGCTAGGATTTAATCGTCTGGGTACTGTATAGCCTTTAACTTCGCTCAAGATGGGTCATTAAATTAGTGACTTGTTATCAGAGTTCTTCCGAAATTGGGCCCATATAAAGATCAAGGGCGGAACGTTTTTCTGTGGGACTGTACTAGAATAAGCTTTAAGCTTTAGCATGTTTTTTGCTTAGCTTAGGCTTAGGCTTAGGCTTAGGCTTAGGCTTAGCCTTAGGCTTAGGAACAAACTCATTTTTACGCTTAGGCTTAGGCTTAAGCTTAGACTTAGGCTTAGGAATAAGCTTAAAATACTGTTCCGCCCCTGTTTTTACATGGGCCCTAGATTGAAACTTCATTATTGGATTCAATACAAAAAATGTGTCTAGCTTCGTTAATAAGCTGTCTACGTTAAAACGCTGCTGTTTTATTTGTTGGTTGCCCGGAGGGTGCAACCGGATCTGAAAAAAACAGGGCCGGAGGGCAACCAAACTTGCTGACCGGAAGTGAAACAGAATTTGGTATTAAAAGTGGTTCTAAAATTGTTAAACTTGAGGAATAATCTGCGAAATGTTGCCAAAAGTTTGGTTTTAACCTTTGTTTTTGATAAATCTCGGCAAATGCTTCCACAGGTGCCCAAACGTTCAAACCAACTCACCAAACGCAACATTTTTTTATCAAAATGCAAAAATTTCACTGCCGAAATTGCCGGAACCTCCTGCAAAATTTCTACTGAAGCCGGAGCCAGAGATCGAGTTTTGCCGGACTCACAGCCGGAGGCAGACTTCCGATAGGTACCCTGGAGCATATGCTCCCGAAACTTGAGGGTATCAAGTCAAGTGTTACATCCCTGGTGAATTTTGCCGCTCAGAGGGTCGTGGGGTAGAAATGGGACTAGCCTAAAATTGCTTTACAGGAGTGAGGGGTATGACCCCACATCTGTGCGCCATCAACTTCAGTTCGTAAACTGGCAAAATGGTAAAACTATAAGGCACACGTTAGGTTTGTCGGGAACGTTTCCACCAAGCATATTAATAAGAGGTTTGTTACGAGAGTTGGCCAAAGTTTTACTTCAACAATTGATCGGTTTCCACCTTAACTATGCGTGATACCATATATCCTTCTAAGTAAGGCATATGCTTTCGCTAACAAACCCTTTAGAGTCTAATTTGCCACAGAAACCATTGCAATGAATAGATAATGCAGACCCGTAGCCAGCTCATCTTGCTAGGGAGGGGCTAAAAATATTCAGGAATGGCATTCAAGGGTTTTCAGTGAGTTACAAGCAAGGTTGAAAATTCTCTAGGAGGAAGGGAGCAAAATTTTCCAGGGGTGCTCAGCAACCAGTGGCCCCCGCTGCCACTCAATTTGGTAGGGGCCTGCACTGGTTAGGATCGGCCGTAGCGGGAGGGAAAAATTTATGGACTTCGGTTTGCGCTGTTGTCTTTAGCACAAACCAACTGGAAATAAACAATACTGGAGCCGGATGTTGGCAAACTTTGCACAACCGATGAAGCCAGCGCGACATATCAGCGTCTACTAAACGGATGTAACAATGACGCAAATGGATAGTACTCAAAATAACAGAAATGGAAAGAGACACAAATTTTTACCGGAAACGGATATCCGGTTTACACCCTGCTAAATATATTTTTATATTTCCTAAAAACTGTTTCATCTGCTTTCTTAGCAAACTCATGTTTTATATGCAGAAATGTATAAGTGAAAGATTTTTTACCCGGCCCACGCTTCACTCACGCAAATTTAATTTTTACCTGTGGGTATTTAATTCGCCACCCGCTTGTACCCACCGTAATTTTTTTTCTTCTGGGTTCAAAAACGGTGTGGTGTTACAAAAATTAAATTTAGCACCAAAAATACTAAAGTCTTTTCGAAAATAAAGTCAATTTTAATAGGGTTTATGGAGTAATATTTATTTCTCACGAAAACCAAAATTTGTCTTAAACCACATAATGCTTAATCGTTTGTTCTGCAAAATTTAGCAAAGGTATGGAATCTGGACCCCCCTTGGAAATTGATAAAAAGTGGTCCATTCTATAGCTCTGGACGAGCTGGATGCAACGGTACCATCTTTATGGCTGCATGACCAACGGTTCAAAAGTTATGTTCCTCAAAATTATAGTGCAAACACGCACAGATTGGGACAGGAAGTATCCACCATTAACATGTTCGTAAAATATAAGCTTAAACCAGGTTTATTGCATACACAAATTTGATTGCTGTTTGTACATGTTTTGTATAGGTATTAAGTTAAAATTTAAAAGACCATAACAATTGAACCGGGGACCCTGCAGCGCTAAAAATGGCACCGTTGAATTCAGCGCGTCGAAATCTATAAAATGAACTATTTTTTATTAAATTCCTAGAGGGGGTCCATATTCCGTACCTCCGCCCAAAATTTTACCTGGGTAAAATTCAACAAATTTTTATCGGCGCTTTACAAATTTTCACACGCGCGTCCAGAACAGAAATTTTTTACCCGGCGAGTCTTTGTCCGCGGGTGATGTGCAAATCTGGTTAACGGTTTAGGGTCAACGCAACAAAGGCTGACAAACTTGTAAATGCGATATGTATTATATGTGACTAGAATTAATATATAAATGAACCCTGTATAATATAAATAATGATGATAAATTCCCTGAACCTTCTGACATTTTCTATTACAGCCGGGTTTTTCGCGTTCTCTTCAGCGTTCGAGTACACCGATTTTCCAAAGGTTATCACTTCGAAGGGACCAGTCATTGGACATACAGTAACAACAAAACTGGGACGTGTTGGATACGCATTTCAGGTTTGCGTCAAAAAGTATAATGAATATTCTATTAGCTTAAGCCTAAGCTTATGACCAGAACTGTGCAAAAACAAGTCTAAAGCTTAAGCTACACACGGCCCTCAAGGTAAACATAGGCCCAAGAACAATCAATTGAAAACTTCAAAGTTAAAATGTGTATGTGGTTACGGAAATCGCTACGCAGGGTATTTTAGCAAGCTTTAATTGCAGAATCCGCACTATCACCATACGCAAAAAAGTGCGCATTGAAACGTTATTTCACACATAACGATTTTAATTAGAGTGACAAGCGTATTCTTAAACCTAAGCCTAAGTCTAAGCCTAAGAATAAGCCTAAGCAAAAAATGATGTAGCCAAGAATGTAAACCTACTCTTATACAGACCCACCAGAAACCGGGGTGGCCCTAAAAGTATCATGGGCTAGTTTACTGCTAAGTACAGGGTACAAAACTTGATTGTTTAAAACTAAGCGTATATACTGTAGTGACTCGAACAAGAGGGGACTGATATTTATTCGGCTTCTCAAGATGGTAACCCTCGAGTTATTCGATTACGGACTGTTATTTATTTTCAACCCACATTTTGCCACCCCTCGTTACTGAACAATATATCTGGTATTGCAACTATCTATTGAATTAAGCGTTTATTTGCCTTTCATCAAAAGCTTGAACGATAATGCAAGGTTAGATTTTGGATTGGAATGTTACTTTCAAAACTTAAGTACGCTTTAAAGCTTCGAACTCAACTTTATTTGGTCCGGGAGTCATTTTAGCGCTACAGTTAGGGATAATTGACATTTACAGATTCTAATTTGGGTTTATGGACTCTATCCGCTTACGGACTCTTATTAGGGATTCGAACTCCTATTGATTGGGACTCAAAATGGAGACCCCACTCTTATTACCCCCTCTTATTCGGGTCACTACAGTAGTCACATTTTCTTAACTTATGAAATTTCTACGCCGCACGAGCAATAATATCTTTCAGGGAATACCTTACGGGGAAGCACCAACTGATGACAGGCGATTTCTGCCGGCGATTCCACGGAAATCGTGGAAACTTGACTTTGTTGCAACTAAAAGCGGAGATGGTTGTGTTGCAATTATCAAACGACATAATGCAACACAGAGTGAAGATTGCCTTAATTTAGATGTTTACGTACCGTTGCAAAACTTAACGGTATCAGGTATATGGTTTTTGACATGTTATTTACATCTGCGTGTTGACCAGTGTAAAGAACAGGGGTGGAACAGTATTATAAGTATATTCCTAAGCCTAAGCGTAAACCTGAGCCTAAGCGTAAGCCTGCGTAAGCCAAGCATAAAGAATTTGTCTAAAGCTTAAGCTTACTCTTTTCTAGTCCCACCGAAAAACGTACCGTTCCTGAGCTTTACATGGGCCTGCATGTTTATAGTTGATACGGGCCCGTAGCCAAAGGGGGGTTGGCAGGAGGTGCTCAGTCTCCCCTGGAAAAATTTTGGCCCTCCCAAGAAAATTTTCAACGTTGCTTGTAACTCATTAAAAGCCCTTGAATGCCCCTCCTGGAAGTTTTTTAGCCCCCACTAGCCAGGTGAGCTGGCTACTGGCCTGTGAGTTGATATGTCAAATTTTTTGCAAAAATTAAGTTTAGGTTTTTAGAAGATTGTCCAATTTTGAAATTATTTAAAACTTCAGCCTTACAATGTGTATTCGATGTATATTTCGGACTGCAAACGGTGGTCATTCGGTAGGGTTTTGAAATGTTAAATTAATATTAACGTCGCGATTAGGTGCGGTTTCTATTGTGATCAAATTTTTGTTCAACATTTTGTGAATATACGCTTCAAAATTTGTGGCAGTGTATGATTTTCACAAACACAGACAGACAAACATTACCGGGAGTGATGGATCAGGCTAGGGTGAAGGCTTCCAAAATTACACGGTGGGGGCCTCTTGCGATGATCTGTATATTAATCAAATAGTGAATTTTTTAATCTTAAAATCTTGTTAGGATAGCGACACCTCTTTGAGGGGGGGGGGGCAAATGGAAGCTATGGAGGTGATGGCCCTTTTGTGGGGGAATGGAGGGTATGAAGGTGACGGCTTCATTTGGAGGAATGGAAATGGCGACCCCTTTTGGGGGGCACATCGGGGCATGGATGTGGTGGCCCTTGGGGGGGAATGGAGTGTATGGAGGTTGTGGCTCCGGCTCTGATGACCGTCTTAAACGGGAAGCTAAGATATTTATCTCAAAAATACGTTCTAAGGCATTTAGGTGCTTTGCGAAAACTGTATCGTTTGCATAGTAAAACAATAGCTACCAGGGTACAACCGGAGGTCTTCCTCTGACTGCGGCTCCTGTAGAATTTTTGCCAGAGGTTCCTTCCATTTTGGTTGTAAAGTTTTGCATAATTTAGCGAAATTTATCTGTTTATTGCGTTTCGTTTTACTTTCGTCACAATTATCAGAAACGAATTTCCGAAATTTCCCAGAAAACCAACGTAAAACTAAACAACTTAACAACGGTATTGCAGATATTGGCTAAAATTAACTAATTAACCATCGTTTTTACTGCCTAATTTCGCTTCAACTCCTGCTCCGGCTCCGGCAAGTTACGTTGACCTCTGGCTCCGGCTCCGGTATTTTTCACCTCCGATTGCACCCTGATAGCTACACATAATTTAAAATGAAAACAACAAATATAAAATACACTAAAAAACAAGTTAAAACAAAACAGCTGTTCCACGGTATTTCAGATGACAAAAAATACAAATTTCCCGTTCTGGTGTATTTATTTGGTGGCAATTGGGATTTCGGTTCAACATCGGACTATCGTGCCGATGTGTTGATTGACAACTTTGTCCGACGTGGTATTGCGATGATAGTAATTAATTATCGAACAAATGTGTTCGGGTTTTTTAGTACCGGATCCGTTGATGCGCCAGGCAACGCAGGAATACATGGTTCGTTTTTGTGTTTCGACAAACGGTTAAAAATTAATTTGCCTTTTAGTTGTGCCTGCGCTGGTGGCATCTTAATATTCAATAGTTGTAGGCATCTGTCTTTAGCAGGCCTGTAGCCAGCTCACCTTGCTGGGGGGAGGGCTAAAAATTCTTCAGGAGGGGCATTCAAGGGTTTTCAATGAGTTACAAGCAAGGTTGAAAACTTTATGGGGGGATTTTTCCAGGGGAGGCTGAGCGTCCCCTGCCCCCTTCCCCCTTGGCTACGGCCGATCTTTAGTTTAAAATTGTCTACTGTTCACACTAAGTCTTTATGCTGCAGAAACCTTCTGGAATGACCCGTTTAGGTGCCAGATCCGCCAGGAAGTAGGCAGGTGGTTACCGCGGTGCGCTGGATTCTTCTATAACTTTACTGCTTGAACTAAGCGCAGTTGCACAATCTCGCCCCCAAAATTCCGGGCTGAAGGCACCTTGCAATGATCAAAATATTTTTCAAATTTTTTGTTTAAAATCTTGTTAGGGTGGGGCCTGTCTTTGGGATGGCCCCTGTTGCCAAATGCGGGGTATGGGGGGTGGCTACTGCGACCCTGTCTATTGCTTTGGTGGTCGGTCATCAACACGATTGGTCGGTCGATTGTCTATTAAAACAAAATCATTTTATTATCGCAAACCTGGCTTGAAATAAGCTACTCCACACTAAGCCAATCTATTCAAATTTGAAAACAATTAAACTAAAACGAGTAAATTTTGCTTCTGAGAACTGTGCTGATTTCAATTTAATTATCACTTTTAAAGACCGTTTGAAATAATGCATATACCAGTTTACAACCTGTACCGCAGGCCCGTACCCAGCTCACCTTGCTAGGGGGGATAGAAACTTTTCAGAAGGGGCATTCACAATGGTTGTCAATGAATTACAAGCTAGGTGGAAAAGTTTCTAGAATAGCTTGAGCGATAATGCACGGTTATACTTAGGAATGTTCTTTCAAAACTTAAGTACGCGCTTTAAAGTTTCGAACTCAACTTAAATTTGGTCCTGGAGTCATCTTTGCGCTACAGTTAGGGATAATTGACATTTACGGACTCTAATTAGTGTTTAGCGACTCTATCCGCTTACGGACTTTTATTAGGGATACGGATCCCTATTGATTGGGACCCAAAATGGGAACCCCTTCTAATTCGGGTCGCTACAGTTTGCGGTTGTTTTTGCGTTCAGCGCCATTAATTAGAATCCTTCAAAGCATCGTTAATCTTTTTGAACACCTTTTGGAATAATAATTATGTAAGAAGTTTTGTGGTTTGCGTAAAAAAATTTTGGTAATAAATTGGTCAGGTTCGTTTTATCTTACAAAATTTTTAGTGTCGGGCAATTACTTGCAATTACTGCCGCTAAAATGGCCAAACGCGGTGTTATGTTAATAATGTAAATGGCTTCATTTGTAGAACAACCATATTCTGCTCGTTCTTAATAGTCAGCTACAGTAACTTTACTTGAGCCAACAATAGTAATTTCAAAAGATCCTATAGACGTAAAATTACGTTTAACTTCTCGCTCGCTTCGCTGGCGATGTTTTCGTAAGAAATCTACATCGTCAAAGCTTTTATTCAGTAATGCGTTTTCTACCTTTTCGGTCTTTTTTTCTGTTTCTATATCTCGACCGTTTAGCGGCGGCACATTTGATCTCGCAATTTCACATATTTCTTCACCTTAAAACCTAAACTGCACTTTCGGTGTCTCGATGTTAAAAATTTGAATACTCGCCTCCCCCATGTCAAAAATGTCTGGGTGTGCCACCATGCTGACTTGTTATACTTCACAGCGGGGCTATATTAAGATATAGACATACCAGGGTATTTGACGACTTTCAAGCGAGGTTAAAACTTTTCGGCCCATGTAAAGATCAAAAGCGGAACGTTTTTCTGTGGGACTAGCAAAAAGAAAGCTTAAGCTTTACACTAATTTTTTTTGCTTGGCTTAATAGGCTTAGGCTTAGGAATATACTCATTTTTACGCTTAGGCTTAGGCTTAGGCTTAGAAATATGCTCATAATACTGTTCAGCCCATGTTCTTTGCCATTGGCCAACTTTTCTAACGGCAACCGCAAAAATTTACACGGTTCCGTTTGTGTTTTTCGCTGCGCCCTGATCATTTACCGGATATCGAAGACAACTGCGATAACGTTTTAATATCGCAACACAGTTTCATTTCAGATATTATCTTGGCTCTCAAATGGGTTCGCGATGAAATTGGAAACTTCGGCGGCGATCCTGACAAAGTTACGATCCAAGGCGAAAGTTCAGGCGGTCAAGCTGTATCTGCAATTACGCTATCACCATTAGCAAAAGGTCAGAATGTCACAAATCCGAGACGGAAAGTTGTCCGATTAAACGATATTTCTGTGTGTATCAATAAAGCATTTTCAATTTGCACAATCCAAGTTCGGTTAGGTTCCGTGATGAACTACTGTTTTGCGTTCTGAAATCGAAAAGTAAAAATAAGCAGTCAAATTGACTCTCTCGGAAATTGGCTTTTCCTGACTACACAAACTGACTCAAATTTGACTTTGCCAGAGTCCAATTCGTTTCGCTGAATCGCTCAGTGAGTCCAATTTGACTCTGGCGGAGTCAAATTTGACTCAGTTTGTGTAGTCAGGAAAACCCTATTTCCAAGACAGTCAATTTGACTCCTCATTTTTTACAGTGTAGTGACCTGAATAAGGAGGGGAACTGGTATAAATTTGGCCTCTCTAGAGGGTATGTCCTGTAATTCAATTACGGACTGTTATTTTTAGCCCTGGAATCATTTTATGCATTGCAATTTGGAACAAATCACATTCATGGACTAATACGGGTTTAGGGACTTTGTCTGCTTACGAACTTTTATATATTAGGGATACGGACTCTTATTGATTGGGTCTTAAAATGGGAAACGCCCTCTTTATTACCCCCTCTTATTCGGGTCACTACAGTATACTACAGTATAATTAATTAATTTTTCAAGGGTTATATCACCAAGCGGTAATGATGAGTGGTACGTCATTGTCAAGCACAGCGTCAGGAATTGTCGACCCGGAAGTAAATTTAGATTCAAATCGAAACATTGCTCAAACAGTTGGATGCAATCGCAATATGTCGTGGGAAACAGGAAATTTCGAACAGGTAAAACATCTTTCGGCTTGTTTAGGCTACTGCTTTTCTTTGAGATTTTCAAGCTTGAATCCTTGTTAAATCATCTCGGTATTGAGGTCAATCCATGCTACTCGGAACGTAGAATTAATATGTAGAACCCAGCGAACTAAAATATCATCAGCTTCTGTTGAATTTCTGGTATCATTTTAATGGACTTATATCTTAAGTTGAGTTGAACTGAACTGAATGTTGAATTTTAAAATCTATCTCTTAGCTCTTAGTGCGCTTGTTTGGCAGCACTCATTCATCTGAATCATAGGTGTCGATGTCGACCGAGAGTAAATATTTCTAGTAAATGTCAACGCCCATGTAAAAAGATCAAAGGCGGAACGTTTTTCTGTGGGACTAGAATAGAGTAACCTTTAGACAAATTTTTTGCTTGGCTTAGGCTTAGGCTAAGGCTTAGGCTTAGGAATAAGCTCATTCTGACGCTTAGGCTTAGGCTATGGCTTAGGCTTAGGCTTAGGAATATGCTTATAATACAGTTCCGCCCCTATTTTTTACATTGACCAACGTCATAATGTTAACCGACATCAGGATTTGCAGTATTATACCTTTTAGGTCATGAAATGTATGCAACAAGTTGAACCTGAGCAGCTATTGTTCGCATTTTATCAAGCAACATTTCAAGCAAAAGGTACGAATATTGCAAGCATCTATTTCTATGAGAGAATTCTTCAGTAAAATGTATTTTTGGCAGTTATGTTGGGTAGATATTACAACAAATTGAGTTGAAATCTTTGCTAAGTTCTGATCAATAAATTGAACTACCCAACTGTTGTCTAGTATTCTTAACGCTAGCTTTGTTGACTGACAGAAGTGTTACTAAAGCGTATATACACCAGGGTACAACCGGATCGACCTCCGGCTCCGGCGGAATTGGTTGCCGAAGGTTCCGGCAGATTTGGTAATAAAACTTTGCTTTAATTTTCCAAAATTTATCCGTTTTAGCGCGTTTTGTTTTACTTTTGTCATAATTTTGAGGGGAAACAATTTCCGAGATTCGCTGAAAACAAGCGCAAAACAAAAGAACACTTAACAACATATTGCAGATATTGACTAAAATTAACTAATTAACCATCATTTTATTGCATAATTTCACATCACCTCTGGCTTTCGGCTCCGGCTCCGATATCTTTCACCTCTGGTTGTATCCTGACTTACACTAATCCAGCAACTGCAGTTTGCCATTTTGAAGTAAAAAGTTTACGAATTTATAATTTTTATTTTAATTAATTATTTTAAATGATACCGTGTTTCATATGGTATATATTGGTTAGTCAGTCTGGTTGAAGTAATACCACGACATCAACCACTTTTTTGTGTTTTTAGCCATAGACCCTCACGGCGAACGTGCTCTCAATGGCCCTACGCATTTACGAGTTGATGGCCCCGGTGGTGCGTTTCCATCCGATCCGAAAACGCTCGCCAAACACCGGGATCCAATACGTGTTATTATGGGTACAGTTTCAAAAGAAATCTATTTAAATTATGGCAAAAAAGCAACACCACAACTGGCCCGAATACAATGCAATACTTCGGCGTACGATTATGGCACACGATACGCTGAACCCATCGCTGAAGCTTGTGCTTATTTTTACGTAGATAATTACTTAGCTAATAACCGAGTCAATTCAACTGATTTTGAGTTTTGGAATCAACAAATTAATGCAATCCTGAACGACCAGTCCATGTTCGCACCACAATTTCGTGATGCTGCGGCGTTTCGGGCTGTCAGCTCGCCTGCGGTCTATCTGTACTCGTTTGACTACCCTAAAGACGGTACTGATCCGCACACAGGGCCTGAGCACGCCCAAGATATTACGTATATCCTCGGGTTTCCACCGTATTTCACAAATTTCACCGCACGTGACCGTAAAATGGGTGAAATTTACGGTGAGCTATTTGCGAATTTTGTTCAATTTGGCGATCCAACACCTGCCAATCGGTTGATCAATCGTTCGCAACCGCGGTGGAAACCGTTGCAAGCACCGGTTGGCTTTAACTATTATCGAATTAACGTCGACAAACAGTCGAACGAGCAATTTTATCATTTCGAAGCGAATCAATTTTGGAACTATATTGTTGACGCTTTGATTGAGTCACAATCAACAAATTTAAATATTTCCAAATATAGCAACTTGACAAATGAGTTAAATTTTGCACATTTCAAGCCGCTATCTTTTATGGCAGCGAGGAGTTTTGACCGAGAAATTCCAACGAAACAGCGCAGTTTGAATCCAAGTCCACAAACTATGCCACTTGTTATTATAGCCGGCGCAATTATAGCTGTTTGCGCTAGTTTGGTGGGCGTTGCGTTGTTTGCAGCGTCCGCTCGTCGGAAAAACGCTGCTTCAGATCCAGAGCGTAGTCGACTACTTGCGGAATATACTAATTAGTGACTACACTGCAAAAAAATGGTGAGTCAAATTGACACTCTCCAAAATAAACTCTACTAAACTGTACACAATCGGAGTTGAATTCGACTCCGCGTGTGAAACAAACGTTCGACTTAATTACCCCGATCGTGACTCTAGCGGAGTCAAATTTGACTCAGTTTGGGTAGTTTCGCAGAGTCCATTTCGGAGAGAGTCAATTTGACTCATCTTTTTCGCAGTGTACGGTGTGATTGCTAAGAAGTGCAAAACCAAAGCTATGGAAGAGAGATAGGTCTATTCGATTAAGTTTATTATAAAAAACATATTCCAATCACAGAAGTTTATTCAGACGAAGGCTAAATTACCTCCCAATATCAAAAAAAGCGTTTTCTCAATCGCTACGCGTGGTCATTAAAATTATACCTGCTGAAGGGTTTATTCATTTCGAACCTGAACTATCAGTCTACACTACCCTGGGGCTCTCGAATCAGTTTGATTTGTAAGCTTTTTGATAAATTTTAAAAAATCTTAGTACACTGCAAAGAAATGGGGAGTCAAATTGACTCTCTCGAAAATAGGCTTATCCTGACTACACAAACTGAGTCAAATTCGACTCCACCAGAATCAAATTCGATTCACTGTGTCGCGCGATTGACTCTGGCGGAGTCGAATTTGACTCAGTTTGCATAGACAGAAAAAGCCTATTTCCGAGAGAGTCAATTTGACTCACCATTTTGTACAGTGTAGACTGTGAAACTGAATTTATAAGGGTCATGTTACTATTTCTTAGCGTTTTAGATTCATTAATTTCTAAGGTAACAATTGAAGGTGTGGGTTTAGTTGCGAATACACTTTGATTTAACACATTCATTGGCTCGGTTCCTGAAATCTTACTTCAGTATTTACTTCAGTTATACGTAAGTATTTACTTAAGTCACTGACTTTAAGTAAATACTTAATTTCCGAGCAAAACCAAATAAACGCCAAATATCAGACATTGTCATAACAAGAAAGTAATAGTTTTGCTTTTATATTAAGGAGGCCCAAGAGTCTATAATTTCAGTTAGACCAAGGTTTGTATGCACCAAATGATAATCTGTTATATGCGAAGTTTGGACAGCGACTTAAATATCTACTTAACTTAAAGTACGCTTTTAAAAACAGCAAAATGGTTAGGTAGTTACTTATCACGTAAGTTGTACTTTAAGTAGGTTTTCAGAAACCCAGTTATTATGTAATTATTTCATGTTTGTGCTTTGATTACTATGCTGACTACGCTAATGACGATACTGAACCACAACTGTTTGCAGCATAATTTTAAAACCGTTGCACCTTAATTTTAAAACCGTTATTACAGTAATCAATTTAACCTTCTGGTTCAAGTTATTTTCGTTATGGTATATGAAAACTCAGTGTAATATTTAATTTCCATTTGAAATTCAACTATATTCATTATTATATTTGGCGTTCTATTTTGAGTGTTAATCAAAGTACAACTCGATGTCTGCTTGCGGCTCTGGAGCAAGTTCGCGTCTCTACTGTGGGTAGACTTTTCACCGGACGTTTGTAAAATTATGGGGGGGGGGGTTAATGAAACGTTTGGTATTTATGTAAAAAATATAAACAAATCAGTATGTTTGTTCGCAATTGACCAATACTGAGAGTGAGTTGCGAATATTGTATAACTTTGACAATTTTGAACGCTTTAATTATCGTCGATATATTTCGAAACAAAAGGCTTAAATATTATAATTTTTGAAGAAACTTTAGCGTATTATTGTCTAAGCTGGCCAATTCAACAGAATTTTGTATTATTATTGTATTTTTGTGTCACTTCCGGCTCCTGACAAAACCTGCGGACGTTATTACCGGTTTTTAACCTCTGATTCCACATTGACAAATTTGGCGATTGTAAACAACATGGGCGGAGCAGTGTTAATACAAGCATACGCCTAAGCCTAAGCGTAAGAATGAGCTTATTCCTAAGCCTAAGCCTAAGCCTAAGCGTAACAATGAGCTTATTCCTAAGCCTAAGCATAAGCCTAAGCGTAAGAATGAGCTTATTCCTAAGCCTAAGCCTAAGCGTAAGAATGAGCTTATTCCTAAGCCTAAGCCTAAGCCTAAGCGTAAGAATGAGCTTATTCCTAAGCCTAAGCCTAAACGTAAGAATGAGCTTATTCCTAAGCCTAAGCCTAAGCGTCAGAATGAGCTTATTCCTAAGCCTAAGCATAAGCCTAAGCGTAAGAATGAGCTTATTCCTAAGCCTAAGCATAAGCCTAAACGTAAGAATGAGCTTATTCCTAAGCCTAAGCCTAAGCGTAAGAATGAGCTTATTCCTAAGCCTAAGCCTAAGCGTAAGAATGAGCTTATTCCTAAGCCTAAGCCTAAGCCTAAGCGTAAGAATGAGCTTATTCCTAAGCCTAAGCCTAAGCCAAGCAAGAAAAATACTCTAAACCTTAAGCTTACTCCATTGCAGTCCCACAGAAAAACGTTACGCCCCTGATGTTTACATGTGCCACAACTTTTATACTCATAGGCATGAATATTAATAGTAAAACATTAAGAAAATTGTAAAGCTGACAACAACTTATTTCCGCTTTATGGAAATTTATTAATTTTTGTTCTTCGCAAAACCCTACTCATGGCCGACGCTATCAACTAGGCGAGTTGCCACATTTTCCCTAGCGCACCATCGACGCCCCGCATGACTCAATCGGCTGAGGTCCATCTCGTATAATCCCGCGACGCCTCTATGATTTTCCCTATGAAGACGCCATTGAACCAGTGGTTATTCACCGAACCGACCATATGTGGATCACCAACACTTTGTTGTGGATATAAAATAATCGTACTGCTAAAACCGTGCAATATTTTAACATTTGCTTGAGATTCCGCTTTGGTCCACGTATACAACAGGGCCGGATCGTTTTCCGACGGAGTTGTAGCAGAGTCAGTTTACGCTTTAGACTAGCTTTTTTGATAAGGCTTAGGCTTAGGCTTAGGCTTGGGTATAGGCTAATCCTTACGCTTAGGCGTAAGCTTAACCTTAGGCTTAGGCTTAGAAATAGGCTAATCCTTACACTTATTCTTAGGCATAGGCTTAGCCTTGGGAATAGGCTAATCCTTCCGCTTAGGCTTAGGCTTAGGTTTAGGCTTAGAAATAGGCTAATCCTTACGCTTAGGCTTAGGCTTAGGCTTAGCCTTGGGAATAGGCTAATCCTTCCGCTTAGGCTTAGGCTTTAGGCTTTAGGCTTAGGCTTAGAAATATGCTTATACTACTGTTCCGCCCCTGTTCTATACACATGGGCGTCTACTTTTATACAGTAACCTGTTTGATATAAAAAGCCAAAAATGATGTCTATTTTATAATACAACTTTGTCCAAACGTTCGTTGATACAAGTTTACTGAACTCCACGACGACCTGAGCCTCTTACCAAGAAGCAGTTGCGGACTGCTGACATCGGCACTTAATAGTTATTTCTAGATCCGGATACTTGTTATTAAAAGAACTAAATGGGCATGGTTCACGTACGCTGTCTGACTCTTGGTGTGGTGGTTTTAGTAAATATTTAGCACCGTTTTAATTAATATAAACCTTCACTAAACAAATTACCGTCACCATGCATACAAATTATCGTTGCGTTTCGTTGACGAAACCGGTCAGCCGAAAAATTTTCACAAACCAACAGCATTGAACCGATGTAAAACCCGGAACATTTAACCGTTGACCTGCAGCTTCAACGCAACCAAAAGCATCTTTCGACTTTAACGAAAATCAACCATGGTTTTCGAGCTCCAGTTGAGGTTTCTTTCGACTCTAACGAAAATCAACCATAGCTTTCGGACTCCAGTTGACGCTGCACTGTGATGATTCGATCTTTTATGAAATGGACGTTCGCTCATCAAATCCGGCTTTAAATTTAGTTTTGAATTTGATTTTTTTGGGCTGAAATGTGTTGTCAATGTACCCTCAGTCGCGGGCAGACACAACGCAGGTTTCTGTAACAACGAATAAGCGTTTAAATTTATATATTCTATATTCGTACGCTACAGAACCCTGCGTGCGCTGTGTGCATTGCATTCGATTAATATCGCGAAATTGCAATCAGCATTCCGTTATGAAATTGTTGTATTAAAGTTTTGTGTTTGTTCAATTCTTTGAAATTCTACTGTTAATAACATTTGATCCGGCAGCGGAAATATTTATACATTTTTGATTCTGAAAAAATGTTAAAAAAATATATTTCACAATTTACAATTAAAATTGAATATGGTATCATTTACACAAAACACAGTTTAAGGGTTATTCCTAAGGCGGTATACTTTAGCCTATGTCTGGAGTACATGCTTGTGAATAGGGTAAAAGTTAGTCCCAACGTTTACAAACTACAGCTCATGTAAAGATCAAGGACGGAACATTTTTCTGTGGGAATAGAAAAGACTAAGCTTACCCTTTAGAATAATTTTTTTGCTTGGCTTAGGGTTAACCTTAGCCTTAGGCTTAGGAATATGCTTATAATACTGTTCCGTCCCTGTTCTTTACATTGGCCCAAAATACTAAGACTAACGGCCCTAAAAACTTGCGTAATGGTATGGTGAGATTTCACAGCGTCAGCCAGGCAAAAATTCTCTACGAGGGAATAAACTCTCACGTTATAAATAAAACGGAATGAGTATATGACAAAGCATTTGTATAATACTCACTAATACTTGACTTCGTAAACCTGTAAAACAGTATTCATACGAACAATTTCGACTCTTTAATACTGAGATAACCAGAAAACCATTGTGACTTGTATACAAAACCTTACGGGTTTCTGACCAGTTAACAGTGGTCATCGCTCCTATCGGAGCCTCAGAAGTTAAAAACCGTTATTCTGAATGCCGTTTTAATACACCTGGTTCATCAAAACAGCCCTTTTAACGGCTAAAGCGACGATCTTGCAATCAAAGGGTTTTGAAAATATCCGCCTAGACTCACTCATGGTAGTACAAATTATGGCCTATGTAAAGATCAGGGGCGGAAAGTTTTCCTGTGGGACTGGAATAGAGTATGCTTAAGCTTTAGATTAATTTTTTCGCTTGGCTAAGGCTTAGGCTTATGCTTAAGCTTACCTTTAGCTTATGCATAGGCTTAGGCTTACGCTTAGAAATATGCTCATTACGCTTAGGTTTAGGCTTAGGCTTAGGCTTAGGCTTACGCTTAGAAATATGCTCATTACGCTTAGGTTTAGGATTAGGCT
Organism: Enoplolaimus lenunculus; assembly: GCA_030248215.1. Lineage (NCBI taxonomy): Eukaryota > Metazoa > Nematoda > Enoplea > Enoplida > Thoracostomopsidae > Enoplolaimus > Enoplolaimus lenunculus. The sequence goes on along the minus strand of JASANG010003691.1, from coordinate 292,227 downwards.
TAGGCTTAGGAATATGCTTACAATGGCTGTTCCGCCCCTGTTCTTTACATTGACCCAAATTCCCCGTTTGATGGTATCAATTAAAGTTTTCCACTCCACCCATCAATTACGTGGATGTAAAACTTTAATCGATCCGAATTACAGTTCAACGTTCGCTACGTTACCATATCTGCAGGTATTAAAATTATAACCGCAAACGCCGCGTTTAAGCTGAACCATGAAAGCCTTAGCCTGCGTCCGAGCATACCTGGGAACGTCAAGGTACAACAATGTAAACAATGATGCATTCCAGATTGCATTTTAGCATGAGACACGAAACATATATACAACCTTGATTGCAGGGGTGGATACGAACGGATCAATTGTGCGGCAGATATATATTCTGACCCAAAATTTTGCGACTGACAACGACTACGACCGGTTTCTTTACAATAATCCAACACTGATTGGCTAACGGTCGTTACACCCTCACGATATGAAATCCTGGTTTCCATCGGTTAGAGGCCACAGAATCGCAGAAGCTGCTGAGAATATTACATTGGTGGTGGGTCGACACGACAGACAAACGAATAAAATATTGATTCGTAACACAAAATTGGCAAACCGGTAACGATTGTTTACTGGACAGTGGTCAACCGGACATATGCGGATTCAAGTAGAATGATCCCCTGGCCCCCGTTTTTGGTACCCTTGGACACCCGTGTACGAGCGCCAATATGTGGGGTTATACGCATGTAGAGGTATTTGGTTCAGTTCGGCAACACTGAACTATGCCTTGAAACAAATATTTGCGTTTGGTTCACCGGTAAATGTTAAACCTAAATAGATCAGGTTACCGACAGGCACAGGTAAAGATACAGGATATACTTGTATTGTTGTATCCGTTCATTGAGGTAAAAGATGTCGCCGCTACAGACAAACTTACGAAATATTAAGTACAGATGGTGGTTACACAAAACTAGAAGAAGTCATACATACATACATATACACAGGGTGCGACCGGAAACCAAAATCTGACGGAGCCGGAGCCGGATATTCGAATATCCGGAAGGAGGTGGAGCCGGATCCGGATATTGAATAAAAATCTAATACTAGACTGCATTCAAATATCAAAACAAAGCTTGCGATTCTTCTTTTCGCGGCTTAAGGTACCCAAAGTGTTTACGTGACAAAGCTTAACATCTCACGTCGACGCATTTTGAACACTATAACAACGACCATTTACACTATTCTATGTTTTTGTAGCGTTGCGTTCAGTTTCAATATTCGTTTGGCGCATGTTCCGTTTAAGTGCATCCAGGTTTCCGTAGACACTATAAAACAGAGCTGGCTAAGATCACGATGGGAGTCTCGGTCTCAGTCTCGGATGGTTTCGGTATTTGGCCTAATCTTGATTTCTTGAGTTTTGGAACCAACACTAGAAGTAGAGGATTCGGCAAATGCTGGTAGGACTGTAAACAGCAGAAGTTAATATTGTTGAAGTAAGTATATATCCCTGATGTATAAAATTTCGCTATGTATCTATGAATTTTCATAATTACGCAATAACTGTAAGCAGATATCGCAAAAGTTTCATGTACACCAATTGAAAAGTCCAGTATAAATCAACGAATATATAGCTGAATCAAACCATTAATATTACACTAGCTGATCCGGAGGCGGGCCAGTAGCCCCGTCAGAAATTTTTTGTGAAAAAATGGTAAAGTCCCTACCTTACAATTTTGTCCCTGACAAAATTGGCACATGTAAAATAGCATACAGTAAAAATTGCGTTCCATAACTTTTGTCAAACTTCTGAATCCGCCGCTGATTGAGCTAAACGGTGTCAAGCTACGTAGGTAGAAAGAAAGTTTAGTAGAAATATATAATAGGTAACGAAAATATAGAAGAAGTTGTATGCGTAAATTTGTATTAATTTTTACTGCAATTATAGTGCATACCCAGAGCGGCCCATGTTACTTTTAGGGTCGTCCCTGTTTCCGGAGAGTCGGTGAAAGAGGAGGCTTACATTTTACACTACATTTTTGTGCTTATAGGCTTAGGCTTAAGCTTTAGGCTTAGGCTTAGAAATACGCTTAATCTACTGTTAAGGCCCAAACAGTAACATTGGCGACCAGGGGCATGGCGTTAATTTATCAAGAACGAAGTCCTCAACTGTTGAATCTACAAGAGCATATCCGGAAATGTCTGCCTCCAGCTCTGGCTTCGACACAGTTTTTGCAGAAGCACAAAAATTTGTGCTTTGAACTGAGAGTTTCCTCTTAAATTTGGAACAAGTGTGTAAAAGTTTAGTAGCCTAAAATTCAAAAAAAAACAAGCTTAAAGCAATTGCTATAGAAACACTTTTCAGGTGACTGGTAAAATTTAACAAATTTAAACATGATTTTGTTTGATTTTGATTTCAATTTACCTCCGGCGACGGCAAAATTATAGTTAGCATCTGGCCCCGGCTCCAAAGTTTTTCATCTCCGCTTAATACCTAGAGCTGCGCCTCTCCATAACGGCAAGGACGCATTTTTATGGACTGGCTATTTTGTCATGAGCACGATTGCTTAACAATATAAACAACTCATAGTAACTTTCAAAGCAAACCATTAAGTAAAAAATGTAACACCGCCCACCGGATAAATATTATACATTACATCAATCATCGTTGAAACTATAGATTGGTTGACGATGGCTGGTCAGCGAGAAGAGACATTCTTGTATGTACTACACCTCTCTGCACTTCAACAGGTTTTACGAATTTTAGAATAAATACGAAACCGTTTAGTTTTATTCAAGAGTGCGCAAGTCTTGGCGTTCCGCATGGTACAAAATGTACTACCGGGCGTTGCGTTTTTGTCAGACACTCCACTTTGTTTAGAGGGGGGGTCGCTATCATATGAATACCCTTAAATTAAATTATAAGGAAAGCATTTTTGACACCGCATACATAATGTGCCATGGTCCGCACATGTTGTACCCCTTCTAAATCAAGTGGGGTTGGCCAAAAACGCAACGCGGGCCGGGTATATTCGTTTCTGGACAAAATGCACCCAGTTGCATACTCTTGTAATAAGCAGCCCCTAAAAGACGCAGGGAGACGGGGTACGCATCTCTTGCATGAGTCACATTTCCACTCATAAACAAAGTACAAACAGTACCGGCAGACATGGATAGCATCGTTATGTGCAACTTTACCATAACATTCGAGGCTTTATATTGAATTTCAAATTAAAATACTGTTGAAATAAATTAGTCTGACTATATATAATTGGGGAAAAAAGGACAGCACGGGACAACGGGACAATTGGGACAGCGGGATTCGTCTGACCATAAAAGGCTGTCCGGAAAAAAGTCCGCAGGCCGTGAGTCCGGTCAACGATCCGTCTGAACAAACTTCCAAAGTGTACACAAAACGTTTGGGCAAATTTTACTCATGTCTTTAAGTGAAATATTCAATGCCCAGACGATGCTGGTTCCCCGTTTCCCACGATGCATATGTTGATATGCCACCCCCCAGTATACGTTTTTCGCTATATGGGAATTTTTTGCAGTTTTTACATTGTTTAGTTGCAAAGTAGTTGTTATACTATTGATTTTGTGGGAATTTGCATTTTGCGTTATTTGATTTCTCGCACAAACGTTTGTTATATAAATTGCATGTGGTAATTTTTTACGGGATCGAGAGCTTGTAACCGGCCAAAAAGGCAATAGCAAACTGCATGCTAATCGATTTTGGTTACAGTAAATTAAAAATACAACAAATACTCGCTGAGATTGCAGGGTTGGCTCATGTATAGAACAGGGCCGGAACAGTAGTAGAAGCATATTCATAAGCGTAAGCGTAAGTCTAAGCAGAATATTTTGTCTAAAGCTTAAAGTGACTCTATTACAGCCCCTCCAGAAAACGATCCGGCCCTGTTCTATACATGGCCCGCAGGGTTTACATTGTTCATTCAAATGGCTGTGCATCCATTAGCGAGTTTTTGCTTAAAGCCTATAACTAATAAATTCAATCACTATTAATCGTTACTAATTTTTAACATACGTAACGGATTAAGGCAAAATTAATCTTTTTTGCCCAGGCGACCTTTTATCCAGGCTCCAGGCGGCCATTTGTTCAGACGGCCTTTTGTCCGACGGCCTTTTGCCCAGCCGGACTTTCGTCCGGACGACCTTTTGTCCGACTGTCCAGACGGCTTTTTGTCCGACGGTCTTTTGTCCAGGCGGACTTTCTGCCGGACGACATTTTGTCCGACGGTCTGTTGTCCAGACGGCTTTTTGTCCGACGGTCTTTTGTCCAGACAGCTTTTTGTCCGACGGTCTTTTGTCCAGACGGCTTTTTGTCCGACGGTCTTTTGTCCAGGCGGACTTTCTTCCGGACGACATTTTGTCCGACGGTCTTTTGTCCAGACGGCTTTTTGTCCGACGGTCTTTTGTCCAGACGGCTTTTTGTCCGACGGTCTTTTGTCCAGACGGCTTTTTGTCCGACGGTCTTTTGTCCAGGCGGACTTTCTTCCGGACGACATTTTGTCCGACGGTCTTTTGTCCAGACGGCTTTTTGTCCGACGGTCTTTTGTCCAGACGGCTTTTTGTCCGACGGTCTTTTGTCCAGACGGCTTTTTGTCCGACGGTCTTTTGTCCAGACGGCTTTTTGTCCGACGGTCTTTTGTCCAGGCGGACTTTCTTCCGGACGACATTTTGTCCGACGGTCTTTTGTCCAGACGGCTTTTTGTCCGACGGTCTTTTGTCCAGACGGCTTTTTGTCCGACGGTCTTTTGTCCAGGCGGACTTTCTTCCGGACGACATTTTGTCCGACGGTCTTTTGTCCAGACGGCTTTTTGTCCGACGGTCTTTTGTCCAGACGGCTTTTTGTCCGACGGTCTTTTGTCCAGACGGCTTTTTGTCCGACGGTCTTTTGTCCAGACGGCTTTTTGTCCGACGGTCTTTTGTCCAGACGGCTTTTTGTCCGACGGTCTTTTGCCGAGGCGGACTTCGGTCCGGACGACTTTTTGCCCGGACGGTCTTGTCCGTGCAGCGTTTCATCCAAACCGTCTTTTGTCCAACGGCCTTGTATCCGTTCACTAGGAAACGACAGTGTTGGGTGTCTTTGTTTTTAAAGCTAATTTGGTAAATATTTCGACCCTTTATGGTTCATAAATTTATACCCCGGACGTAACATTCTTGATATTAGTGTAGTTTCCGGCCCATGTATAAAACAGGGCCGTATGAGGATAAATTTTTTGCACCGAATAGGCAAGGCAGATCAGCTGAGTTAATGTTTGGCTACGCAAAAGGCCCGATCCATTTAATTTTGACATGTTCCTTCCAATCCTACCAGGCAATGGCGGATCCATGGGGGCCCACCCCGGCTGAGCCCCCCAACAGCATCTCAACATAAATTATATAGTGTCAATTGCTGTTCTACGCTGTTCCGAAAATAGCAGGCAGTTCTAACTCATTCAAAAACAGATGTTGCTGAAACTGACTGGATTTCACTTTTTCAAAACTGACTTGGCTTCCGAATTCGAGTCTTTAAATTTGTGCCTGTTTGAAACCAAATCTGAATTTATGTTGCCACCCTGTTGTTTAGATCTAAATTGCGTTGAGGCGTTATTTTTATTTGTGATTCATCTCAATTGAGCGAACGTAGAAGTCAATTTTATGACAATAGTTCGTGGTTTGTGTGTCGGTCAAAAATAAGTTTATTACCTGTGAAATTTTGAGCCCCCCAATTATGAGATCCTGGATCCGCCACTGCTACCAGAGCCGGAGCAGACGATCCCCATTTGGGGTCCCCCAACCCAAAGAGGCCGACAATCTTAACAAGATTTTAAATAAAAAATTTGAAAAATATTTTCATCACGCAAGGGGCCGCCACCCTGGAATTTTGGGGAGCCCACCCTGGAATTTTGGGGAGCCCACCCTCGCCTGCCCCGGCACTGAATCTCAATTCAAGAGATATATATTTCTACATCCTGCACGTGTTTCCAACACGAATATACTGTTTATTGACTGTAAAATACACGTGTACACAGTCTATATGTCGTCTTTTAGACACATATTTATCGCTATAAAATGATGATGATAGTCGCTCGGCCTCGTAGCGAAAAGGGGGGGGGGCATGGAGGGCTCAGCCCCCTAGAACAATTTTGCCCCCCCCCCTAGAATATTTTCAACCTTGCTTGTAAGTCATTGACAACCGTGATATGCGGATACTGAAACATTTTAGTCCCCCCCATAGCATGATGAGTTGGCTACGGGCTTGTAGTCGCTTGATTTGATATGCGCTTGTTGAAAACGTTTCAATGTACGTTTATTTCGGATTATTTTTCGATTTTTGACTGTAACAGTGTTCTAAACACAATTAACAGACCAAACATAAGGGTTGCGCTATACTTTTTTGACGTCCGGCAGCGTCTGTCACTCGTATGGCGTCGACCGTCACCCGAGCGGCGCCGTCCGTCACTCGTACCACGCCGTCATGCAGATTGGAACGTGCTATTGACCACCAGCGTGGATATAACGTAAATTCGTCTCCCGACAACTTGTAATCCGAAATTTCATCGACTCGACAATTCCTCACCCATCATATGCTACGCATACCGGTAGCCAGCTCACCTTGTTAGGGTGGCTAAAAGTTTTTCAGGGGGGGGGGCATTCAAGGGTATTTAATGAATTACAAGCAAGGTTGAAAATTTTCTATTGGGGCCAAAATTTTTCCGGGGGGGCTGACCCCATTGGCCCCCCTTGGCTAAAGGGCCTGATGCTAGGGCTTAGCAGTGGTGTACAGAAAATTTTTGATTGCGGGAAGCGCATCTCAGGCCTGTGCCTTTCTTTCCGCTTCAAAGCAAACTTAGAATCTTTTAGCGGTACGGATCTCAATTTTTTTCGTGGGATTTATGAGGATGGTCACGCTCCCGTAGTTGGCTCCGAGACCAATTTCACAATTCTGTTTAGGTCCTTAAAATTTGACAGTTTGGGTACCTGGAAACGTCGAATTAAACCGCGAGCGAAAAGCTAGACACTATTGTCTTTTACTCTAGTACTGAGCTTCAGTTTGAAGTATGTGGGGAAATTTTTGTATAATATGAAATATTTTTAGGCACTAGGAGTTGCCACAGAGTGACTGAAGGCTCAAAGCCAAAACTTAAACAGAATTTTGAAGAATTCGCGAGCGAAGCGGGAGAAATGCTATACATTGTTAATCCTCATGCAACAGTCTAAACATTTTCTATATTCGTTTAGCGCGTCACTCCTGGTCTAGGGATTACGTATTGAAGCTTTGCACAATTTTTATTACTATCTTTAGTTTTAAGCTGGTTAGGTTTGGGAATATGACTTTGATGTCTACCTTTGAACTGCGCAGCAGGCAAAATTTTACAAAAATTGATCAGTGAAAAACGTCGCGAGCGAAGCGAGCTGGAAACCAACCGTAATTTTTGTATCTAATGTAAATTATGACGCAAGTACTGATTCCGATTGAGGGGGCCGCGGCTCCCCCCGGCCCACCCTTTCGGTACGCCCCTGAGGCTTAGTCAGGTTATAATTATATTTAGGATTATGCTTAGATTTGTTCCTAGGCTTTAGGATACTGTTAGGCGAGATGGCCGACGAACTGTATATCCCACGGTCTGATCCAACCCAAACCTATATTGAACCAGTTAAGTGTCGTGTATATATGTGCTACTATTAGGTTGTAGCTATACGGTTTCGTGCCTGGTTAGATGTAAGGGTATATACTGCTATATTAAATATATATGTACTATAAAGCTGTAGCAGATGCCTGTTTTCAGTCGGAACTTTCTTTTTGTTTGTGCTATGTTGTGTCTTGTATTGTCTTATGTGTTGTGAACTTGTCATAAAGCAAAGAAAACTGGTTAAAAATGGTTCGAAATCAAGAATTGGTTCACTTTCACTTGGAACGATTGCGTTGCAATTGCATCGATTGCGTTGCAATTGCATCGATTGCGTTGCAATTGCATCGATTGCGTTGCAATTGCATCGATTGTGTTGCAATTGCATCGATTGCGTTGCAATTGCATCGATTGCGTTGCAATTGCATCGATTGCGTTGCAATTGCATCGATTGCGTTGCAATTGCATCGATTGCGTTGCAATTGCATCGATTGCGTTGCAATTGCATTGCGTTGCAATTGCATCGATTGCGTTGCAATTGCATCGACAGCGTTGCAATTGCATCGATTGCGTTGCAATTGCATCGATTGCGTTACAATTGCATCGATTGCGTTGCAATTGCATTCGATTGCGTTGCAATTGCATCGATTGCGTTGCAATTGCATCGATTGCGTTGCAATTGCATCGATTGCGTTGCAATTGCATCGATTGCGTTGCAATTGCATCGATTGCGTTGCAATTGCATCGATTGCGTTGCAATTGCATCGATTGCGTTGCAATTGCATCGACAGCGTTACAATTGCATCGATTGCGTTGCAATTGCATCGATTGCGTTACAATTGCATCGATTGCGTTGCAATTGCATCGATTGCGTTGCAATTGCATCGATTGCGTTGCAATTGCATCGATTGCGTTGCAATTGCATCCATTGCGTTGCAATTGCATCGATTGCGTTGCAATTGCATCCATTGCGTTGCAATTGCATCGATTGCGTTGCAATTGCATCGATTGCGTTGCAATTGCATCGATTGCGTTGCAATTGCATCGATTGCGTTGCAATTGCATCGATTGCGTTGCAATTGCATCGATTGCGTTGCAATTGCATCGATTGCGTTGCAATTGCATCGATTGCGTTGCAATTGCATCGATTGCGTTGCAATTGCATCGATTGCGTTGCAATTGCATCGATTGCGTTGCAATTGCATCGATTGCGTTGCAATTGCATCGATTGCGTTGCAATTGCATCGACAGCGTTGCAATTGCATCGATTGCGTTGCAATTGCATCGATTGCGTTACAATTGCATCGATTGCGTTGCAATTGCATCGATTGCGTTGCAATTGCATCGATTGCGTTGCAATTGCATCGATTGCGTTGCAATTGCATCGATTGCGTTGCAATTGCATTGCGTTGCAATTGCTTCGATTGGGTTGCATTTGCATCGACTGCGTTGCAATTGCATCGATTGCGTTGCAATTGCATCGATTGCGTTACAATTGCATCGATTGCGTTGCAATTGCATCGATTGCGTTGCAATTGCATCGATTGCGTTGCAATTGCATCGATTGCGTTGCAATTGCATTGCGTTGCAATTGCATCGATTGCGTTGCAATTGCATCGACAGCGTTGCAATTGCATCGATTGCGTTGCAATTGCATCGATTGCGTTACAATTGCATCGATTGCGTTGCAATTGCATCGATTGCGTTGCAATTGCATCGATTGCGTTGCAATTGCATCGATTGCGTTGCAATTGCATCGATTGCGTTGCAATTGCATCGATTGCGTTGCAATTGCATTGCGTTGCAATTGCATCGATTGCGTTGCAATTGCATCGACAGCGTTGCAATTGCATCGATTGCGTTGCAATTGCATCGATTGCGTTACAATTGCATCGATTGCGTTGCAATTGCATCGATTGCGTTGCAATTGCATCGATTGCGTTGCAATTGCATCGATTGCGTTGCAATTGCATCCATTGCGTTGCAATTGCATCGATTGCGTTGCAATTGCATCCATTGCGTTGCAATTGCATCGATTGCGTTGCAATTGCATCGATTGCGTTGCAATTGCATCGATTGCGTTGCAATTGCATCGATTGCGTTGCAATTGCATCGATTGCGTTGCAATTGCATCGATTGCGTTGCAATTGCATCGATTGCGTTGCAATTGCATCGATTGCGTTGCAATTGCATTGCGTTGCAATTGCATCGATTGCGTTGCAATTGCATCGACAGCGTTGCAATTGCATCGATTGCGTTGCAATTGCATCGATTGCGTTACAATTGCATCGATTGCGTTGCAATTGCATCGATTGCGTTGCAATTGCATCGATTGCGTTGCAATTGCATCGATTGCGTTGCAATTGCATGGGCGATCCCCCAAGTTTGTTGGCTGGAAATGGCACGTTTTACTTTGTAATTTTAGGGACTGCCGCTTTCTTAGCCTCCCGCAATTTCAAAGAACCCCAAGAAGGACATTGAACCATCCACATCAAGCAACTCATTATTAAAACGGTTAATGTTTCTAATCATGTTGATACTGTGTTTTTTCGCTCTACTGTGAGAATAGCTTAGTCCGGAGCCTGCATCTTGCACGGGTTCTTTGAAACTGCCGTGGGTTCGGGCAAGCGGCAGCTCTTCTGATTGGCCAGTGAAAAGTATCCATGCGAGTCTGGTCCGTCAGTGGGGTTGCGCCTGACCTAAATGGCACTTCAATATTGTTGCTTTACAAATCTCTCGAATCCGATATCCTGGTTTTGATATTAATTTTTGAGATGGCCTGGAGGCCGTCCTTTTTAAAGTCACTTAGTTCCGTTGGTGCCTATTTCAAAATGTTCCATATTTTTGAAACCTTTAATATCCGGTCAAGTTACACTTGGACCAGTTTTTAGGGTAGCTATTAAGAGTCTAAAAAACGAGTCGGCTTATTTTAGTAAAAAAATTAGAACTTACATTTCAGCTCCAGATAAGATTTAATACCGTTTTTTAACTGATTGACCTCACCCCCCGCATTTTTCATTTTCTATTTTCGACATCCATGTGAAAAATGCCATGGATGTTTGCAGTGCCGGAGCAGGCAGGGGTGGCGCCTCCCCCCAAATTGCAGGGTGGGGGGACGCAAACTCGTGAGCGAAGCGAGCGAGAAGCCAGATGCATTTTAACATTTAAGTGGCTTTTGTTTTAACCGGTTAGGGTGGGACCCCTTTAGAAGTGGCCCCCCAATTGGGGGTATGGGGGGTGGCTGCTCCGGACCTGGATATTTGCATATGTATGCAATGTAGACTAACTTACGTTTTGAGCTAGCACAGTGCGGATTATCATATGAACACGATAGTGTTCATATATATGATTCGCGCATCTCAAGCGCGTATTTTCAGTTTAGTTCGCATGTTGGTGCTCAAGTAATATCAGACCGCTATCGTTCAAATTTTGTACATTGGTATCCTGGTACGTAGGGAATATTTGTGCCAAAGGATTTAGCAAAATAATCTGGTCTTCAATAGTTACGGTCAAAAAACTCCTTACTGAAAGTGCACGAAATTTTTCATTTTGGTTCAACACTTTTTACACATTAGCTATGTAATTTTACGGTTATAACTTTCACCACTTTATAGAGCTTAAAGTTAGTTTCACCCCAAAGGTTGGTTTCACCTCAACGGTTGGTTTCACCCCAACAGTCGGTTTTACCCCAACGGTTGGTTTCACCCCAACGGTCGGTTTCACCCCAACGGTTGGTTTTGCCCCAACGGTTGGTTTCACCCTAACGGTTGGTTTCACCCCAACGGTTGGTTTCACCCCAACGGTTGGTTTCACCCCAACGGTTGGTATCACCCCAACGGTTGGTTTCACCCCAACGGTTGGTTTCACCCCAACGGTTGGTTTCACCCCAACGGTTGGTTTCACCCCAACGGTTCGTTTCACCCCAACGGTTGGCTTCACCCCAACGGTTGGTTTCACCCCAACGGTTGGTATCACCCCAACGGTTGGTATCACCCCAACGGTTGGTATCACCCCAACGGTTGGTTTCACCCCAACGGTTGGTTTCACCCCAACGGTTGGTATCACCCCAACGGTTGGTTTCACCCCAACGGTTGGTTTCACCCCAACGGTTGGTTTCACCCCAACGGTTGGTTTCACCCCAACGGTTGGTTTCACCCCAACGGTTGGTGTCACCCCAACGGTTGGTTTCACCCCAACGGTTGGTTTCACCCCAACGGTTGGTTTCACCCCAACGGTTGGTTTCACCCCAACGGTTGGTTTCACCCCAACGGTTGGTTTCACCCCAACGGTTGGTTTCACCCCAACGGTTGGTTTCACCCCAACGGTTGGTTTCACCACAACAGTCGGTTGCACCACAACGGTTGGTTTCACCCCAACGGTTGGTGTCACCCCAACGGTTGGTTTCACCCCAACGGTTGGTTTCACCCCAACGGTTGGTTTCACCCCAACGGTTGGTTTCACCCCAACGGTTGGTTTCACCCCAACGGTTGGTTTCACCCCAACGGTTGGTGTCACCCCAACGGTTGGTTTCACCCCAACGGTTGGTTTCACCCCAACGGTTGGTTTCAACCCAACGGTTGGTTTCATCCCAACGGTTGGTTTTGCCCCAACGGTTGTTTTCACCCCAACGGTTGGTTTAACCCCAACGGTTGGTTTCACCCCAACAGTCGGTTTTACCGCAACGGTTGGTTTTGCCCCAACGGTTGGTTTCACCCCAACAGTCGGTTTCACCCCAACGGCTGGTTTCATCCCAACGGTTGGTTTCACCTCAACGGTTGGTTTCACCCCAACAGCCGGTTTTACCGCAACGGTTGGTTTCACACCAACGGTTGGTTTCACCCAAACGGTTGGTTTCACCCCAACAATCGGTTTCATCCCAACGTCTGGTTTCACCCCAACGGTTGGTTTCACGCCAACGGTTGGTTTCACCCAAACGGTTGGTTTCACGTTTCACCCAACAGTCGGTTTCACCCCAACGGTTGGTTTCACCCCAACGGTTGGTTTCACCCCAACGGTTGGTTTCACCCCAACGGTCGGTTTCACCCCAACGGTCGGTTTCACTCCAACGGTTGGTTTCACCCCACAGTTGGTTTCACTGCAACTGATAGTTTCACCCTAGCGGTTAATTTTGCCCCGATGTTAGTTTCACCCCAACGGTCGGTTTCAGCCCAAGGGTTGGTTTCACACAAACGGTTAGCTTCATCGCAACGGACGATGTCCCCCCATCGTTTGCTTCGCCCCAACTCTTGGTTTCATACAAATACTTTGATTAGGCGCTTGTTGCCATGACAATAGTTTCTTTCAACCAAGCGATCTATTTAAACTCAGTATTTAGTTTAATCAGTCCTCTCATTTTTCATAACCTGGATTGGTGGATTAAATCAGCAGCTTGGTAAAGCGGTTGAAACTAGAAAAAATGCACAGCACTTGAGCAGCAAGGGATATGTTTCATATTCCTATTAAAAGTATGGTAAACTAGATCAGCACATTCGCTTGATGTAATCTATAAAAGTATTAAGAAACAATAGCGTCCAAAATCATGTTGACTATTAATTTTTCTGAAACATATTGCGGACAGCAAAATTTCTGTAATTTTCTTTTTGTAAGAAACAGATGCTTTTCTTGAATGCAAAGCGAAATAGTTTCTGAAATGCAGACAGATTTAGCTTGGAATCCATAAATGTATATTAAAGTTCTCTACAAGAACGCATTAAATTTACCTATGGCTTTGTATTACCATAGTTAATTGAATTTCATAAGAGCATTGTGTGGCGACATAATGGCTGTGTTAGTCCTGATGACCAATTTTGTTAGATACTTTCTTAAACAGACGTCACAAAACGAATCGCAATTGATGATTTAAAAAAGCTCCACTTATAAGTGACTTTGAGTCTGCTCGATTTTTGACCTTAGTGACAAATTCTATAAATGCGCATTTCCCACCCGAGTTATCTGTTTCACTGCATAGTCACGACTATAGAAGCTCACAAATCGCACCGTATTCTGGCAACATCGATTAATGTGGCAAAATCAAACAGCGGTATACCTCAGCCATGTCTCTGCGACCCTAAGAAATTTCTGAAAATTCCCATCAAATCCTGTCAAAAAGTTTAAAGTTAGAAATTGATTTGCTGTCCGCAAGATGTTTCAGAAAAATTAATAGTTAACATGATTTTGGTCGCTATTGTTTCTTAATACTTTTATAGGTTACATCAAGCGAATGTGCTGATCTAGTTTACCATACTTTTAATAGGAATATGAAACATATCCCTTGCTGCTCAAGTGCTGAGCATTTTTTCTAGTTTTAATATATCTTATATTTCTCAAAATGAAACGGCCTAACGGCTACGTATTCAACTGACGCTTAGAACTGCATAAAAGTTTTATCTGAAAATTTTCGTTGGAAATATTAATGTTCAAATATTAGTAATTTTTAAGACTATATAAAACCTACTATTCCTTAATTTGAGTAAGTATATATGTCGTAGCCCAAGTCGTAATTTAGCCCAATTCCAAATAGGGCTGGTTTTAGGGCGTAATTCCGCTTTGGACTAGCCCAATTCAGAATTGGGCTGAATTACGACTTAGGCTACGACATATAGACAAAGACAAATTGTAGCGAGAAGCTAAGCAAATCTATTTATCATCATTCTGTGTGAGCATGGAATAAATGTGCTTGGAGCCAACTGTTAAATTTGGTCAGCCCATTTTATTTGCCGCTCATAGCATTTATTTCTTCCTATCATCTTCCCTGCCGGCACCAGAGGCGTGTATAAGGCGTTGAATATTGAAATATATCGCTCAAATTGTTAAGGACGTGGAAAAACGACACTGACAGGATTTACAATATCCTGATAGATGCTAGGGATCAAAAACAATTTTGTTCCGCTACGTTCGCTTCGTAAAATCGTATACGAAGTAGTTATACCATTCTGAAGTAAAATGCTGGCTACCTTACCCCTGGCGGTCGTCTGGCACAGTGCCCCAATGAACTGTAAAGCTTGACGGTACGATAAATAATACGATCAAACGGTCAAAGGGTAGTGCCGGAGCAGACACGGGTGGGGCATTCCCCCAAGCTCCAAGGAGGCGAACCCGCAAACTCGCCAGCGAAGTGATCGAGAAGTCAGACGCATTTTAAAACTTCGGCGGTTTTTGTTACAACCGGTTAGGGTGGGGGGGCCCTTTAACGGTGGGCCCCCAAATGGGTCGTATGGGGGGATGGCTGCTACGGTTCTGTCAAAGGGTTTACGCAATGCGCGTGCGCGCTTTTGCAATGTTACAGTTTGCACGACAATTGACAATAATATTGTGGTAAACAATAGTTTTTTTTTTGCCATACAAAAATGCTCTTTTATTTTTCGTGGGGGGTTGACTGAATAAAGTTTGGCGCAGCAGAAGCATCTTCGCGGTTGTTTTTATTTAAAATTTAAAAATTAGCAAAAACCCCGTACGAGTTTGACTCTTTCTCTGTATTATTTTTTTTACGGAATTTTTGATTTTTAAATGTTTAAGAGTCACTTGTTCGTACGCATTGTTATTTCAAAACAAAATTGGTACGTTTGTGTCACGTGGGGCCTTTTGGGACATTTGTCGCCAAGCGGGACCAATGTAAACAACACGGGCAGAACAGTATTATAAGCATATTCCTAAGCATAAGCGTAAAAATGAGCGTATTTTTAAAGCCTAAGCTTAAGCGTGTGGATGAGCCTATTCCTAAGCCTAAGTCTAAGCCTAAGCGTAATGAGCATATTCCTAAGCCTAAGCCTAAGCCTAAGCCTAAACCTAGGCGTAAGAATGAACATATTCCTAAGCCTGCGCCCAAGCCTAAGCTTAAGCAAAGCAAAAAATTAGTCTAAAGCTTAAGCTTACTCTTTTCTAGTTCCACAGAAAAGCGTTCCGCCCCTGATCTGTAAATGGGCCCCACGCGGCGTAGCCAGAATTTCGTTTCAGGTGGGTTATTGTTTGACTGAAAACTTTTTAAGCGAGCGAGCCAGCGAGCTAGTGTACTGGAGTGAGAAAATTTGTTGCAATTTAATAACCAGACAGATGCAAATCCATAAAAATGGCTGTATTTCATGACGGACAAAAATTTTAATCAATATATCTTCCTATTTGCACCCCCTTGGATATATGCACTGGAGTATGCGGTCGGTGTTGTTTTTGGCTTGTGACCATTTTATTGAAATTTTTAACTCTCAGGGTACTCACGTGACAATTTACACGTATAATTTAATTTTTGAATAATTTTTGGTGTGCCAGACTCACTATGATACTGGCCCATGTATAGAACAGGGTCGGAACAGTAATATAAGCATATTCCTAAGCTTAAGCCTAAGCGTAAGGATGAGCCTATTCGTAGGCTTAAGCCTAAGCTTAAGCTTTAAGCCTAAGCAAAAAATTTAGTCTAAAGCTTAAACTGCCTTTATTACAGCCACTCCGGAAAACGATCCGGTCCTGTTCCATACATGGGCCATGATACTGATAGACAACATGTTGTTAACATTAACTATCTAAAAGACAGGCACCCGTCTCCATTGTCACACCCGAAAATAAAAACGTCTTGTACATTTTCGACCATGTTTAACGTTGAACCTTAGGGAATGGATTATCCTTAAGTGTAGGGACCCATGTATACAACAGGACCGGATCGTTTTCCGGCGAAGCTGTAAAAGAGTTAGTTTAAGCTTTAGACTAACTTTTTTGCTTCGCTTAGGCTTAGGCTCAGGCTTAGAAATAATTTCAATGTTACTTAGACTTAGCATTAGGCTTAGGCTCAGGCTTAGGCTTAGGCTTAGGAATATGCTTATACTACTGCTCCGGCCTTGTTCTATACATGGGCCAGTGTAAATATGCCTTCTTCAACGCCTAAACCTACAACAGTACGCTAAATCAGCCTGCTATTCGACTATAACTCGTAAACCGTTGATCATACATATCGTAGAAAATTTAACACCATTCGACTCAGGTCAGCAAATTGTGTTTAAGTATCAGTAAAATACGTAGGTATTTTTGAGGACTGTTTTTTCAGTCCTTTCAAGAAGTGACGTTATTTTACAAATTCAAATTTGGTTGTGAAATGATCAGGGATGGTCACGAGAAGGTCAAATATACAAAACAAAATTAAAACCCGATCATTTTTGCGAAGAGTGGCGGATCGGAGCAAAGCGTTATTACCCTTCTACTTTTTAAAAAATACGCTTTCATCCCTTTTTTGGATCCCAATATTACAAAATAAAGTGAATCCAACCAGAGACGTATAAATGAATTTTACACAAAAATTACGCTTAGCTTCTCGCTCGCTTCGCTCGCGTTATTATCGTTACAATTGTCTCGTCTTGATATCAACACTATATCTCGTTATCGATTTAACTTTCACATGCCAGGAAAACACTCGTGTTCGGGCCGTAGCCAATAGGGGTGCAGGGGCAGTTCAGCCCCCCTGGAAAATTTTTTCGGCCCCCCTAGATTTTCAATCTTGCTTGTAAGTCATTGAAAACCCTTGAATGCCGCTCCTGAAAATTTTTGCACCCCCCTAGCATGGTGAGCTGGCCACAAGCTTACTCGTGTTTTTGCTAATTGCTTGGTTTTCAGCGAAATAACTATTAATTTTATTACCTGGTTTTTAAAGCATAAAATATGTCATGACCACTGCAGAATATCGAACGGTTATATTTAATGCCGCACGAGACGGTAATCTTCAACGGCTCAAGGTAACCCGGTTGGTTTTAAGCTTTTTGCTGACCCACAATTTGGGTTTCTTTCAACTTCACGGTCGCAAAGTTTTGGCTCGCTGGCCAAACTGTAACAGGTTGCACATAAACCACATTCGCAATCAGGGGTCGATGCATAATTTTTTCACGCTTTTGACGATATTTATTGGAGTTTTGAAATTGCAGGGTTTAAATGGTAATAAAGTTGCAAGTCAATGGTGTTATTTTGAAATAGTAAAGTGGACCGAATGAGCAAAAAAATTTTCAAATTTTTGCCAATAACACACGGATATCACAAGTATTTTGCTGTCTGGCGATAAATCATTTGTATTGCAAAATTTGGTCAATGTAAAGAACAGGGGCGGAACCGCCAACAGTATTATATGCATATTCCTAAGGTTAAGCCTAAGCCTAAACCTAAGGCGTAAACTAAGAATGCGCACATTCCTAAGCCTAAGCCTAAACCTAAGCGTAAGAATGAGCATATTCCTAAGGCTAAGCCTAAACCTAAGCCAAGCAAAAAATAAGTCTAAAACTTAAGCTTAGTTTTTTATAGTCCAGCAGAAAAACGTTCCGCCCCTGATCTTTACATGGGCCCGAATTTCTTTGTGTTCCAGTTTGGAAACATATTCTTTTATATGATTCTTTCGGGGAACTTTATTTTTCATTTCATGTCAGTGTTCACTCTTGACTTGCCAAAAGACAGTATTAATGATATTTGGAACCACAACCGCAAGTATCCAGTATCCGGTATATTTTGGAACTGGATGTCGCTTTTTGCAGGATATTAAACCGGAACCGGATATCCGGTCCTGTTTGAGATGTTCTTTTGGTTCTATTTCAATTTCTCGCAAAGTTGAACCATTTCAATGTCAGGTGTTCTTGGATCCACAACGTGATTGTGATGTCGACGCGTTGCTTTCGGCGCGGACGTTCGGAACGCCACCGTTAGTAATTGCGGCACGCAACGGCCATTACGACGTAGTCAAATATTTGCTCACCAAACGAGCAAATGTTGAAATGACTGGGACAGTGACTCTGGATGGCGAAATTGTCGGTGAGTCTTTGAACTCAATTTGGATGTCGGTGCGTTGTATACTTTTGTGACCCACGCGACGCCATTGATCAGTTCGGCCCCGTAGCCAAGGCGGGGCCAAAGGGCGAGCTTAGCCGCCCCTGGAGAAATTTAGCCCCCGCTAGAAAATTTTTAACCTTGCCTGTAATTCGTTGAAAACCCTTGAATGCCCTTCCTGAACAATTTTTAGTGTTCCTAGCATGGTGAGCTGGCTACGAGCTTGCGTGACTTGCGCCTGCAAAAGTAAAAATTGTAAACTTTTCATATTTGCAATTATGTTCAGCGCCGGATTAAAGGGGGAGCGGACCCCGTGCCGCCCAGCCTCCCACCAAAAGAGGGCCTTCCACCAGCCGAAACCCGACGATATGTTTCAATTGATACCAAGCCATCAAAATAATATTCGCGGACCACGAAGTTGTACAGCTGTGAATCATTTTATTAGGGACCCCTCTCGAACCTGTTTGAGGCGGTCGACTGTTATTATTCTAACACCGGCCGTATCACTACGGGAATTTTGGGGACTACGGATTGCGTTCTTCCGCAGGGTTATATACGTGGGTGTACAGAATACTTGTCCAAATGTTGAGAAAGTTCTTCAGATTTATTGTATTTTCTGGTTTCTACAAGGTTGGGATATGGCACTGGGCAGCTAAGCCTATACCACCTCTCATTTGCGATCCCAAACGTATGGGGGTAGTACGATGGAAAGTTGCGTAGTGAGATAAACTGTAGTTTAGGACAGGCACTTCGCTCTGAAACCTTGAAAGCCCTTGCATTGACAATCCTTAATCGTCATCATTGGACTATTTTAGACAGCTTTTTGTTAAGCAGACATGCAACATAAAACCGGTTGCAATCCCGGCTGCCGGACCACGGCTGGACTATACTGTCACAAGTTTCGGGATTAGGAGTAGTGTTGTGCAATTACCATTTTTTTTCTACTGGCCGGCCCGGCTGGTTCTTAGCCGTTGCACACCACTGGTAAAGAGACTCGTATCCTCGCGCGTTTCTGCTCCTGGATGATCTGGTTTCGGTTGAGAAAAAGCCGAATCCAACAATGTTCGGCAATGTGTTTTTTTCATTTTTGAACCCTAAAGATTCAAAGATCTTGTTATGTAAATCAATATTTTGTTTTCAGGTCACAAATTTCAGAACTGAGGTAGGGAACGACATATACTAACATTTAAAGTAAATGCGGCTGACACTGCGTTGATATTCGGAAACAAATTTTACATAATCAGAAATTTGTAACATGCAAGATTCGGATTCAGATTCAGTTAAATAGTGGATACTGTGCCACCCTACTTCACACAGCGGATCGAATCGGAACGAAGAGTGTTAAAGGGGTTTTTTTTGAAAAATATAGTGGTCGAAAAAGCGAAAACGAAACAAAACGGGACGCGCACCGTCCATTCTTGGACTTCAGAAAACATTTAGACTTCGGTGGAATCATAAGTGACTTCTCTAAAGTGCAAATCTAGAAAAGACCCTATGTCGTATATTTTGTTTTGTATATACATCCGGTGCAATGTATGTCATTAAAATGTGCCACTTTAAGCTCTGGTGTGTAAAATAATTATGGCCCATAAAAGGTCCTGCCTGCTATGTGGGTACCGTGCCTGTCACCCCCTTAATCCGACCCTGATTATGCTGTTCTGCGTTTTTCAGTTACGAAGTAGCGGGTATTCTTGTAAATAGTAACGAAAGTTTGAGCTTGAAATTCTGTTAAAATTTTGGCCTGCAGCGGTGTAATTCTTCCCACAGTTTAAATTCCCCCCCCCCCCGGAAGAATTAAACTAGTTTATTACTCTACCCCCGCTCACGGTATAATTGTTCGTCCCGTTTAACTGTTCCCCACCCCGGACTAATTAGACTAAATTACAGCAGCTTAATTTTCACTCGCTACACGATATAATTCCCCCCCCGTATGTTTTCCTGACACCAGTCATGGTAGAATTTTTCCTGCGTTGGATTCCACCCCTACGAACCGACATCTTCTCAAACAGTTGTACAATTTGTTTCAGAATACAACGTTCATAAAATTTGCATAAAATTTGCATAAAATTTGCATATTGCCTTTGGACCTGCAAAACAAATAAAATTTATTACTCCAGGAAGCCTCCGATTTTTCACACACGCAATTGTTTCATACCCGACCTCAGTTGTGAGATTTGTGACCTGAAACAAAATATATTGATTTTTATATAACAAAACAACATATATTACCCCGATCATTGTTGAATTCGGTTTTTGGATTAGGCTTTTTCACAACTGAATTCGAATTCGAACCGCAAGTTTTGCCGAATCCGAACTTTTGTTGCTACCCTGGTCATGACTGTGTACACAGCAAATCACATGTTTCTAGGTTTAACGAAATCAAGAATGTCCCAGATACTACGTGCCATTCGAAAATTTAGTTATAACCTATTCTCTTATTTAAATCGAAATTCAATAAAATTTTGAAATATTGGACACTTAGCTATTTTGCATTGAAATTGCACACAACTCTGCACACAAATGTGCCTGAAAAGTGCAGTATATGCGTACATAATGTATATTACATATACGGCCAATGTTACTTTAAGTATCTTAACATTAGATTAAGCGTATTCCTAAGCCTAAGCCTAAGCAAAAATGTAATCTAGTATCTAAACCTACTCTTTTATAGACCCACCAGAAACCTGGACGCCCCTTAAAGTAACATGGGCCACAAATACAATGCTACTGAATGTATAAGCCAGGTGATTTTTAAAATTACTGAAAAGAGTTAAACCAAAGGTTGGGGCAGGATTAATTTGGTGTAATTCAACCGGGGGGGGGCAAAATTATACAGTAAGAAATAAACCGTATCTTTATTTGTGGAAAATTAAACCGGCATTTGTGGAACAATTAAACCAATTTAATTCTTGCGGAGACAAATTATACGAGGCAAGAAATAAGCCCGTTTTAGGCCCATGTTTCTTATATAGGCTTCTGCGCATCAAGAGTTTAAGCTTAAGCTAAGCCTAAGCTTAACCGTTAGCCCTAAACCTCCCGGAGTATCTAAAACCGCATCAATTTCTCTGTCTTCCACAGTGTGCAACCCCTTATAATTAATATAGGCCAAAAATGTTTTTTGTTTGTTTCAGAAGGTGCCCCACCGCTTTGGTGCGCTAGTGCCGCAGGACATCTTGAAATTGTCGATTTACTATTGACGCACGGGAAAGCGAACGTCAACAGTACAACAAAAACAAATTCTACTCCGCTTCGTGCTGCGTGTTTTGATGGACACTTAGAAATCGGTAAGTGGTGTGATGATAAATATTTTAATTAATTTGACTCTATTAGCTTAGAAATTATATCATAAAATAGATTTAGGGTTAAGCGTATCATACTAGAAGCTTCACAACTGAGCAGTTAAAAAGCGTATGTCAAGTGCTCAAATTTTGACCAGTTTTCAAACATTGGTGATTCGGCCTATGTTACTTTAAGAGGCGTCCAGGGTTCTGGTGGGTCTATAAAGAGTAGCTTTGGATTCTAGATTACATTTCTTTGCTTAAGCTTAAGCTGAGGCTTTGAAACTCATTTTTGCAACGCTTTTGGGGCTTAAGCTTAGGAATACGCTTAATTTACTGTTGTGCCCGTTACAGTAACACTGGCCGGTGAGTCTATGAGGATCGTTAAGATCCTCTTGTACAGACATGCAACAGGCTTGTAGCCAGGTCACCTTGCTAGGGGGCCTAAAAAAATTTTCAGTAGGGACAATCAAGGGTTTTAAATGAGTTACAAGCAAGGTTTGAAAATTCAACCAGGGGGACCTATATATACATATATATGTATAAGATATATATTAAATATATATATTATATATTTGTATATATTAACAGTGCCCAAACTAGAGGGGGGTACGGAAAAAGGCACCCGCCGATTAGAAAAACTATTATTTTTATCATAAAATGGACGATGCTGAACACAGTTGAGAATGCAGCTCAGCATTTGATGTGCGTTTGTGTAATCCATTAATTATTTTATTATTTTTTGTTTTTGTGTTTCAGTCAAATATTTAATTGCCCATGGTGCCGATCCAGAAGTAAGCAATCGACACGGACATACATCGTTGATGATTGCATGCTACCGTGGACATGTTGACGTTGCTCAATATTTAATAAGCATTGGTGCTGATGTGAATCGAGTTAGCATGAAAGGTGAGTGAATAGGCGGGTTAGATTCAACTGAGCCGGCGTGGGTTTGGATTGAACGAACAGTTGTTGAGCGAAGCAAAACTCCTAGCGAAACTTGAAGGTTCGCAAACGTTTTAGGTTTTGTACTACGGTTTCGAATGTGGATGTGTGTCCGACGACAATCTCAGGAACCGTTGAAGCGATTTTGACGAACTATGTTTGTTGGAATGCTTAGTATCCTGGCGTGTTGAACTCGCATTGAGGGTGGGGAATTCTAAGCCGTGTAATGTGCTCTAATTTGAATAGGTGATTAAACTTAGATTAGGATTTTTTATATTATTGCCATTATGATTACAAACGATCTGGTTTGTGTATGCTTTATTTGGTTAAACCTAAATTTGAACTTTTTGAAATGTTTCACTGATCATTAGGATTACAAGAGATTTATTCAGCTAACTGAATTCAAATATAAATGTCCGCTGGTATAGATCAACCCGACACGTCAAGGCAGTTATTGGGCAAAATTTGTTTTGTAATGTACAGTAAAAGCCAGCGGGGGTAATCTGTTTTCGTTATACACAGCATAAAATGGTGAGTTAAATTGACTCTCTCCGAAATAGGCTCTACGGGACTACACAAACTGTGTCAAATTCAACTCCGCCAGAGTCAAATTCGGATTCACTGAGTCGCACGTTTGACTCTGGCGGAGTCGAATTTGACTCAATTTGTGTAGTCTCGTAGAGCCTATTTCGGAAAGAGTCTTATTTTTGACTCAGTTTGTGTAGTCCCGTAAAGCCTATTTCGGAAAGAGTCTTATTTTTGACTCAGTTTGTGTAGTCCCGTAAAGCCTATTTCGGAAAGAGTCTTATTTTTGACTCAGTTTGTGTAGTCCCGTAAAGCCTATTTCGGAAAGAGTCTTATTTTTGACTCAGTTTGTGTAGTCCCGTAAAGCCTATTTCGGAAAGAGTCTTATTTTTGACTCAGTTTGTGTAGTCCCGTAAAGCCTATTTCAGAGGGCATCAATTTGACTCACCATTTTTTGCAGTGTACCGATTTGTATGTTATATTTTAGGCAATACGGCACTTCACGATTGCGCTGAATCTGGTAGCTTGGAAATAATGAATTTGTTGTTAGATAACGGTGCCCAAATGGTCGCTGACTCGTTTGGTCTTACTCCGTTGTTATCTGCTGCTTGTATAGGTATATACTGTCTCCCTTCTGAACTTATAACAGCGTACAGAATATTAACAATGCCAAATGTCATTAGGTATCAGCTTCTACAGTTTCGTCGCTATCACGACCATTTGTTACCCGACAACTCGTCGCTGGACCAAGTGGTTAATTGGAGAATAATCGAGTCGAGAAAATGCTTTCTCTATCATTATGTATAGGTTAAGGTATAGGCCTGGGAGTATGCTTAGATTTTTTGCATCATTGGCTTTAAAACGCTGTTCGGCGATAAGTCGGCGGCCGACGAATTGTCGTAGACACTCAATTTTGTCATGACAACACGGCAGATTGTAAAATAGGATCTGCTGCAACAGAATAGTTGGGGTCATAAGACTTAAACAAAAGTGTCAACTCATTCCTACACTCAAAAGAATATTTCTGATATTTAAGAAAAAATTTCTTACATTTAAGAAATATAATTAGCAAGGTGCACTTGAAATGTATTTCTGTTATAACAGAAAACTTTTCAAAAAAGTTTTGAAATATAGTCTGAAAATAAACGTTTCCCAGTTATTTTTAGAAAAATTGTCTTAAATATCATAAAAAACTTTTCAGATTTGACACAGAAAATACTTTTCTGAATAAATACAGAAATACTTTTTTGTGTGTATCTGCAATATGTACTTTCATGAAATGTCGACTTAACCCGAGAATCAGTAACCCTCTTAAATGTGTGTGGTACACCTGTGACTCGTTTGTGACAGCTCTGGTATCGTTTGAATCAGTAATTGGTGAGCTTTGACACTCAGTACCGGTTCAGATTTGCGTTGCCATTACCTGTGTTGTAAATTTTGAGATCCACAACTGTAGGCGTTCATAAAATTGACAACGTATCACTGACTAACTGTTGACAAGCGCTATTGCAATACGCGTTTGAGAATCTGGACCCACAATTGTCTATTAACGTTCTAGCAATTTAGACAGCGTTGTGTAGACAACGCTATGATCGTTGGACATGTAATCTACCGTAATATTAGCTTTTAACGTCTAGTCATACCTGCAATATTTGAGTAAAATCACGACTTTAAGTTGAAGCCAATCTGGTATTTCTGCAAGTCAGTCGTATTTTGCAGGTAACGCAACAATCGTTGAACACCTGATCAACCGTGACGATTTGTTAAAGTTTCGGGAACGGGTCGATGCGTTAGAACTTCTCGGTTCAACGTTAGTCGACAAGAAACGCGATTTGACTGGCGCTGTACGGGTATGGCGGCATGCGTTGCGATTACGACAAACCGCGGCGGAAATGGCAGAAAGTATTGCAACAACAACAACAGCAGCTCCAACAACAACAACAACAGTTCCAACAACAACAACAACAGCTCCAACAACAACAACGCCAAGAGGTGATTGCGAAGTCGAAACGATTAGTCGATGCAACATTGACATTGACGCGTTTTCAGTTCGACCAAAGCAAGACGAACGCGTGCCGGTGTACTGTAATTTAGCTGAAATTGCGTCAGAGCACGATTTGGATTTAATTCGAGGTAATCCTGACTACCTACGTATGCAATCGTTGCTCATTCGTGAACGGATCCTTGGACCGGCGCACCCTGATACGTCGTACTATATCCGGTATCGAGGCGCAGTCTACGCGGATTTGGGCGAATTTTCACGATGCTTTGAGTTGTGGCGGTATGCGCTGTCGATGCAACAACGAATCTTGGAACCACTTTGTGCGTTGACTCAATCGAGTTTTGTTTCGTTCGCTGAACTGTTCGCGTTTATGTTGAATGAAAATCCACCGCGTGACGGCGAGTCGACACGGGCCAAGTTGCGTTTCGTCGATATTCAACCAGTGATTGCGGCGGCGATTGTTGAAATTCGGCGCGGTGTCGACGAAATTGCAGCGATTCAGCAGTTGCGTTGTGACGACGATGATCATCACAATGCTGTCGCGGTTGCTGTCGCCAGCGAACTTGCTCAACAATCACAGTTGCAACCGCCGTCGTCGTCATCGACGTCATCGTCGTCGTCGCTGCATCGGCCTGAGGGTGGACGCAGCGGCAACAACAGTGCTAACGTCTGCGACGACGGCGAACAACCGTCGACGTCTACTGGGATTTTTCATCGGACGACATGTGAAGTTGCGACGCGTGTCGTAACTCCACCGTCGACCAGTGAATTTAATCCTCAGACGCAACGACAATTGAACAATCGCTCATTAACAACGACTGTGGCAACAACTGCTTCAACAAGCAGTAGCCGCCGTCAGTCGTCGTTGATATGTCCACACGCCGGTGGCGATTCACCTGAGCTGCAGCGCAACGCAAGCCTGGGACGAATGTGTTCAATTGCGCTACATCTGCTGTGCCTTGGCACAATGATGGAGTCGCGAATGACCGTCGATGACCAACGAGCGCTGCGTCGGCTAATGTTCGAGTTAATTGCGGTCGATCCGCGGCCTGATCCGGACAACGGAACGCTGTTGCATCTCGCAGTCGCCGAATCGACATCAAATATTGGCCGTCATCCTGTTTGCCGGTTTCCAGCGCTCAATTTGGTACAAGCGTTGATCGAAACCGGGGCACAGGTTAACGCCGTCGACGCCACTGGAAACACACCCCTACATGTATTGTTGGGGAATGTTGCAGTTGCTCGACCGTCGATCGTTGCCGCGTTGTTGGATGCTGGTGCTCATTTGGATGCTCGCAATTTTGCAGGGGTTCGTGTGCGTCGGTTATTGGCACCTGATGTGAATTCAACAGCGAGACACGGCGGCTCGGTTGCACCTGTTCAATATCTACCTGGAGCGCTAAGAAGCGAAACAGCGTCCGAATTGGCAGGCAGGGCTCCGGTCGGCCACGCCTCGAAGTACTTCGTTGCTGGTGTGGTTAATCCAGTTAAGTATGAAACGCTCAAGTGTTTGGCTGCGGTCGCTGTGGTTGAGAATGGTGTGCCGTATCGTGGGACGCTACCGAAATCGCTGGAACGCTTTTTGGAACTACATTAATAGTACATGACGTGTATTCGGTCACTTTAACGATTCGACGGTCATCTACTGCTATTTGACGAATTGAAAATTTTTTACATTAAATTTTATTGTAAATAGAGTTTTTGACATTTCTTCAGTGTTATTCTTGCTGATATGTTTAAGCTGTGGTGAACGAAATGTTGGCCCAGATTAATTAGAAGGTCTTGCGTACTGAACCTAAGCCTAAAACCTAAACCTAAACAGAAGTTCAAACCGAAGACTAAGTTAAGCTGTAAGCTTCCCAGTCGTTAAGTACTCTAGTCAGCCTGTCTCCCTTTGGGTTGTTCCTTATACTTAAAATCGGCCGAAATTTTGCGAACAATTTTGAGGCTTATGAGCAATTCGCAGTGGAAATCAAGCCGTATTCGGTACTATTCAAGTATGCTGCTTTTACGTTGCTGTATATTTGGGAAACGGTAAATGTTAGGTTGTCGCTTTGAAACAAAATGTCGGTGATTTAAATTTGATGTTTGATACTGATTGTACAAAATTCATTTTATTAAACTTCCAATTATTCCTTTTAAAATAGAGCGTAGTATTTTAAAATTAAAAACATCCAAAGGTCGGTCAGGGTACATTCAGACACATTGGTCGGCGGCACTATTTACAATTTCCTAAGCTAATCCCACTTGAGCCATATAGATGATTTTTTGGACAAGTGGCCAGGATGTAAACGGGATATCCGTATCCGGTAAAAATTTGTGTCCGATTCTGTTAAAGAAATACCGGAATTTCCGTGTTCGTTATTTTTCAGAAAGCCCGGCAAATATCTGCATGCCTCAAATCGTGTTGGCAGAAACAGAAACCACCATTGAAACTTGTCTATTTCAATATCCGTTTTGCGTTTCCGTTTACTTTAATCACATCTGTTTCTGTTATTTTTACTATCCGGTTACGTCCTCATTTCCCATTGGAGAAACATGTTTCGTGAACGCTGCAGGGTGGCACCGAATCCACATTTGACCGAATCCGAATCCATTGCTATTTTGCGGAGTTCGAATCCGAATCTTGCATGTTGCAAATTTCTGTTGTTTAATATAATTTATTTCAGAATATCAATGGAATGCCAGCCGTGTAGCTTTTGCCCGCCTTCAGTCTTGAGATTTGTGATCTGGGCCCATGTTACGACAAAGGTAGTCCCATTGTTCCAGGACAGCAATATACTGGGAATGCAAATATATGCACTCCTGTTTACATATGCACAGCCAAATATATCGGAATTCGAACCTTCGATGCCACCCTGTAATTCAAAATATAAACCACTTCGATAAAAACTATGTAATGGGCCCATGTTACGATAAAAACCGTCTTATTTTCCCGGGACAGCAATATACTAGGAGTGCAACCATAATATATGCACAGCCAAATATACTTATAATATATAAATATATAATATACCAGTCGTAGTGGGAGTATATGTATTGAGCGAATCTCGAACACATAAGCAGTCTAATATACAAATTAGTTATTAGCTAACTATTCATTTATTGATTTTGGAGGTTTGTACACAATTTATATTCAGATTCCTCGCAATAAAAACCCTTCAGTAATCCTAATAATTTGAGAAATAATTTAAAAAGCCATTATTTAGGATTATTGATTAAGCAAATATGCAAATTAGCTATTAGCTAACTACTCGATAATCGGTTTTGAAGAAGGTTTGTAGACAATTTATTCAGATGCACCCAAAAACCAATTGTAACCCTAATATTTAGTGAAATATTGCAAAAACGCCTAATTTAGGCTGATAAATTACGCTGATATGCAAATTAGCTATTAGCTAACTATTCAATTATCGGCTTTGGAGATTTATAAACAATTTATTCAATATCCTTGCACCTAAAACCCTTTAGCTCTGAAATTTGGGAAATAATGTAAAAAGTTTAATTTTCTGCTTAATTATGAGGGGGCTGCGGCACCCCTGCACCCCATCTGTATACTGAGCATACAGTGCAGCAGGGACAGTGTTTACTTTTCTCGGGGGGGGGGGGGGTTGCAGCATTCCCCAGTAAAACAAGCGCTGAAGCTGAGCGGGATAAGGATTCCAATAATGAATTGCTTTAGTGCGGCGGGTTAGGGGGCGACAGTCCATCATCTTGTTTAGGGACCCCTGAACTTGCGGGCGTCAGGGGGGCGGCAGCTCCCCTGAGAATACAATTTGAAGAAAATTTTTCTATGTGGAGGAGCATTTCCTTGTTGTGGGCCCAACTTTCCCTCTGTACCAACTGTTCCGCTGTCCCGCTGTCCAACTGGCCAATTGTCCCGCTGTCCAATTGTCCCACCGTCCATTGTCCGGGCTGTCCAACTGTCCCGCTGTCCAACTGTCCCACTGTTCAACTGTCCCGCTGTCCAACTGTCCCGCTGTCCAACTGTCCCGCAGTCCAACTGTCCCCATCCAAAACTTTAAAAAATTTCGATGCATCCGCCATTTTTTCTTAGAAGGTTTTGAAAGTGCGGATTATTTATACCGCCTCGATTATGTTAGCAGAAAAATGAAACATTTTTGAAACATTTATACTACAGTATCCGTTCTTCGTTTCCGTTTCCATTTATTTTGATCGTTATCCATTTCCGTTTCCGATATTTTTACTATCCGTTTGCGAATTTATCACGTTTCCGAACGTAATTTTTGCTCAAAATGCAATTTTTTAAATAGTTAGCTTCAATTATGTGCCCTGAGACTGCACATAAGATCTTAAATGATTATTTTTGTTTACACTACTGCTGAAAATTTCGAAAAGTTTGTTATCTCTACATACCAATGCTCAAGTGAGTTTTATGTTTGACTATATATCCTGTTATGTCTAGAATTTGCAAATTATGTTTTCTCAGAAACTTTTTGGTTTTCAGTCCCTGCTGCTCCTGGTGCTTTATGTCAACAACTTCCTCACAAATACCGCGGAGGTATTTTAGGTGTGTCCAAATTCTAAAATCCGGGAATTCCGTGGTCAGTGTATGCGCCCAGAATCCAAAGCACCGAACATTTTTTATAAACGTAATAAATCTGACGATCGTAAATTAAACATTGCAAAATAACCAGCGTCACAGATTGTTCCCAAAGGCCAAAATCGTATCAAAAGTTTCCTGATTTTAAATCTTAAATTCCCGGTTTGGAAAATCTCAATTTTCTAACACATAAAACACATGAATCAAAATTACATTAACCTGAGAGATATCTACAATTTGCATCACCCAAGTCAACTCCAGAATGGGTTTCACATTTAAATGAAGTAAAGTTCTACAGATTTGGCTTAAAGTTGAAACACCATAGCTAGCGTATGCTATCCTGTGCGCAAATGTATGTTTGTCTAAATATCTGTAGCTGTTATGGTTTACACACAGGAGTTATCAAGGCATGTATTTAAGGGACCATCTAACGCTGTAATATTAGAAAGATAAGTCTTTGCGTGTGTGCTTCTGCTTACTGATTTTGAGTTTATCAATCAACGAAAATGGAACCGATCAAGGATCTAAAAATAAAGTACACTCAGGTTAGTTTTTCAATTGCTAACGTTTGCAAACTAAGTTTTGGAAATATGTTTGAAAGCTAGCGCTGTATTGCTTTGCAACAGAGCACGAGTCTGGCGTGGATTGTAACGTCTGCTTCAGAAAGACAGAATTACCAAGGTTCAACCGGATATATATTGGCTACGCCGAAGTCGACGACCGGGTGCGGTATTCAACATTGCAACATTGAAGGATATTTATCGCTGAAAAGTATGACAAATCTGACTCTCCATCATCAAAGGGTAAAAAAATAATAAAACTTTAAATAGGCATTTTTATTCAAAAATTTTGGGATTTGTGGTGCTTAATGCATCAGGGAAATAACGTTTTCTCAAAAAATTGTTTTACAGTTTTTTCCATTTTGTCAGGTTTTTCGCGTGTCAAGAGTTTAACTTGCTCTTAACGGCAATTATCAGATGTGTTTGAGTTGCTTAGTGCCGGGAGTTGGGCAGGGCGGTAGCCCTCCATCCTGCTTAGTTTTCCTTAAAAAAAGCCAGCCCCCTGAAAAGTTTAAAGTAAAACATTGTTTACGTACATCGAAATTGATACTTTCTGATCCGCCACATTGAGTTGAAGACGGGAGCACTAAAATTTTTGCAAAAAAAACATTTTTTCATTTTCATAAATTTCTGACCCGGTTACGCAGTTGTGTGCAAAATTCAGTATATTATGTTATGTTAAATGACTTAAATCACAATATTTCGCCGTTTTCGAAATGTTTTTCTCTATGTATTTACCTGTGTTTACTTTATATTACATGTTTCATTTTACAGCAACCGATACGTGCGTTGTAGACTAGTCAATGTGAAGATTTCATGTTTAAGTCAAAGCATGAATCGGCACTTCGTTTTATAGTATCTTAGTCTCTTTTTCAGTTTTTCATTAATAATGAATGGGTCAACAGCAAGAGCGGCAAAACTTTTCCAACCATCAATCCTTCAACTGGGAAACCAATTGTAAACGTGCAAGAAGCTAACAAAGATGATGTAGATGTTGCTGTGGCTGGTGCGACTTTTATGAATTTATTTAAAATGAGTGCAAAAGAAACCCTGCCGTCATAGCAATCTTTATGTTTTAACAGAATTTATTACTGTATATATGGTTCTGGATTCGGTTCCTGTAAATTTTTACCGGAATTAGAAATTTCGGTAGTTTTGAATTTTGGTCGTTTTACATTTTTGCTAGTCTTTAAGAAGCCATTTTAAAACCACTTGTTCAATTAGTAATGATAAATATGAAATGTATTTTAATTACTATACGTAGTATATAAATCTTGGCAATCACCGAACCCAACCAACTGAAGATAGATTTCGCCTCAGTTGATCAGATAAGACAAAATACAGCATATTAAGTCAATACCTATCTTCAACTGAGGTTACATATTTCACCAATAATACATAAAAAACACAATTGAAATGAATCTTTCGGCGGCGTGCATTTTTCAATTTCCCGTTCCGGTAATTTTTTCAAATTCCGGTTTCAGTAAATTATAATTCCGGTTGCACTCTGATGGGCGTACATATACGTATGCCGCCAAAATTGCCCCTCAACAGCAGTTCGACTATAATGAAACAGTCAATAATTTTATGTTTGGACATTGGTAATATCGCAATTGAAACTTCAGTATGTTCATATAATATATTTCAGCAGCGAAAAAAGCATTCCAACTTGGGTCGGAATGGCGTAAGATGGACCCTACAGAGAGGACCAAGCTTATGTTCAAACTAGCGGATTTGATTGACCGAGACGCTGCAATACTAGGTGTAAGCTAAAGGGAATTTACTTTTGCAAGATTAGGTACGTATTCTATTTTTACATTTGTGTATTGTTCTGAACGGTCAAAACCTTCAGATAATTGGTTTGCGATACATACACGTATAGTTTGTATTTTTTCTGTTTCTGTCTTTTTGTTACAATAGTTTAAATGCTTGAGTGCATGGAAGTGCTAATGTCACAGCATGTAATGACAATGTTTTAAATTTTTTTCAGAAGTGCTTCTGCTTGCATTGTGCAATATAGCGTTAAGCAGGGTGCAACCGGAATTACAATTTACCGGAACCGGAAGTTGAAAAATTACTGTAAACCGAACCGGAACCGGAAAAAGAAAAATACATAGCACCGAAAAATTCATTTTAATTTTCTTTTTTGCAATATTCCTGGTGAATTAACCCTGGCTGGAGTTAGGATTTCACTTTATCTCCTATATTTTAGATTTTCATAATCAACGGAAGCGATATCTACCTTCCATGGTTTATTTTCGGCGATTTGCATACTATACTAATGAAATTTATTTTGTTTTATCGACATTTTTTAGTAAAATATCTTTATTTTCACCGACCAAATTTTAATACCGGAATTATTACGGAACCGGAAGGTGAATGCCGGAACTGGAAGGCGAAAACCGGAACCAGGAGTCCGGTTGCACCCTAGTGTTAAAAGCTGACTGCTATGCTTTTTAGACACTTGAAACAATGGATAACGGCAAACCATTCCCTACCGCAATTGGTGATGTAATGATTTCAAGTAAATGGCTCCGTTGCTATGCGTCGTATACTGATAAACTGTGTGGCAAAACAGTACCCGTTGGTAGGTGCCCTTGTGTGACATTTACAAGCTGCAACAGCATTTAGGTTTTAATTTTAGTGCATTGAAATTTGCTATTGAGTTTTTAGGTACATACATTTATAAGGCAATAGCCGAATATCCGGCTCAGCCAAAATCGACATCCAGCTCGAGTATTGTACATTGCCCGATATTTCTTACTGAAACTATAACCAG
The DNA here is from genome assembly GCA_030248215.1 of Enoplolaimus lenunculus. Taxonomy (NCBI): domain Eukaryota; kingdom Metazoa; phylum Nematoda; class Enoplea; order Enoplida; family Thoracostomopsidae; genus Enoplolaimus; species Enoplolaimus lenunculus. The sequence goes on along the minus strand of JASANG010003691.1, from coordinate 259,167 downwards.
GGTGCAACCGGACTTCCGGTTCCAGTAGAGAAATCCTGAGCGTGTATTGCGAAAATTTTCAATTTGCGTCATACTCTATAATTTTTTCATATGTTTCGCAGCTACTGCATTTGTTTCAAGATTTTGGCATTCTAAATGGTGTGTTTATACCATTAAAAGCGATAAAATAGCTTTAAAATGAAGTTTTCGGTAACAAGTGTTTTTTGTTTTCCAGTTCCGGCTCCGGTTCCGGTATTTTGTAACTTTCCGGTTCTGGTATTTTATAATTCCGGTTACAAGTATTTGTTTTTGAGAAAATGTCTTCTGTAAACTAAGGCCTACTTCAGACTTCAAAGCAATCTCATATAGGCATTGTCTAGTAGTTTTTTTACTTTATATATTCTAGACGGTAATTACTTCTGCTACACGCGGCTGGAACCAGTTGGAGTTGTGGGCGCTATTCTACCTGTAAGGTTTGCTGATCGCGCTGTTATGAAGCGATTTAATATGAATATATACATTTTTATTGCCATACTACTACGAGTAATACCAGCCCATTCGTCTGCACAAGATAGTTTTCCACAAAAAATTAATATTTTGATGTCTATGTTAAAAAATTTCTTTGTTAAATTTATTCGCGTTATATTTTGCAAATGTGTGTTATTTTACGTATATATGTGTGTGTAATTTTTGTGTGAATAAATTATTGTTCTTCACAAGTGCTAAAAAAGATGCTTTGCTTAATTTAGTGGAATTTTCCGCTTCCAATGGCAATTTGCAAGCTTGGACCGGCGCTCTGTGCTGGATGCACAGTTATCATCAAACCTGCGGAACAAACGCCACTGACAACATTGCACCTTGCCTCGCTTGTAAAAGAAGTAAGTTTGATTTTTGAAGGTATGCACAACTTGTTTGAAATCTACTTAGTTGCCACAAGTGAACAGCTGCAAGCCAAAGCTGCTGTCATATCAGAGCCCCAAATTTGATTGGTTACTATCATTTTTATTGTAGTGTATAATTTCTATTTTTAAGCTCAATGGCTACCCAAAATAACATTTATAAATTCTTAATTTTAATCTCTTTTGTTTGTTTTGAATGATTATTAAAACCAAACAAGTTACGGAAGTGTAGCAAATAGCTTTTTGAGTTACCTATGTTTTCACAACACATTGTAGGCAGGCATTCCGGCTGGCGTGGTGAACGTTGTAACTGGATATGGGGATGCAGGCGCTGCAATTTCGCATCATATGGATGTCGACAAGGTCAGCTTCACAGGCTCAACTGAAGTTGGCCGTTTGATTATGAAAGCGTCGGGAGATTCAAACCTGAAGAAAGTGACTCTTGAACTCGGTGGCAAAAGTCCAAATATAGTGCTCGCTGATGCTGATTGTAAGGCGCAATGATATTTAAGCAAGGGATATGTTGTATAGACGTGTGTTTTCTATTTCATAGTTATATAATTTATTACTTATTTACAGATTTCTCTGCGGCTTAAGAAATATTTCATGAAACTATACTTAACAGATTGTTCTCACTGCATATATACTGGGTGGCCGCATTTCTGAACATTTCTGCATTCCACAAAACCGGTTATAGTTTCGCTTACTCATCAACTAGCTTGTAAATAAAATTTATGCCACGATGTTATGACTGTGAAAAATATCGTGTATTGTATGTGTTGCATGCCTGATATCACAGTCTTGAGACTAATGTTGGTATTGTATTCTAGTGGACTACGCCGTCGAAATGTCTCATTTTGCGTTGTTTTTCAACATGGGCCAATGCTGCACGGCCGGATCGCGTACATATGTTCAAGAAGATATCTATGACAAGTTTGTGGAAAAGGCTGTCAAACGTGCGCAATCAAGAAAAGTTGGCGACCCATTTGATCCAAATGTTGAGTCTGGCCCGCAAGTAAGTATGTTTAGGGTCACCGTCCTGTTTAATCAAAGAATTCAAATTTATAATTCAACTCAGATTTAGCTGGTTTTTGTGCTGGTGAATCTTCTTCTATATTAAAAACAGTAAATCAGGAACGCCTTTTTAGAAACAAACGACACACTTTTGTTTGGGATTTTATGCTGTACTGATTTGTGTATAAAAACTGTGGTGCTTCTTTTTGCTTTATACGACTAATTTGCATTTGTATCCTCTTTGTTTGCGATCGAGATGTTTAAGTTTTCAAGCAGTATATCTTCAGTTTGGTGATTCTGTTGTAGATTGACAGCGATCAATTCAACAAAATTCTTGATCTAATTGAATCGGGTAAAAAAGAAGGCGCGCGTTTGATGTGTGGTGGCGGCAAATTTGGCTCAGAAGGTTATTTCGTTGAGCCAACAGTATTTGCAGACGTAAAAGACTCGCATCGAATTGCACGTGAAGAAATATTTGGACCTGTGCAACAGTTGATTAAATTTAAAACATTAGAAGAGGTAGTGCTAGTTATAACATTATTTCCGTAAGTTGTTGTAAAAAATAAAAGTATAATTCAGAATTTGTTTATTCGCATACAAATCAAATTTGTCAATGGCAGAAAAACTGCCGAAATACAAAAAATTATTTGACATTTTGACAGAATGTAAAATTCAGTCACGCAAAGTTTTCATATCTATTAAATGTTTTTCGTAGTGTAACTGCTGATTTTTACAATGTCGAGAAAAAGTGAGGGTGTAATGCAGTGAATTTGGTCGTAAACAATTAGTATTTAATATAGAGGACGTGCTATGCTTTTCAGAAGTTCGTATCCGGTAATTTGGAATTCTGCTGTTGGAGCCCGGATGCGGATGGCTTTTCTGTCTTAGTCGTATATCCGGTTGTGCCTTGTTTTTGTTAGTACCGCTATAACAATAATAATTCGGTGTTAAAAACAGCTATTGCGACCAAGACCATTAAAACTAAAAAATTTTGTATTGCGATTGTAGATTTGGTGCATTGGGACACCATAATACCAGTATGATATAGTAGTAGTTGAACTTTAAGGTTATACCGCGTGCCAATGATACAAGTTACGGTCTTGCAGCGTCTGTGTTCACTAAAGATATCGATAAGGCACTGTCCATTGCTCATAGCTTGCGTGCTGGTACTGTATGGTACGTTGGTTCCTGCTCGGCTGCGTAAAATAATCCTAATGTATTTTTATTTCATATTTCTTGTTTACTTACGGATATGTCTCTCTTCATCAGCACTATCGTGCTAAATTTTTTGAATGCAACTACTGTAGCTGAAAATTTTTTGCACGGTCACTACAGGTTTGAGAAGGTTTTGTGCATTTTGTAATATTTATAGAACCGTAATATTGCTAACCGCGATCCAAAACTAAAGTATTAAAACAACATTTCCACACGAATACAATGGATTTACGGCTGGGCACATTTTGGAATTTGATTAGTGTTTAAAGGAACTTAATTAGTGTTCTATGTTTATTGTGTGACGTTTGGAGTAAATGCAAATTTCGTTTTTAACGGGAGACTATTTATTTAGGGTGAATTGTTATCATGTGGTCAACGGAAATGCTCCATTTGGTGGATACAATCAGTCAGGAATTGGCCGAGAACAGTACGTATTTGGAAGCATTATTATTTTATGAAATACTTTGTAGGCCCTAAAGCCATTATTACTTCGCAGGAACATTTGAAACGCTACGCGTGGTATGTACGTTTTCGTTTCCGTCTGTGGGGCTTGAACTGTTTAAAACCGTGTTTGGTTGATACGTATCGGAAGTGCAATCGGAATAGCAAATGTTTGCTAGAATCCATACCGGAATCGGAAGTGAAAATTTTATGACTGATATGATGTTTAGTGTAACAAACATTGCTTTTGCGCGTACGATTGGTATTAGTTTCCAGTGTACTAATTGTTTTAGCAGCGAGGAAGGCATCAAGGAGTATTGTGAAATTAAAACGGTACGTTTATTCTAGAAAGCCGTCACAATGTTCAAAACTAGTTAACTAAACCGGTAGTATTTTGATATTTTTGTTGCTATTTAAAAACCGCGTTGAAGAGTAATTCCTTTTAACGTTCCCCACTTTAACACGCGTAGTAATTATTTTGAAATGCAGACAAAGCTACGCTTAAAACTTAACTAGCCGTAGGCAAATTTCGCACATAATTTATTGGAAATTAGACTAGTTAGAACCTATGAAAACTTACGATTTTACCTGTGTCGTCAAAACCAGAACTGGAGTTGAATCGGAAATCCGTTTGCAACCTGCTGAAGGAGAAAATCATTCCATGCTGGAAGGAATATATGAAGAAACGAATAATGTACCTTCAGGAGAAATCATATACGACACCGGTTCCAAAATCCATGTTATTTTAGTATCCTTGATCCGCTGCTCGGAGTTAAGTCTTATTTTTTCAGGTCTACGTCAGATTGGAAGAAAAACTGTCCACGCCTTAACAATTTATTTTAATAAGTTGGCTTCCATTGATGCAATGGGTACAATATTGTTTTGTTTACAGTACATTGTTGAAAGTTGATTTTTCTTTCGCTAGTTATTTCTTTCATTATTTATGCTGGAGCAGGGTCGTTCAAAGGTGTGGTATCAAATGGTTTTACGCAAAGACATATAAGTGTAGGTACTGATTTCTTTACCCGGCCCGTGCTTTACTTGCGTAAGTTTTTTGTACCAGCGGCTTTTAGTAGCTTTTTTAAAAAATGAAGTAAACTGTCAAAAAATTACTCGAGAATTGCCAGAGGCAGTGATATGGTCCAGCGTAATAGAGGGTTTCACCTATACGCTTGTGCTATCTGGGTTCTGCCTGCGAACTCCGGTGTGTGCTTAGGTTTAGATAATTCTAGCGAAGGTTTTCGCTGAATTTCAGAGCACGGAAAAACGATGAGATTGCACTAAAAATGTAAGGGAATGCTAACCTCAACACTGGAAATGTGACGCGCCGTTATTTCACGCCATGTCAAGCTCAATTTTGATTACATTGTATTCGATGGTAACTGAAAGCATTTGAAAGGGTACCAGCTTTTATTGACCTTTCTTTTGCCAATATGGATTGGAAATACTATCGCTAACAGCGCACAGTGTTTTGATTTTTATTATATATTAAAAGTTTGGCCAATGTTACTTTTAGGGCCGTAACAGTAGATTAAGCGTATTCCTAAGCCTAAGCCTAAGCCTAAGCGTTGCAAAAATGTGTTCCTAAGCCTAAGCCTAAGCCTAAGCCAGAAATTGTAATCTAGAATCTAAACACACCGTTTTATAGACCCACCGGAAACCTCTACGGCCCTTAAAGTAACATGGGCCAAAAGTTTTAAGGGTAAATTGTGTTTATTCTGAGCGTATATCAAGATCAACATGCCAGGGCGCAACTGGGATTCCGGTATTTTTCACTGTCTAATTCTAGTACTAAATCCAGCATTTTTCACCTAAATTTTCTGTATAAAAATGTTTTAAATTTGAAACTTCAAAAAGCAGTTGCATTACCTATCTTATTTTTGTAGAGTTTCTCAATTACGCATATAGGTCTATTTACAATTTGAGTCATAGTCAGGGTATAAAGCGGATTGTAAAAGTAAACAGAAAATGTAAGTGGTCAAAACAGAAAAACGAATGTTCAAGTATAAAAGTTTAAGTTACGATATTTCAATTTTTACCTCAAAATTGTAAAAAGTAAAACTGAACGCACCTAACAAAAATATTTTGTTAAACTGCAAAATTTCGCTATACCGAAATTGCAGGATCCTCCGCCAGAAATTTTACACTGCAAAAAATGGTGAGTAAAATTGACTCTCCGAAATAGGGTTTTCGGGACTACACAAATTGACTCAAAATTCGACTCTACCAGAGTCACATTCGACTCACTGAATCGCCCGTTTGACTTTAGCGGAATCGAATTTGACTCAGTTCGTGTAGTCCCGAAAAGCCTATTTCGGAGAGACAAATTGACTCACTATTTTTTGCAGTGTACCGGAGCCGGAGGTCGTGGGTGTCCTAAGGTTATACCCTGCTGACAGAAGATCATTTAGGTGAATTTTGTTTTTAAGCGCAGGATCCTGAAATCATTTTTAGTGAAGTATGATCCTGAAGTACATTTAAAATTGCTTAAAACGGATTTTCCGAAAATATAATTTAACTTTTCGGTTCAGTTACTTTCGCTTTTCGATTCCAGCATTTTGTAAGTGCCGATTGCATCCTGACGCGAGCCAATGTAAAGAACTGGGGCGGAACAGTATTATAAGCATGCTCATAAGCCTAAAGCTACGCGTAAGAATGGGCAGGTTCCTAAGATTAAGCCTAAGCCAAGCAAAAAATCAGTCTAAAGCTAAAGCTTAGTCTATTGCGGTCCCGCAGAAAAACTGTTCCGCCCCTAATCTTTACGTGGGGCCCTGACACGTGTATATTATTTATCAGGATGCAACCAGAGGTGAAAAATACCGCAACCGGATGTCAAAAAATTTGCCGGTGGGAAAGCGAAATAATGTATTTAAAATGATGTTCAGTTTGTGAATTTTAGCAAATATCTGTAAGTTGTGAAATCTTTTGGTTTTGCACATATTTTATATACTACGGAATCTCGGCAATTTCAGAAACAAAATTGTACTAAAACATAAAGCGAAATACTCCAAACAAATAAATTTTGTAAAACTCTGCAAAATTTCACTACCGAAATTGCCGCAACCTCTGCCATAAATTCTACGGGAACCGGAGCCGGAGGTCGATTTCGGCCGGAGCAGGAGGCAAACCTCCGGTTATACCCTGATATTTCTATTATAAAAGCAATAAGTGTAGCAAATACAGTAACAGTAGTATAAGAAAATTTCCTAAGCCCAAAGCCCAAACGTGAGGAAAAGTCTGAGCCAAAGTAAAAAAATTAGTCTAAACCTGTTAGCTTACTGTGTTGTAGTACCATGGATGGAACGACGGTTGGCCTCTGATCTATAAATGGGCCGCAGTTTGGCATGGTGTAAAAAGAGATTAAAAAAATGACATAATCGGATTGTGATTACACCTAAACGGTGATGGATTTTCAGGTATTAGGGTTGCGCTATACTCACCGCTGCCCGCCGCCGGATACCGGTTTGCAACACGGTAAAAGGTTTTGCCGCTCGGCGCTGTAAAACTTATAAAAAATTGCTGTACGACGCCGTGCGGCTGCGAGCGCCGGCGTCCGGCTCACTAAAGCATAGCGCAACCCTAATAGTTCATGTTTGATTTTTTGCGGCTTCGCGTCAGCGAGGTCGTGTTTAGATAGTTGTTCATCGATTTTGTAATTTGCATACGCACTATGCAGCATAAACGTGCAACTGTATATAGTTAATTTATATATTTTATATCGAAATGCATGTAAACTCGCGACACGACACTTCTAAAGTGGTTTTAGAAGCCCCACTCTCTTGCTTACCGAGCCAGCGGATCAAGTCAAGTTTTCCGATTTTCAACTAAGGGGGAAACTGTACTACTTACCCTAAAGAGGAATATCCATTGATACTACTCGAGAACATTTAGTAATTTTTGTGTAGTTTTTCATACCGATCTGTGCCGACATGTATGCTCATATCCATGCTATTCCTGCAAAGAAATTTAAATTTCAGCTTGGTCCTATTGCACACCATGATCCTTTGTTGAGTATTATAAATCAGCAAAGGATTAAAAACTTGAGTTTATATCTTTAGGGGAAACTTTACTGGATGTCTTAGGGAAGCTTATTTGATCCGAGTTGGTTACGGTACTAAACTAGCATTAAAAAACTGTGGAGCGTGAAAAACCGCACGTGGTGTGTTAAAATTTTATAAACTATAAACCTGGCGTGGGTTGTATTTTAATGTTGTTAAATTTGTTGGTTGTTTTCATTCAAATACAGCCATGGCGTGCGGTATTGCCGTTCGGCTCATTTGAGACACTGGTAAGGCACCGTGCAGCGTTCCTTAACCGTACATCAAACTGTTAAGGCACGCTGGTGCGTGCGTTAACGGTGCTTTAAGTGTGTTGAACAGTTTTGCACTAAAGGCACCGTGGTTGTACCACGGCCCTTTACCTACTGTTTGAGCCGTGGTACAAGAAAAATTATTAAACGCAACACTTGCCATTTTAACCACATATTTTTACTTTATCACTTCAAATAATATGTTGACCTCCGTTTCCGGTATATTTTACCTTCAGCTACTGCCTATATCTATCCGCTCAGCAAATATCCTGTATATATCTCGATAAGCCGCAGTCACTAATAAAGCCTATATTCAGTTTATCCTTTTGCAAACGCGCGCGTTCCGTATAAAATTTTGCCCCGAAGTCAGTGTGTCAGTTCCGGTTCGCGGCCTGAATCTTTGTCAGTTTTGTTTGTATCGCAGCCTAATATTATCTGCTTAGGAGCGTTTGGCTGCACATATACGCTATATATATATTTGAGAGAAACAAGGTCAGAATTAGAAAGCTTTTGTTATGTGTGAGTTTAGCCTGCTCGGGTATGCTTAAACGAGGCTTTTGTGTGTGTGCTCAGTCGAATGCTTGTTGACCTCGTCTCGTATAGTCGTAGTGATAAGATGTATCTAATCCTGGCGTGCGTGTATACTCGCGTATATATATTATATGATGCTTATATTATAGGCTTCCTCAATTTTAAGCTTATTAAAATCGGGCCGTTGCGTGTTGTCGGCTCGATATTACAGAGTGCAATTTTATGGTTTGTTCGAACGCTCTCGTTTCTAATACATCATTCTATAGTAGCATTCGGTTCGCGATTTAGAGCGTCCTGAGAGAACGTTTGTATAAAACTAGAGATGCTGTGTGGTCTGTTGATCGTGAGACACTCACGAATTGGAATCTAAACGAAGTAGAAGGTCTACCGAAACGGGGATACGATCCGCAACATCCAATCCCAGTCGGAATTCGGTACTGTCAAGTAGCTACAATATATTGAGTATTTGTTAACAAATTGCCAATTTGATTTTAAGAGACAATATTTTTTGGTCGTTTGTTTTCTCTCATGCCGGCACTCATCAGGCTGATGGTAAAACTTTGTGCACGCAAACTGGCATTGAGACACTCAGAACGCAGTGTTAAGTGAACCGGTATACAAGTCTGATATTGGCACGCGAGTGTCGCGAACAACTACGGTTGTGTACAATTTTGATTTCACTGTGTTTTTGAGTAAAAGTTGGCATTTGCTTGACATTCATCGGTTGTGACAGTAGTTTTGACAGGGTCAGTATTCGTTATTTTGAAATCAAGCGCATGCAAAATTGTTTCGAATTTTATACTGCAAGTTGTGGCATTCGTAGACGCGGATCGAACATTTTTATATGACAATTCCTTGAAATATTCGACCCATGTATAGAACAGGGCCGGATCGTTTTCTGGACGGTCTATAGTAGAGTCAGTTTAATGTTTAGACTAATTTTTTGCTTAGGTTTAGGCTGAGGTTTAGGAATAGGCTCATCTATAAGCTTAGGCTTAGGCGTAAGCTTAGGAATATGCTTATACTACTGCTGCTCCGGCACTGTTCTATACATGGGCCAGACACTACTTATATGTGATAGTGTTCACAGGCGTAGTCAAGATTTAATTTCAGGACAGCCATAAACGTTATGATAACGTTTTATTGCGAACTGGCGTACTGAGCGAGAATATTGTTTTGATCCAGCAGGTTATTTATTCTTGTGAAGCCTGTAAAACGTCCGTTTTTTTCTCGTTTGTTCCAAGATATCGACAACAGAAGATGCAATCCCCTATGCTGCCGTGTATACACTTGTGATGACAGTGTTGAAGACAAAGTCATGATATTGTGCCATGAGGGGCACTCATATTTTAGTTTGTCTGTATGTCATAATAAACACAAACGGATGATTGAGACGCTTTACAAAGCTGACCTTGAGTATTGTTGAAAGAAATGGTCGCGGAATCGAAACAAGAATGCACGAGGGGTTGGGTTTCGGAAAATTTCTAACGGGGGGAGGCAACGCGATATGATAACAAAAGCTTACTACCATCGCATCGAGGGAAAAGCCAAAATCTACCATCGCATCGAGGGAAAAGCCAAAATAAATAGTTTTTACTATTGATCTTTGTTGCGGGAGGGGCGTAGGCTGGGATGGCCAACATCAGATTCTGCAGCGCGCACCCAGTTTGGCCGTATCCGTTCAAATCTGTTTTCGCTTTTCTCGGCTATCTTTGCTATGATGTGTAATGCGTGTATTTGGTGCTTGAATGTGCCGTTTTATTATTTTGTTTTTGTTGTTATTGAATGCTTTTGTTCGTTTGTCAATTGTGCCGCTAGGCAAAGCTTTAAATAAATTTCTAATATTGTGTTTTTTTGGTACTAGCTTAGTAATTACATCGAATTCTGTTGTATTTATATCAGTAGAAGGACGTAGCTAAACTTAGAAAAGGATGCTAAAATTTGCTGGTCGCTTCACGGTCGGGTTCGTTGGCGAAGATTCTTTCTCTACTGTATACTGCACCCGGCCAGTGTTACTTTAAGGGGCGTAGCAGTAGATTAAGCGAACTCCTAAGCCTAAGCAAAAAAATATCTAGAATCTAAACTTATACTCTTTTATAGACCCACCAGAAACCTGGACGCCCCTTAAAGTAACACGGGCCCTGCACCCAGTGTAGGTGCCTCCCGACCTCGCGGTTTTTGATCAGTTTCTGTGTTTGTCAATACGGGGGGGGGGGTATGTATAATGGTTTTTGTATGACGGCCTAACATAAAAAGGTAAAACATTCTAGCTGTTAGTATATCTTGTAATCAAGCATACATTTCAATCAATTTTTAGCAAGTGAATTTGTGTTTCATTCTAAAATGTTCACTATCAACGAGTTCAGATTTTTTGTGTTTATCGCTCGTTCTCGTAATTTGCGTGACATTTTAATTATATTCTTAAGGCTGAACACAAAGGCTGGTATTATATATTGTAAGGAAATTTGCTCAAACTCAGAGTTTTCAATTGAAGTATATATAGCTCGATTTCCGGCACCGTAATCGTGTCTTCAATAGATAGGTTGCGCGATTATGGATGGCTCTTGCAGACGCTGAAAGTTGAATTTTTGGTCGGTTTTTCGCTACTCCCCACCAAATCAAATTCCTTGGCTGGCCACAGATATATAAAGTTTGTTCTTTGGATTAAGAATGTATTGAAACGGTGTATTTTCCGTTATCCACTCCAGCCCATGTGTGTCCAACAGTGGTTCGATTTTGAAAATTTTTAGATATTTGAGCTTCTCGTTACCTCCATTGATCATTTTATGCCTAAATTTGAATTTTTGAAAAAATCGATTTTTTTATTAAGGTCCCAAGGTCCACCGCATGGGACCCAATAAATTGTCGTCAACAAGTGTGATTGGACGGCACCAAATCAGTTATTTGAGCATAATTCGTCATCCAAGCGTCTGATTGCAAAAAATTTAACGCCATTGCACTCAGCTCCGCAAGCTGCATCGTACCTATGCTATATAATTTGTCACATTTTCTGACAATTTTTTGGATCCCATGAGGGGACCTTGGGACCTAAAAAATGAATTTTTCAGGAAGGTGAGACGCGAAAAAGTCACTTTTATAGGTGTTAGAATAACTCTATTGGATTCTGGTGTCCAAATACACAACTGAAATCTTGGCTACGTTCGTGTATATGCCGATATTCTTCAATCGAGGGACACATTTGTCCCAAGACAATATACCGCGTATAATAAATTAAATGTGACGCACAGACAATATATATAATATGTGTAGAATCGGTAA
>JASANG010003691.1:0-242500 GCA_030248215.1 Enoplolaimus lenunculus | reverse complement strand
CTATGGGAACTTCTGCGTAGGCTTTTGAGTCAAAATCAGCTAATATTTACACAGAGTAGATTTGTAAAGCCGTGAGCCGCTTTAAGTTAAGATTTCCCATTGTTCTATTTGTAACACTCGAATACGTTTCGATTTCGTCATACATTTGTTTTAGGTATTATTTATATAAGTACGTACCTACAGCATCAAAGTAATATAAGGTCAAATATTCTAAGCTTGGCGACATTTGGAAGGTAAGAACTTGGTATGTAAGAAACGGGGCACAATTTTAACTTTATGGTCTACTATCATTATTGTAAATTTTGCTTTGGCTGTTCTGTGTACACTGCAAGAAATGGTGAGTCAAATTGACTCTTTTCGAAATAGGCTCTGCGAGACTACACAAATTGAGTCAAATTTGACTCCGCCAGAGTCAAACGTGCCACTCAGCGAGTCGAATTTGACTCTGGTGGAGTCAAGTTTGACTCAAATTGTGTGGAGCCTATTTCGGAGAGAGAGTCAATTGGACGACCATTTTTTGCAGAGTAGTGTCATTTCGAACCTGCAACTATCTTTACCTTGCGTTTGCTATGGGGCGTGTATGGGTAGGGTACAACACTTTTAGAGCAGTTTTAGCGTATGACACTTAAATTTAAATAGTTAATACTTAATATTCAAACTAACAGCTTGGATAAAACAATAAAATATGGGTAAACGTAAAGAATTCAACTGCGACGCTTCGTAGTTTAATTTGTTACCAGAAAAGTGTGAGGTTATTCGATCAGCGGTGTTGGTAATCCTATAATTTTAACTCTTTTTTAAGTATAATAGTTTTTAGTACTATATATCACGCGGTTATCGTTTTCTAAAAACATTCGGTATGTCAAAACTTTCCTAAATCTGTGGTATTCTACATTACCTACTAGCGATGCCCTAGGGCATGGCACCTGTCCCGGTTCAGGTGCCGGGGCCAGCACGTTATTTGTTGGGGGCCATACCGGGGCCAGTTTTTATATACAATGTGAAATTAAGTTGCATGAAAAAGAAACGTATCACGCACGGTTATGTTTTGAAAAATATAAAAATCACAAGACACACCAAATTTCAACATTTTGTTAGAGTGTTTTATTTTCCCACTGTTAGCCACCATATACGTATTACGTATATTGTAGCTCATGTTGATTGTGGTTATTTTTACGTAAAACTTTCCCCCCCTCCCAGTTGTTACCAGCGCCGGCACCGGGGTTTTGGGCCCCAGCTCCGGTACAAATGCCGGTCCAGGCCCGTAGCCAGCTCACCTAGCTAGGGGGGGCTAAAAATTATTCAAGAGGAGCATTCAAGGGTTTTCAATGAGTTAAAAGCAAGTTTGAAAATTCTCTGGGGGGGGGGCAAAAGTTTTCCAGGAGGGGCTGAGCCCCCCTGCCCCCCCCTTGGCTACGGGCTCGTCCCGGCCCCGAGGAATGTCACTTACCTACTACATTCGGAATGATTTACCCTGCTAAATGGTCGTGTGGTTAATTTGTTAAGAGTATAAATTAATTATCGTATGCCTTAAACCATGCAGGAGACAATGTGAGCATGGTTCACACTTCACAACCAACTTGGTATGAATGGCTTCAGTAATCTGAAAGATGATGTCTGCACAGGTTTCAGAACGAAACTAAGCGAAGCGCTAAGGGAATTAACCATATACATTGTATTGCAACGCCTTATGATAAACTGTTTCAATTAACCAATCATTATATATCATTATCAGTTAGAAGCGTTATTGCAAATAATTGATTAACCAAATATAAATTTATGTTAATTTGAAAATTAGCTTTGTAACTCTACTAATAATATGGCGTCAGTCAGTCTGGGGCGGATTCAAAAAATTTCGTGATTCCTGTGGGTCGGGGGACGAAGGTGTGTAATTGGCTCTTTTCATTGGATTCATCAATGAACGGTGAAATGTTCCCGGCGTGTTCATACTGTGCCTTTGCTTGTTAATTAACACGTGTTGTGAAAGAACATATGATGCTAAGGCACACGGTGAATGCTATGGGTGCTTTGAATGTCTTTTTACTTATAAACCGGATTGAAAGCGAAGATAAAGGGTGGGTGTGGTTTGCAGGGAATGTGGAATGCGAAAGAAGAATATTGACAATAAATAACAGTTGAGACGTTACAATGTGAGAGAATATAATATTAATATCTTCTGCAATATTGACAGATAGTTACATTGCTCAGTTGAAAGCGTTATTGTGAATTGTCCGGCCAATGTTGCTTTCCGGGCCGTAACAGTAGATTAAGCGTATTGCAAAGCCTAAGCCTAAGCCTAAGTCTTGCAAAAATGTGTTCCTAACCCTAAACCTAAGCCTAAGCTTAAGGCTTAGCAAAAAATGTAGGCTATAATGTAATCCGACTGTTTTACAGACCCATCAGAAACCGGGACAGCCGTACAACTAACATGGGCCAATTTTGCAATAAGATATATGATATATTGGCTCAACACGTTGTTTATAACATAATTGCAAAAACGAGAATCGTTGAAGAAAAAAGGGTAAAACGAGCAATAACTCACGTTGTCTTGCTGTCAACAGTTTTTATATGACAACAGCAGTGTTAGCCCCCCAAACACATTAAAACTTGTGTGGTGGGAAGAATGGAACGTTTCTCATGTCAATACAAAAATACGCCTATAACTTCTCACTCGCTTCGCTCCCGAGATTTGAGTAATTCGACGGTCGAGTTTTGGGACCCCCAAAACTGTCCGTTTGACTTGAATTCTATAATACAAAAACAGTGTCTGGCTTCTCGAGCTCGCTCCGTTCGCGAAGCTTTCTTTATTCTTGCAACCGATGTTGCCACCGTTGATTGCCCACACAGATATGCTTTTATCATACTTTCTCTATAACAGAACCATTCCATTACTAAGATTTTGTAACAAAAAACGTGTGATTTCTCGCTCGCTTCAATCGCGAGGATATATTATAGCTACTATGCTAACAGAGTAAAACTCTTTGATCATCCTCTGTTGAAATATATTAGTCTACACCAGTTTTGCGCAATGCGCAAAGTTAGTGAAAGCACAAAAATTTTTTATGCAAATTTTGCGTTCATGCAACAAAAAACAATCACGTGTATTTCTGAAGAAATTGTTGTAAACAAAGTAATGCTGGAAATTTGCCCAAAATACGTATGTGGGGCGTCCCAGCTTTAATATATAGATGTCATTTAGCCATTTTTATGACAAAATGTAAAAAAAAATTTCAGCATCTTGCTCAGAAACCTATAGTGACCGATACGCTTGTAGGTGGCTGTGCCACACTTAAACCTATTTCAAACTAAAAACTAAAACTAAAATAAAACCCTATATCAAAACCACACCTTAAGGGAGTCCCTGGCTCCACCTAGTCTCTCTTAGAACTTAAGTTAGGCTTAGGCGTTGCTACAAGGCGTAGAAATTGGTAAATCGATGCTATGGCGGCTGTGTCCGCAATGTTGAACTTACCTGGGCCCTGCGTGGCCATAGAACGGTATTGATTAATGTTGCAATTGTTGCTGGCCTAATCTGCGCTTAATGACATAGCTAGGCTATGTCAGCACCAAAATGGTGCTTTATATTGAGTGTCTCCGGCATTGTTGTTGTTGTTGTTGTAGTACCGGTTGTGTGGCTCTCGACCTCGACCGCATTGCGGACACCCAATTGTGGGTGTCGGCAAAAATGCAAATGAGGTCGAGATGCCGATATGGGTAGCCAGGACCGGAATCATTGTTATCTTCCTGGTTGTTAGAACGGTTGCTGATTTACGGTATTAATTTTGGTGCGCATCACATAGTTTGTTTTACTTAGTTTTGGTTGAACTTGTACGGATCGCGGTAAGTAAGATTGAATCAAATTAAGTTAAAGTTAGTCACGGTGGCTTAACATGTGAAGGAAATCAGGCATCACGGATTTTATTGGTGTTGCGCAGGGCGCAGGATCTACCCAGTATCGGATACTGGTGTCATGTGTTAAAGGAAACTTGGGGTATTAAAGGAAACCTGGGAAAAGTAGTCTAGTAAATCTAACGGGGTTAGATTTATTACGGTTTAACGGGGTGTAATTCTAACGGGGTTAGAATTGCACGGATTCTGGGAAAACGGCAAAAGTATTGGGTACGGTAAAGCCAGTGGCTGGATTAAATCAGATTCAGAAGTCGGCTTTAAGGATTCCGGCTCGGGTTACCAGTTAAATTGCATAACCTGTGATTTGCTGGCCTTAATTTTGGGTATTTTGTGTCTTACGGCTCGGGTTACCAGTTAAATTGCATAACCTGTGATTTGCTGGCCTTAATTTTGGGTATTTTGTGTCCCACAGGTCGCGGGTACCAGTTAAATTGCATAACCTGCGATTTGCTGGCCTTAAATTTGGGGTATTTTGTGTGTCATACGGGTTGCGGGTTGGGATTTATAATAAACATTTACCGGCCGCGTTTTACTAAATCAGAGCGAATAGCATACATCGAGAAAAGAACTATACAGGCGATACAGGATACAGGCTTAAGTCAAAATCACGAACTTCTCACAACGCTCACCGCGTAGGTCCGTCATATAGGTATCACATGTATATCATGGTTATCGTAGCTGTTCGCTGCCACTTCGGGCGTTTAAACACGTCCAGCTTAAAGAAAAGTGTTGTTTTACAGTAGTTCATTCAGTTTATAAGATGTCCACATCCGTTGCAAGAATTAATTACTTTGACTAGTCTAGTACTCGAAGCTCACGATGGCGTCACAAGACGTTTGCTAGTTTTATATCCACGCCTTTGGTCAATGTTTCAATATGAATAAGACCTTAGGTTTCTTAGTACGGCACTAAGTTAGCCATATCGCCACTATGGCTAGCCACGGCATCAACTGTAACAGTGGCTAGGGAGCATAGCAACTGGGCTTGATTAATTCACCTGATTTCAAATCAAAACGTTTCTAATAAACACTAAATAATGCAGATGCCAGTAAATATACGCTATAACACTATTGATCAATCACTGCTCAATATAGTATATATATTCTGGTTGATGAACCAATCACGTTCGGGCCCGTTGCCAGAGGGGGTACAGGGGGCTCAGGCCTCCATGAACAATTTTGACCTTGCAAGAAAATTTTCAGCCTTGCTTGTAAATCACCGAAAACCCTTGTATGCGCTCGTGAAAAATGTTTAACCCCATCTAGCAAGGTTAGCTTCCTACGGTGCCTGATCACGTTACACCACAGGCAATTTGTTAATTAATATTTTGACCAATCAAGCGCCGTTCCTGCTGTTGCTAGCTGCAGTAACAATTGGTGCTGTTGCTAGCTGCAGTAACAATTGGTGCTGTTGCTAGCTACAGTAACAATTGGTGCTGTTACTAGCTGCAGTAACAATTGGTGCTGTTGCTAGCTGCAGTAACAATTGGTGCTGTTGCTAGCTGCAGTAACAATTGGTGCTGTTGCTAGCTGCAGTAACAATTGGTGCTGTTGCTAGCTACAGTAACAATTGGTGCTGTTACTAGCTGCAGTAACAATTGGTGCTGTTGCTAGCTGCAGTAACAATTGGTGCTGTTGCTAGCTGCAGTAACAATTGGTGCTGTTGCTAGCTGCAGTAACAATTGGTGCTGTTGCTAGCTACAGTAACAATTGGTGCTGTTACTAGCTGCAGTAACAATTGGTGCTGTTGCTAGCTGCAGTAACAATTGGTGCTGTTGCTAGCTGCAGTAACAATTGGTGCTGTTGCTAGCTGCAGTAACAATTGGTGCTGTTGCTAGCTGCAGTAACAATTGGTGCTGTTGCTAGCTGCAGTAACAATTGGTGCCGTGGCTTGCCATATTGGCGATATGGCTAAATCGGTACGGTGGCTTTAATTAAGACCGTACCCCACGTTTGAGTTGTTCTTTTTTTCACCAGTGCATAAGCAGCAACTTGTGTAGGTATTACGTTACCACGGCCAAGGTTCCAGCCTGATACCGCGAAATCTTCAAAGCAGTTTATACAAGAACTTCATTTCATTCTTTGATTTTGCCATTTTCGCAGCCAATCCAAATGAAGCACCAGCTGAATCATAATTAGAATGCCACCATCACGTGCAAGGAGAGTGAGCATAATTTCCGATGTGATGAAATACGATAGCATTGCCTATATATCAGAAATATGTGAGCAATTACTAAATGCCAGGATGCAACCAAAGATGAAAAATACCGAAGCCGGAGGTCAACAAAACGTGCCGACAGGTACAGCCGGAGGTGAGTAGAAATTCGGTAGTTAAAATTATGTTTAATTTGTCAATTTTAGCAAATATCTGCAATGCGTTGTTTGCCAAAAGTTATAACAAACCGCGGCAAACAGGTAAATTGTGTAAAACAATGCAAAATTGTATTACCGAAATAGCCGGAACTTCCGACAAAAATGTCTACAAATTTTACTAAAGGCGATGTCATTTTGGCCCATGTAAAGATCAGGGGCAGAGCGTTTTTCTGTGGGACTACAAAAAAGTAAGCTTCTTTAGGCTATTTTTTGCTTGGCTTAGGCTTAAGCTTAGGAACATGCTTATAAAATGCTGTTCCACCCGTGTTCTTTACATTGGTCATTCATTTATAGAAACAACCATCCAGTATACAAAAACGGTTTTTACTTACCTCCCATGGAAAAAGCATACACATGAGATATCCTATTGAGCAACTAATGACGTCACCAATGTTGTTTTGTATGCTGTCGCCTTGATAGTTTGGCGAGGCAGCTTCGCGGAATCGATCAATGACGAATCTTGAATTTTCAATTACTTCCCACAATATTTCCAACGATACGCATAGAAAGAATCTAAAATGTGAAGAGTCGAAAAGCAAGGGACAAGAGAGTACTTAATACCGCGAAAGGATTGGTTGGTTCTATTTTATCACTGAAGCTAGTACTACTGTCCCACTGTAAGCGTGATTAACAAAATGCCAATTTTGTCTTGAGTACCAATGTTTTAGATGTTTTATAAGGGTTGAACCCTTAGGCGTCACAATATTCGCAAACTGAATTGTTCGGGGCGCCACTGTGCAAGACGAACGAGATGTCAAGATTCGGATAAGGTTTCATATTGAAAATTTATTGATGCTAATATTAAAGGTATTTGGCATTCGAACCAAAACAGCCACAGTTTGAGCTTCATAGTCTATAAGCTTGAAGCCCATTCTTTTAGAAACTGTTGGATGAACAGCACAAAGTCAAAGCGTAGACCTAAACGTTAAGAGCGGTGGTATATATACTTGTTGGGCAAAATTTGTGTGCAGTGTTGTGCAATGTGGTAATACCTACGCATGCGTTGTAAAACGGTGTGGGACGGTTCTGGACGACGTCGCATGGTATTAACAGGCGGTGACGAACGGCGCTGGACGTCATCAAAAGTATAAACGCCACCCGCACGAAGCACATCGTGAAGTCAAACACTAAATCATGGAAATATTTGAATGCAAAATACAAGTGTTCCTTTGTGCTTCTGAGTTTGAAAATGCAAACGATTTACTTATTCTGAAACGCTACTGCAGCATTTATAAGCACGTAAAATATCACTCTTAATGGGGCTTTAAAGGTAAAATTTAGCATGTTCAGAAGAAAAAATATTGTAAAATACTGCAGTGAACCGAATATAAAGTGGGAGTCTGATATTTATTTGGCCTCTGCAGAGGGTACCCCCTGGTATTCGGTTACGGACTGTTTACTTATTCGGTTAATACGAACTGTTTACTTTCGAGCCGCCCTCCGCCGCCCTTCGTTATTGATATATATCCTGCATTGCAACTATCCCTTGAATTAAACGTTTTCTGCCTTGCATCAAAATCTTGAGCGATAATGCAAGGTTATACTTTGGAATGTTTACTTCTAAGCGTAAGTGCGCTTTAAAGTTTCGAACTCAACTTTATTCGACGGACTCTTATTATGGATACGGACTCCTGTTGATTGGGACTCAAAATGGGGACCCCACTCTTATTACCTCCCTCCTCTTTATTCCGGTCGCTATAGTACCGGAACATACCGCCAAAAATCACTACCGCCAAATATCCAGTAGCATATTAAGCCGTGATGGACATGAGCGAACGAATAAGGATCAAACGGATGCTGACTGCAACGTGGGCCGAATGTATCTGGTACCCAAACAGGTATCCAAGGCATTAATTAAGTATCGTTCACTATTAATACTGATATAAAATCGAAGCGATATCAGGTGAGTTGCGTATAAAACAGACCGATTCACTTGCTTGCACGCATATAGAGCCGATGGATGGTAAAAATAACGAAAAACAAATCTTTATATTATTCAATTAATTTATGCAAACAGTTACTCAGCTTTCTAAAAGTTTATAGATAAAAAGGTCAAGAAACAGGGGCGGAACAGTATTATAAGCTTATTCTTAAGCCTATGCCTAAACCGGCTTACGTACAGAACAGGGCCGGAACAGTAGTATAAAGCATATTCCTAAGCCTAAGCCTAAGCCTAAGCGTGAGCCAAGCAAAAAATTAGTCTAAAGCTTAAACTGACGCTGTTACAGCCCCTCCAGAAAACTACCCGGCCCTATTCTATACATGGTCCGATTCTGTGGGTTAATACAACGTAATATCAAGTTCTGAGCTGGAATCGAACCTCACCCTAAATAATCTGTGCGTCGTTCATTTATAACTGTTCGCTACTTGTATGCGGGAAATTTCCATTAATAACTTCATACATTTGTACTCCTTTGATTAAACGAGACGACCTCCGTGTCTTCTCAAAAGCCAACAATCCATAAACAAAACCACTAAACTGCCATATTTATTTATTTAGGCAATAAAAGCATAACTACTACCAAACAGAAGCATACGTCACCATAGCGTCGTACTTACGATGAAAAAAGCCAACAAAACTTTTTTAGAAACACATTAATGCGTTTTAAAATATAAACTAGGACTTAGCAAATAGGTTCTGTAGCTTCGTATACAACATAAAATGTTAACGTTCTGAGATAATATGTTGCTTTTTCAGGCCAATGTTGTCCTATAAAGGCCGTCCCGTATTCCAGAGAAAGCAATGTATCAGTAGTACACAAAAGAAATATAATTGTGACTGTGGAGACAGTTGGGACGGCGGGACTGTTGTAACAGCGGGACAGTTGAGACCGTTGGGACAGCGGAACAGTTGGGACCGTTGGGCAGCGGGACACATGGGGCAGCGGGACAGTTGGGACAGCGGTTCAGTTGCGACAGCAGGGACCGTTCAGAGAGCGGGACAGTTTAGACAGCGGAACGGTTGACAGTTACGACAGCGGGACAACTCGGACAGCAGGACAGTTGGAACAGTTGGGACAGCGGACAGTTCGGACCGCGGGACGGCTAGAACAGCTGGCACAGCGGGACAGTTAGGAAAGCAGGACAGTTGGGACAGAAAGACAGCTGGCTCATAACAAAGAAACGCTGCTCCACATAAATAAATTTTCTGTAATTGGATTTACAGGGAGGCTGCCGCCCCATTGACCGACCGTAGGTTCAGGGGGCCTATGCAGGATGGGACGCTGTCGCCCCTAAACCCGCACACTATAAAGCAATTCATTATTGGAACACTTATCCCGATCAGCCACATCGTCCCTTGAAACTGGGGGTCAGGGGTTAATTGTACTCCAGGTATTTTGCTGCTCCGGGCCAATGGGACAACCTTAATTGTATTGGGTCCTTTTTTATAACTTAACAAGTGAGATTTCTTGCAAAACACATTTAGTGCTACATATAAAAAATTTGCCATTTTAACCTTAGGCTATTTGTACGCATTAAAGACGGTCCGTCAATTTTTTGCGATGATCTACTTTTGAAATTATAAATACATCATGACAGGGATGGAAAAGCCATTATATCTGGCAACCGATTGAAGAGACATCGTTTCGAATTTATGTTCAACAAACGTCGAAGAAAATTTCACTGTACTCAAAGGATCCAAACTTGTTGACTGATAAATCAGAAAAACTATTTAGCAAGCCATTTGCATGTCTTATTCCTATGGACATATAACCAGGGTTCAACCGGAGTTCTGCCTCCGGCTCCGGCGGAGGTAGAATTTTTGCCGGAGGTTCCGGCAATTTCGGTAGTAAAATGTTGCATAATTTTGCAGAATTTAACTGTTTAGTCTTCGACCAAAAATTGACTCCTGCCAAGTCTGTGGCTCCGAAATATATTTGTTGTGCGTTCTGGCCTTCTGGCAATTTTGAAAGTAAAATATTTCGTATTTTTCTGAAGCTTCTACACCTGTCTTATTGTGGTGATTTTGGAACCTTTAAAATGACCGGGTTTTCCCAAAAAAGACCCTGTAACAAATTTTCGACAACACTATATTTAATTGTTGCGGTTGGCGAATATGACATGATTGCTTAAAATAACTTTTGCTTCAGCTCCAGTTGCTATTGAACGAATGTGCACACAAATGTTGAGCTATGATAAAATACTGCTTAAATCATGAATGCTCAATTTAATTCTGATATTCAGGGTAACATTGGGAGTGCTACTGATGCAATAGTCAAATTTTTCCAGTATCATAGGCGGACAGGAAATGCAAACATTATAGTCATGTTATATATAACCTTTCAACTATTTGACGAAAGAGTCCTGGTCACTTCGGCTCACATTTAATCAGCGAAACCAATGTATGTGCTGTCCTGCTTCGGATAAGACTTTTAAAATACACAGTTGCTTTTGCTGTATGTAAACCAGTATAAATAGAGAAATAGAAAATTCTTTCGGTTTTAAATCACGTAGCTAGCTGATCATTATATTTGTTATTACAATGAGTGACCCACTTTTAGGAAGTTTGCGCGTTAAACGAATCGATGGGTACATTTTGAGATTACCTTAGTGCAATAATGTGCGAACATATATTAAAACGTAATTTACTTCTTTTTTTATTGTTATGTGGTAATATATTTTGGAAATATACGGATGAAACGATACATTTTTAGAAGTTTTGCCGCAAAATTAGGTCCACGTCGGAAATCTAAACTCGGACCTCTTACATTCGTGTCGTAGCCCGCCTCTCCAACTGCATTTTTCGTCCACTATATGTGTGGACAGTATGCTACCTGCAAGCATACAACACAATGTGCATTGCAGCTATATTGCATATGCATCAGAGCAAGCATGTCTCCCATGCTTACGTACCCCAATTTTCAACAAACTCGTCCCTTAACCGTCCTTCCGTTTTTATTATATACATCTAGATAGGCAGAGAAATCGATTTTTTCATAAAGCCAGAAATGTTTTTCATTCTCGTTTCTATTTTGGAAATTTTTTGATAAAATTGACGCAAAGAATTTAGTCGTCAATTTGCCGAATGATATATTCTAAAATTATTCGCGAATCCGATATTTTATACACCATGCAGGGTGCAACCGGAATTACAATTTACCGGAACCGGAAAGTGAAAAATGCATTTCACCAAAAATTTCATTTTAATCTTATTTTTTGCTCTATTATTTGTGAAATAACCTTAGTCGAACATAGGTATTTATTTTATTTGTTGTATTTTAGATTTTCATCATCGACTGAAGTGAAATCCACCATCAATGGCTTATATTCGGAGTACAAGTGGCTTTCAAAAGAGATTCTTAAAAATTAGCAAAGTTAAGAAAAAGGCCAAATTATAATACCGGAATTTTTAAATCCGGTAAAAATTTACCGGAACCGGAAGGTGAAAAAATGCCAGAACCGGAATTCCGGTTGCACCCTGACACCATGGTACCTGAATTTGCGAGAAAATACAGTGCTACACACACGGTTTGCATCAACCCAGTCAGAAGTGTTGCCTAAGGTTTAGCGGGCCGGGAATCGAACCGCGGCCCTCTTGTACTTGAGTCAAGCATGATACTACATATATAGACCAGGTGTCTATTGCAACAAATTCATTTTAATGTTCCGGTATATATGTGGATGTGCACATGTACGACAGCGTTTGCTTTACATACACTTACCTTACGAACTCTCGCTGTGCATTACAGTGCGACTGGATGCCAAAAAATACCGGAGCCTGATAATTAAATAATATCCGACCTGTGCCGGAGCCGGTTAATTAATCCGAATCTAATACTTGATGGCATTCAAATATCAGAACTTCAGTGTTGCTAACAATTCTTCCTAAAATGGTCTAAGGTATCCAAAATGTTAACGTGATGCATTTTTAACACTTTAACAACGATCCTATTTTATTTTCTATGTTTATGTATTGTTGCGTTCAGTTGTAATATTTGTTTGGCCAGTGTTGCTTTTAAGGGATTCCAGTTTTGCCTAGTTACTGTAAAATAGATGTAGGATCAGGGTTTTTTGAGCCTCGGTCTCGGCGAGCCTAGGTGTTTCATTGATCTCAGTCTCGGTTTTTAGTGTCAGTTTGAAACCGACATGCTGAGATATATACTGTTACATATGTCCCAAAAATATCACTGGTAATCTTTACCACGTTTTGCAGCGTTATTGTAAGCCAATAAAGATTGTGAATGTCACGGAAAAATGCAAACATTTACATTACATGAGTGACAAAAAATATGTAAACGTAAGTTAATTATTTCCATGGTTGTTGGCATAAATACAAATAATTGTTTCAATTTTTTTAAGTTCTTAAAACAAGCATCCGGCAAGATAAAATACTGGAGCCGGTGTGGATTTTTGGCCGGGCCGGAACCGGATATCCGAACGCACCCTGCTGTACATACGTATATGCACCGACAATCTCTCCATACAGGTAGAATTGAGCAGAATAAAAACTGTAACCGTGCAATGTATATAGCTGCTCGCTTAAAATGTTTTTCCTGCTGTTAAAAGGGGCCATTTTAACCTGTTGTTTTGTTAATCAGAAAGAATGCGCGGCACAATATTCAACGATCGAAACAATTTGAACATCAATTTTTTCTAGATTACACAGAGAGTTACATTTTATTATTATTATTATTATATTGTAAGCTAGTACTTGTAACATAATAAGGTTTCGTAACGTGAATTAATTGAAATATGTCAAAGGTTGACCAGAAGAAAGAATCAGATAATAAAGAAGGAGGAAAATCCGGCGTGGATCCAACGAAGAAACTTGACTTGGGGCTTTTGGAGGAAGATGATGAATTTGAAGAATTTCCTGTTGAGGTTAATTTTTCATCGCACAACAGAGTTTTTGTAACAGAGTAAAATGCTTCGGATTTTAACATTCCTAAGTTCGCTGGGTATGCTAGTATTTGAGATTATTGCTTTACTAAGCACTGTTCTAGTTAGATGACTGTTTGCATACTAGAGTTTTTGGTACTTTTTAGTTAATATGATCCTTAATCTCGCTAATGTTTTCTTTGTAATGTGTGTACTATATATTTAGTTGTGAATACTATGTTTTACACTAAGAAAATGTTTAGTAATTTGTCATTGGTACAATTATAGTTGTTTCAATCTTCTTTATTTCGAAAACAGACTAATCGGATACCTTGTTTTTGTTACAGGATTGGCCAGAAAAAGACGCAGGTGATGAAGAAGGCGATGAAGAAGTAAATGTATGGGAAGATAATTGGGACGACGATACAGTTGAAGATGATTTTTCAAAACAACTAAGGGCTATTTTAGAACAACAGAAAGCGACAACTGTAAAGAAGTGATTGAAACTTATGTGTATTAGATATTTTCCGGGTCTTGGCCCCTGCCCCGATCCCGGAATCCGCCTAAATTTTAGGGACTAACCGGAGCCTAGGTTTGGTGCAATACTTGCATTACTCGATGCTTCTTGAAGAGCTGGATAAGAATCTGGTATTTGGACTATGGAAACATTATACATCCTGAACCTACTTTTAATCATTTTCATGCAACAGGTTTTATTTTTAAACAAAAATGTTTGGCTAGAAATAAAATGGTATTTTTACGAAACGAAATACATTCTTATACCATATTGATTAACTCGGTTGCTACCGGCTCCGCTACCGACTCCGATGCCAGAGAAATAAGTCTCGAATCCGGTGTCATATAATATTCTTTCCCCTATAAGGTACGTTTTACCCTCCTGGGAATAAAACGTATACCTAGTAGGGGAAGAATAGTATGCAGGAAGAATATTATACAACAGCGGTCCGGGGCAACTCCTTTGTGCATTGTGTATATTTGTCTAGTTTTGTAAAGTTTACAAAATTAAACCATTATGTGCTTTTTACTGTTCTGTCTAAATGCAAGCTAAACACAACTGTTGTGCGTTGGCTTCTATAGGTGCTAGGATTTGCTTGATTTAAGCAGTGCCGGAAGAGACAAGGGTAAGGGTGGGGGCTTTCCAGAGACTCGCGAGCGAGAAGCCAGAGACATTTTAAAACTTCGGCGGTTTTTGTTTCAACCGGTTACCGTGGACTCCCTCATATAGGGGTATGGGAGTAGCTGCTTCGGCCCTGTATTTAAGGAGTAAATATATTTGATAGCGCTTTTGAATTAATGTAACAGTATTATTATTAATGCAGACATTGATAGCAGTAGATGTTTTGGAGTGTACTAGTTAAAATAAAAGATGTTATAATACCATGTCTACCGTTCAAGTTTGAAAAACTTTGTAAGTCTGGTCTGGCTGGGTTACCAACGTTTCCTTGAGCGACTGTATGGCGTCATTTTGCTGTTATGATTGTAGTTCAGTGTATAATTCGCGTTTTGTTACTTTTTTTGTTATTCCGGTGCTGTCAAAATGATGAATATGTGTTGACTGCTCTTTATGACATAGCTTTAAGAAGCGAAAAATGTCTGTAGAGGATACTCGTTTTACACACTTAATAGCCGGGCGATCACAATATTTTCCGATACGTAATTCAACCAAATTGCTCAAATTCGACCGAAACTTAGGTTAGATATTAGTGGATTTCGGTCCCTTTCTAGCCTTAATTTTATTGAGCACCAATGCTATCGTTTCGTTTTTTTCGTTTTCTGTATTTTGTTATTTTTACATGTATTCCATTATTTACTGTTCAATATACAAATACAAATCATTTTACATCCTTTTTAGTTAACACAAGCGGTTTAATCGGACAAAACAATTTTGCATGTAATGAATTGACGTTTTGCATATACGTATGGCTACATAACAAAGCAGTGAATTGGCTTAATAATAACAGTTCAAAATGATTATTTTATTGTCAATTTTTTCGGCAATTGTCAGTTTTTACTGTTTCAAGTAAAGTTGTGTTTTATTGTTTGATGAGCTATTTAGAGGCTCATGGTGATATATGCTAGAAATGTTCCAATTTATGCGTTGGCGTTCGGTTGAAAGCTGAACTCAGAATTACGCTATGCTCGTCGGATGGTGGCGCACCGGGAAGTGCTGTATAATGTATAGTTGGTTGATGGTTTATTTGTTTACTCAGATTTTTCTACGATAACTGTTGTAAATCATGGAATTTTTATTATATATTTTGCCAAGTTCTAAATCCCTGGATCGCTGGTTACGCAGCACTTTCGGCTCATGTTACTGTGAGAGCGATCCATTTTTTTCGCGGGAGTTAACAAGTAAGCTGGAGTATTACACTAATTTTTTTACTTGAGCTTTCTCTTATAATACGCTAAGCCTTAAGCCCTATTCACACGTGCAAGTTTTTGCTGCGAGAACTTGTAGCTGCAACTTGCAAGTTTTATCCTGTTCGAATAGCTTGCAGCTGCAAATCATTAATAATCATAGCTGAAGAATTTAGTTCACATGTATCAATAACCATACAAGGTCGCTGAATTTATTGCAGCCACTTTTTCATTCGCTGATGAAAAAATGCAAATTTTGCGGGCAATTTACATCTGCAAATTCTTGAACCAAAAACTTGCACGTGTGAATAGGGCTTTATGCTGAGGCATATGGTGATACTGCTCTTGCGCTCCTCAAAGTAACGTTTTAGCCAAATGTTCTACAGAACTGTTCACAAGTTACGACTTCTTGCAGCAATAATCAGATTTCGTTATATGCTACTCTTCGGTTCGCTATTGAGTCCGAATGAAGGTATCAACGTTGCACATTCAGCAAACGCTTTATTACCGGTCTCGTCACATTGAAATGTTTCATGATATGCACGGGACATCTGCAACGCAATTAGTTCACGATTTTTGCCAGCCAAATGACCCACAAAATAAGAAACTTGATAATCCATCATACGTTTCCAGCTGTGGCTACCTAAAAATGATATATATGTCTACACATGAAAGGAGAGGCGCCGTTTTCAAGTATCCGACGTTTGTGTGTTTATAATTTCAACCGAATGTGCAAACACGGCGGTAGGGAACTCGAACGTCAAAAGATTTTTAAGTAGGAGGAGCCACACCAATTGTTGGCTCCTGTATATATAATTATATATCCGCCCCCCCCCATATTAAAAATTAATTCCTAAGGTTAGTTTTTGGGCCAATGTAAAGAACAGGGGTGGAACAGTTCGAGGATGACGGGCACCACGCACGCCGAGTTTACTGGTGCGGACACAATTTCGCAAATATTATTTTCAGCAAAAGTTGCAAAATGTTGGGTCTGATAAAGTCAAACAGCCTTAAAATAAACTTGGAAATTTTTTTGATAGTTTGGCTGAATTATATGATAAAATGCTTATATTTCAAGCAAAAATTGATACAATTTATACATTTTGGAACCAACGGACGAAGGGACATGACGCTCCTACCGCCGTTAGATTTCTGCCAGGGGCGTTTGCAAGTATTCCATTTCAGAGAGTGCATATTTTAAGTCGGGTCAAGTCCTTGAGCCGTTAAAACAATATGGCGACAGTAATAGAATGACTAAATTTTGCGAGCGAAGCGAGCCTAAAGCCAAGCGTACTTCAAAATTATAGGTAGTTTTATTTGAACTGGTTACGGTGGGGTCACCATGTGGGCAGTGGCTGCTCCAACCCTGATTTTATTCCAATTAATACAAATTCTGACACCAATTCGGTTTTATTTACCCGTTTCACATC
This sequence comes from Enoplolaimus lenunculus, assembly GCA_030248215.1. NCBI lineage: Eukaryota > Metazoa > Nematoda > Enoplea > Enoplida > Thoracostomopsidae > Enoplolaimus > Enoplolaimus lenunculus. The sequence goes on along the minus strand of JASANG010003691.1, from coordinate 225,591 downwards.
GATTCATTCCGTATCCAAGAAAAAACATTTGGTCTTGCGTTAGCATTGTTCCATCTGACAGGACAATTGTGTGTAAATCCTATAAAGTTTGGGTATACAGTGGCGATGGATCCAGAATTTTCCGGTTGGGAAAATACTTTTTGTGTTCCGAAATTTTACAGTTTTAAAGTGCGTTTTTATCAAATTTCTCGTGCAAAAATGTTTTGAAGTCGCGTTCACCATATTTTCATCTATATATTTGGCTAGAAGACCATCGTGAGCTTCATATGAGCTATTTAAATTTTACAATTTTCAGCACCGCAGGTCAAATGAAATATCTCACCCCCATCCTGCCCTGGGCCAATGTAAAGAATAGGGTCGGAACAGTATTATAAGCATATTCCTAAGCCTACCTAAGCCTAAGCTTAAGCCTAAGACTAAGCGTAAGCATGAGCATATTCTTAAGCCTAAGCCTAAGCTTAAGCTTAAGCCAAGCAAAAAATGAGTCTAAAGGTTAAGCTTAAATATTCTAGTCCCATAGAAAAACGTTCCGCCCCTGATTGGTACTTGGGCCCCGCCCTGCTTGGGCCACTGCGTATATAACGCTGTAACCAAACCAAGACTGTGTAACTTTGCTACCTCAAAATACTGCGGGCGGTTCGTAGGTAGGTGTCGAATAAGGTATCACTCAGGATTCAACTCGAGATGAAAAATATGCCCAAGCTAAAACGTCAACAAACTTTTTGCCAGATCCGGCGATGAAGTAAATTTATGTAATTAGAATGATATTGAATTTACTAATTTTAACTGTAAGCAATCTACGAACGCTGCTATCAAAACGTGGCTGTCTGATTTTGCGTCGCCTCTGCACTGCAAAAAACGGTGAGTCACATTGACTCTCTCCGAAATAGGCTCTACGGGACTGCACAAAATGAGTCAATTTCGACTCCACAAGAGTCAAATTTGACTCACTTCATCAAGCGTTTGACTCTGGCGGAGTCGAATTTGACTCAGTTTGTGTATTCGCGTAGAGCCTATTTCGGGGGAGTCAATTTGACTCACCATTTTTTGCAGTGTATTTTATCTTCTTTGAAGATTGCGCAGACTAAATCCAACAATTAGATTAATTAGTGCGGCGTTCACAATAGAAAACGTGGCCTGGCCACAAAATATGTCTCATACCAGGGTTAACGAGTGGTCGTTGACCCTACCTTAACGAAAATTTTGCGTTGACCCTACCTCAACGAGTATGGTCTGTGTCACTCGTTGAGGTACGGTCAACATTTTTTTTACAACCCGTGACACGCGTTGACCCTACCTCAACGCAAATTTTTCTCTAATTTTTGGGTATACTGCCACACGCGCATAACACACCGCTGAGTAGGTAGGTGTATTTCTTTTAAGCGATTTTTATAAAACGACTGCGAAGATGTATTACAAACACGGACCTTAAACATATACTCTGAAAATACTGTTATATAATTAGCCCATCTACGCAGTTTTTGTGTGTTGAAAACAATCGTTTTCAACGTAGAACGCAACATTTTATAGTGTTTACGACACCAATAAACGCTTTTTCACCCACGTTTAGACGCTGGATTAAATAAACTGACAATATTTTTTGATGTAACAATTTTGCGAAATTAAATATATTTGAATTTTGATGCGAATTTGACGTAGTTTATGTTTCAATATTGCGCTCAAAGGCTCGTGTTTCGTGAGCTCTAAGCAAAATTTTTTGTATATTTTAGTATATATAGGCTGTATGTGTCGTCGTGCCTAAAATGTACCGCAAGCGTCATCCAAGCAGTAAAGTGTTCCATATGAACATTATGGGTCCATGCTACTTTAAGGCGCGTCCAGATTTCTGGTGGGTTCGTGAAAGAGTAGGTTTAAACTCTAGATTACATTTGTTTTTCTTAGGCTTAGGTTTAGGCTTAGGCTTAGGAACACATTTTTGCCCCCTTCGGCTTAGGCTTAGAAAACACACTTTTACCCCTTATGTTTAGGCTTGGGCTTAAGAACACATTTTTGCAACGCTTAGGCTTAGGTTTAGGCTTAAGAGTATACGCTTAATCCACTGTTACGCCCCTTTAAGTAACATTAGCCAACATTATAATAGTTGCGTTGGTTTGTTTGCAAAATATAACGAACCAAATACGATATTGAATTGGAGTACAACACGTTAGTTTTGCTTACACATATACCTATTGTCGTGTGCGCTAAATACACAAAATTTAAAAATATAAAATTTGAAACAAATCAAAATGTTAATTTGGCCAATAGATTACATATATTAAAGTATATATTTAAATTAAAATTATAATTAATAAAAATTTTTGCCCGTAGTGAAAGTTTTTCAACAAATAGTCAACATTTTGCTTCCAATAGATGTCGGATTGTACAATTTGTGTGGGCCCATGTGAGCCTATACACACAAAAAATTATTTCTGAATTTATTCAGAAAAGTGTTTTCTGTGGCAAATCGGAAAAGGTTTGCTGATATTTAAGACAATTTTTCTAAAAATAACTGGAAAACGTTTATTTTCAGACTTTAATTCAAAACGTTTTTTGAAAACATTTCTGTTATAACAGAAATGCTTTTCAAGTGCACCTTGCTAATCATATTTCTCAAATGAAAGAAATTTTTTCTTAAATATCAGAAGTATTATTTTGAGTGTAAAATGACGGATTTCCCTATTTGCTGGTAAGATTAAACCAACCAGAAATTTGTGTCTGTATAATGCAAAATTTTTAAACAATAAATTATGATTATTGCTCCGACTGGATACTTCTTCTTTCTAAGACCAGTGCCGGATCAGGCAGGGGTTTGCCCCCCCCCAAATTCCAGGATGGGGGCCCCTAAACTCGCGAGCCAAGCGAGCGAGAAGCCAGACGCATCTTAAAACTTAAGCGGTTTTTGTTTAAACCTGTTAAGATGGAATGCCCCTTTATGGGTGGCTCTCCCAAATGGGGGTTGGCTGCTCCGGCCCTGGTTAAGACTAACCAGTTGCCGATAATGTTGCGCATAAACATTCCATGCAAGAGCAACGCCTAAAATATCAGCGATTGCTTCCGAATAGACGCGTTCAGCGTCGAACGTTATATTGCATGCGGGCACAATTGGTGTGTTTATCAATGCGTTACTTATACAATGTTTAAGTTGTGTCGACCATTCCGACTGTTGATCAATCACCATTCGTTCCAACGTATGACCAAGTTCGTGAAACAATACCGCTAAGGTTTCGCCTAAGTGTTTAAAATTAAAATTGGTTGCAATAACAACGTTTTTTTCACTTGAATATATTAAACTTCATGTGAAATTGACACTTAGATTTGAATTTGGGGTCATATGATATAGAACGGGTTTATAACGTCACAACGCTGCTACTGGAACTTAGAGCTGGACAGCCGGTCTCGTTTGTGATGAGTTTAATCGGCCCTTAACGTGTAAAAGTTGCTATAGGACCCCGCAGGCACTGTCCTTGACAACATTACGTGTACGTATAATAGTTTTTGCATTTTTTAGTTAATTATAGTATACTTTGTGCGAAACGTAGATTTATAGACAATAAAAATGAAATTGTTTTCGTTAACTTTTCTTCGCATGAATATTAATCATTTGCGTTTGCTTGGCAACCTAAACGCGGCACAACGCACGAACACGAAATGAAAAACTTTTTTCAAGATAGCGGCGGTAGAAAACCCAAGAGGTGTTTAGATTGGTCAGCTTCAAAGTTTCATTCTGATGCAATTTTCTAGCCGTGATTGTTTTAGCTGAATGTCATTTCGTTCACTAAATTTGACATGTGCATCATTGGTTAAGTTCGTTTCAACGATTACAATAAACCAATTGAATTCAGGGGCGTATACAACGAGAGATGTTGAAGTTGTATATTCCCAAATTTCGAAACAGAGGGAAAATTAATGCATTTTTATGTAAACAACCTGCTCGATGTTGGAGCTCAAAAAATTGCTCGAACGTTGCGCTCGCGTCTGAAAGACTTTTAAGTAAACCTGGACTCGGGAACTGAAATTGCGGTTGCGTTTCTGATTGGATTGCATCAAAAAAATTTTAAATTCATGTGCACACACTAGTTGTAGCTTACCGTCACATGCGTAGAGTTAAGCCCAAATATTGTTCCGCGTTCAGGGGTTAAAAAATTACCCGAGACAAGTTAGTGTAACTACGTTACTTTATATTCATTGACCAGGGTGCAACGTTGGGGTGAAAATTTCCTCAGCCGGAGCATTGTAAATTCCAATTAGTTGATTAATCAATTCAGCTAGCGAGTGGGTTATTTCTGAATTAAAATATCAGTAAACATTAACTCACTCAGAGTTGAGATGACAGCTGGGTTAGTTGGTGTATTAAAACTCAGAATGAATCGAATCAACTCAAAATTCTGAGTTCTGATAGTGCTAACTCAGACAGAGTGGTTCAGCTCATTCTGGGTTAAAATCAACTCACTGAAATTTACAGTGAGGCCAAGAATACTGCGTTGAACCGTGAACCTGTGCCGATTGTAAATATGTGCGGTGGAAGCAAGATGAAGCGGAAACCGGAAACCAGAGATCGTATCCTTAATGTTTTCCGAGGGGATGGAAATTTGTTGGACCAACGGCGGCGTACAGTTCCAAATTATTTTGGGATACTTAAACAAGCCGACAAATTTACGCGTTGGATTTGTTATCCCGTATTTATTGCCGTTATCTATCGCTTGTTGTAACAATTTACAAAAACGAATTTAGTAACTTTCACTCTTGTAAACAACCGCGTTTGGTGTCATACGTAACCCTAATCGTGTTCCGATCGAAGTTAGCTATTATAACACAGTAGCCCGTATTCCCAAATGAGCATAACACCTATTGACCAGTTAGTGATAGGTCCTGTAACTTTGGAACACACCCACGGTAAGGTTCGAAATTCAGCACATTTTGCGTTTTAATTTGCCCTGCTTTTGCACCAATTTTCTGATCTGCAATTGCAATTGTTCGTCAGTTTGAAAACTTATCGTTAACTAATGATAGGTACTATACGCAGTTGAGAATATGGACCAGGGAACGGGTAGAAAATGTTACGTACCAAACAGCAGGGCGTAGGTTGTTTCAGCTTCGAACGCAGGACTCAACAGGGACGTGCCTCCAAAACGGATTGCTTTGTGTAATTGGCGAAATAAAGCGTTCCATATCATTGATCGTGCGATATAAGTGAGTTCGTCATACACATCTGTCTGAGCATCGGTTAAGTTTGCCTTCCAACTTGCAAATGTGCACGCGACGTCTGCAGCGTCCCATGCCGGATCAAGCTTGAGTTGAACGGTTAAATTGTTCATATCCCGATGTAATGTAACGTTGTGACCAATTAAATATTTGAATCCGGCTTGACCACGTATGACTCGAGATTGAATTGTGCCAAGATTTCCCGGCGATGGAACCAGTTGCGCAATCATGGTGAGCATAGTGTTTCGAATGAGCGGTCCAAGTGCCCGCGTGAACTCTAAGTTAGACCGGTAGCCGGTTATTTGATCGACCACTGCGTACAGTGAAACTTTTTGGATGCTGTCGCGGTCCGAGTCCGACAACTCGCAGTCAGTATCGAAATCCTGAAAATTTGAATTACAATTAAGCATTCGGCCTCGCATGCTCTTGTGAAAATATGTAAATATCTTATCATGGCGATAAAGTTAAATTGTTGAACCAAATACAACTATTATATCGTGTTCTGGTCCACAGTAAAAATGGTTTAGGTTTATTATAGCTTAGATTTGTGTTGAGTCAACATATAATTCGGTTATTTTATTAGTTGGAAACATATTGAACATCATTTATGCCGTGGTGTCGGCGAATCATTGCAGACTGGGCATGCGTAGTCGACAGTGTTTAACAATTACACACGTATATATACGCAGTACACAAATCTCCACAAGGCGTAAGAGCTCTTTGTGATAGCTGAGTGGCGACTGTAAACACCTCTTTAACCAGAGAAATTGTCGTTTCAATGTCAGCTTTAACTTAGATCTCAGATGAAATAGAATAAATTTATTTGAAAATAAGTTGACCTCAAGCACTGATTGGAGGTTCTTTGATGCTCAGCAACCGATTTCCACTCACGTCTTTTACGCCTATCGAAGACGGTTTACCCAGAGATAGGGACTTCCTCCAAATTCCAGGGTGCGGGCCTCCAAACTCGGCAGCGAAGCGAGCGAGAAGCCAGACGCATTATAAAATTTAAGCGGTTTTTGTTGCAATCGGTTACGATTGGTGCCCGTTTAGGGGTGGGCCCCCACAAACGGGGGGTAGGGAGATGGCTGCTCCGGCCCTGACCTCACAACAGCTTTCGTGACAGTTTTAGTGATTGAGGCTTGCTTTAGTATTGTCGTAAAGGTAAAAATAGGCCAATCATTAATGACTCTAACCACCAAAAGCCCTCTTTTATAGCAAACCATAGACATCGTTGTACCCCAGGTAAATTTAGCAAAATGCATTTAATTCATTTGTGCTTGATAGGTTTCAAAAGGTTATGTTGTTTTGACTTGTTCAGCATTCCAGTTTCCATGATATACCGTGACGTTAGCAAGCGGCATTTGAATATGCAAAACAGATGTTTCTGGTTTTAGCTTATGCTAATATACCTAATAAGTTACCTAATCATTTTTCGAGACTAGTTTATAGTATTTGGTTCGTACGGTTTGCTTTCAACGCCGGCTCGCGATACAAATTTAACGCAGACGTTGTGTTTTTAGCCAGTAATTGTTTAATGTTTCTTTGGCTAATTAATAGTAACTTTAGAATTTTTTAATAACAATAACAATAATAAATAATAACAACAATAATAATAATAATATTTCTTGGTCAAACGTCGTCGTTTTTCAACCCGGCTGCGGTGTCATTTACACGCAATCAAGGTATGTTTTAATAAACGTGTGTACATTTCGGACTCAAATCTTTGCCAGATACGGAACCAGGATTGTCCGTTGAAGGAGGGACGCAACAGGATCAGCAGAACTGGTGGGAATAATGAATATTCCCATATCCCTTTGAGAGCCGAGCCGCCTTATTTCGCCGACTGCTTGAGTGTGTGAGCGAAAAGTTAAAATTTAATTTTAGCATTAAATCGAAATCCTGAGATTTGGTCTTAAAATTCTCGGAGGCAGCACCAGTGTTTCTGCTCCACTGAATTCGTTGTTGTCAGAGGTTTCAAATCAGCCACCACGACAGGTGAACTTAGTTCAAAATTTCACAGAAATGTTTTGGGTTTGAAAAAACACTACAGACAGTCATCTCTTGTCCGCTGAATGCATATCATATGCAAGCAGTTGTAGAAACCTAAGCACTCGTATTTTCATATGTGTGTAGCACCTATTACCAGTTCGTGATAAGCCTTGTAACTTTCGCAGCAGGGAATAGCGATGTGTTAAATTCACAGCACATATATTGCTTTCGATTTTCTCTGCTACTGTGCAAATTTTGAGATCTGTAATTGCACGAGTTCGTTATAGTTTGAAAACCGATTACTAACTGGTGATAGGTGCTGTATGCATTTGAGAATATGGGCCAGGTATGCCTAATTTTCAAACGAAATCAGCCCGACCACAATAAAAGTACCTTCTGTTTAGATGCATAATATAGCAGGGCATACTTTTCTACCCATGGTTCCACGTTTAAAATTTCCACTGGTCGACTCGATGCTAGTCCTTGACGTTCGGTAACTGCTGCATCTCGTATTTGTTTCAGTTTACGTTTTAGCTTATCATAGACTTTGTTTACTGATTCGTTAGTCCATCGCTTTGGTCTGCGGCGTGTTTCGTGTGAATTTTGACGCTAAAATTTCAAATTTTTTGTCACTGGTATATAGTTCAGGGTGCGTAGTTTAGGCCGTCCTACAGGGGCCATTGAGTAAGTAAATTGTTTCCTAGGGCCTGTATTCTCAAATGTGTCCAGCACCTATTAGCAGTCAGTGATAGGTCTTGTAACTTTCAAACCAGCGCGTGACGAGGTTCAAAATTCAGTACGATTTTCGCTTTCGATTTGTGCTACTTCGGTAGTAATTTTGAGATCGGCAATGGCAGACGTTCGTTAGTTTGAAAACCTATCGCCAACTAGTGATAGATGCTATTCGTGTTGGAGAATACGGGCATAGGATTCAGTAGGAGGTCATCTCCTATAATACACTTTCCGTGGGGGCTGTCCAGACATTTCGGGAGGTATATATCCTTATGGTATACGCCTGCTACAATTTGGATATAGGAGCGCTTTGAGTTTTTCAATTAGCATCATAAATGCGCTCTGAGGCGGGCATATAAAATAGATTACTTAGGCTAATTTCTATATAGTGATTGCATAAATGAAACGAGCGTTTGGTGTACTTAGTGTTTGGCCCTGGTTACTTTTTAGTTTCGTGTTTGGTACAACTGAGTTAAAATTCCACATTCATTGCGACGCTAATGTTTTTGCCTTATGCGTACGCTTTGCTAGCTTCTTCGATGTCTGGTTTAAGAATATTGGAATTAAATCATTTATGGAATTAAAAATGTTGCTTTTATGCCCGTAGCCGGAGTTGAGGGTGGGCTGAACTTTCCATTGAAAATTTTTGGCCCCCTAGAAAAGTGTCGACCTGTATTAAGCAAGTCGCGTAAAACGCTTGGATGCTGTTGAAAAATGTTACCGCCCTCGTAGCATGTTGAGCTGGATATGTGTCTGATTACTTGGAATATATGGAACCAAGACTGGATGATGCATACACTGTAAACAATGGTGAGTCAAATTGACTCTCTTCGAAATAGGCTTTTCCTGACTACACGAACTGAGTCAAAATTCGACTCCGCCAAAGTCAAATTCGATTCTCTGAATCACTCAGTGAGTCGGATTTGACTCTGGTGGAGTCTAATTTGGCTCTGGCGGAGTCGAATTTGACTCAGTTTGTGTAGTCAAGAAAAGTCTATTTCGGAGAGAGTCAATTTGACTCACCATTTTTGCAGTGTACTTTAACAAGAGTATGCAACTGGATACATTCTGCGTAGAAAAAAATGTATCCAGCAAGCGTTGCATTTTTGCCCTACCCTACTTTATTTACAGTAGGGTACAACCTGTGCGAACCATGACGCTATGTTTCCGGCAACAAAAATGATCCGCTTATCCTTTAATTTAGGGTTATTGCATGTGACAGCGACCGTACATTTTGTACCAAGCGGAACCCCAAGAGTCGCATACTCTTGTATCATGCACTCTTGATTGAACTGACTGTGTTTTCCTTGCGATGCTTAGCTTCGTAGGCTCCAGCATAAACGTCACAGTCGATATTAGGTTGATCGGAGTCGAATATTCCGTACGGTTTGCATGCGAACACCGGTAAATCACTGCACGGATCAGCGTCGACGTTGAGGTACCGGTCAATAATTTGAGCAGTTTTTGTTGCGTTTAATTTCATTGTAGGGTTTTCGTAGAACTGTTCGGTGTTGTCAAATTTTGTGGTCGTTTGATCTGAAAGTTTAGGGATCAATATTTAAATTGTGTTTATTTTGCAATGGTTGTGTCCTGTTTTAAAATATGCCATGGTTTGAAACCGTTTAACATTCGGATCAACTAGTCAACCCTGACAACTCTTGGACCTCGACAACTCGTCCGATCCCGACAACTCATCCGATCCCAACAACTCGTCCGATCCCAACAACTCGTCCGACCCCGACAACTGGTCTCGGAATATCCGTCTTGTTGGATAATTATCCGGATATCCAATGCCCAACACTAAGTACAATTTGCATTGAGTTACCTTCAGGCCTACTTTGTGGTTTCACTTGAAAACCGTTCGCTTTCACCATCAGTAGCAGAAAAATAGCAAACTTCAACACAGCGTTGAAATGATTCATAGTTTAGAGAACGAAACAGAAATTTTGCTTATGGGAGTGAGTATACGATGCTAAATTTGTTACCATTTAAAATTTTAAGCTTCAAAATCACGATGGTTCCCAGTACATATGGAAATAACGGCAATAGGTTGATTCAAAATGTCAGCCGGTTGCTATTCGATTTTGGGTTTCGGCCGATGTAAAGATCAGGGGCGGAACGTTTTTCAGTGGGACTAGAAAAGAGTAAGTTTAAGCTTTATACTAATTTTTTTGCTTGGCTTAGGCGTAGGCTTAGGGGCTTGGCTTAGTAACAAACTCATTCTTACGCTTAGACTTAGGCTTAGGTTTTTAGGCTTAGGAATATGCTTATAATACTGGTCCGCCACTGTTCTGTACATTGGCCTTGGTTTCAAATGAAATATCACAGCCGGATGCACTGCACTCTTGAGTGCCATTTCTGGTTTAAATCTGTTATTGCTTACAACAAACACTGGTGCTGACTGAGTAGATTATTAAGATAGTGAGCAGTGCCGGCGGAAGCGCCCACCCCCAAGCCGCCTACCAGTTGGGGTGGCGACAATGCGGGGCTCGTCTGCGGGGGGTCCCATCTTGGTAAACGAAAATTTTTGTCGCGGACCATGAAGTAATAGAGGTCCGGGGTACCGACGATGTCCATGATTGTTGATTTCAACAATTAGCAAACATCGTAATGCTGGGTTAGGAAATGAATCTCCTAAAGCATCGAGATGCAAAAAGATGACCGCATTCTGAAACGGTGTACACTGAAAACACAAACTCAGTACAAATTCGACTCCGCCAGAGCCAAATTCGATTCACTGAATCACTCATTGAGCCGAATTTGACTCTGGCGGAGACGAATTTGACTCCGTTTGTTTAGTCAGGAAAAGCCTATTTCGGAGAGAGTCAATTTGACTCACTATTTTTTGCAGTGTAGGACACTTTTGCATTGTTTGAGGCGACTGTAGAAGTGTCAAAATTTTCTTTAGCATTCGATGATTTCGTACCAGCAATTTCTATCAGAGCTATACGCTAGATTACCTCGTAGCCGTACGGTAGTGACATAATCGTTAATGAACGAACGCGGATCCTGTTTTGCGACATACGTGCTGTCTGCAACAGGGATGGAAAAATTGTCAGCAAATTTATACCGAGCAGCGTTGACTCAATACTAAATACGTTAACATCAGGGTGCAACCGGAATTCCAATTTCGATTGGAATTCTAATTCAAAACGAGTTCCGATTCCGATCGCACAATCAATCGGGACTGAAAGTTTAAAATTTTAGCTTTAATCCTATTTGTTTGCAGAAAAATTCAATATTTATCTATTATATTGCTTTTGATGAGTTAACATCAATAATTGATTGTAGTTTTTAGCTTATGACAGAACTAAAAATCATCGCCAATTTGCTCATGCGACATTTTTAAAAATTGGTGCGAGCCAGCACACACCCTGAATCAATCTTATATTATTTGTCAATACAAATTATCCGTAAAGTTCCAAAATTTCTAGTTCCGATTCTGATTCCGATTACAATTCCGGTATAATAAATTTGCTTATATATTTTCTATTTTGTGTAATTAAAATTTCAGGAAGGTAATGGCCGACATCGAACTTTTGCAAGCACCCAAAGAACTCATCGACGAATATAAATTTCGTGTCCCGCGAACACACTGCTACAAAGGTTATTTATGGCCTGGAGTTGTGCTGTCACAAGATCGAATTCAATCGCTTAGAAATTTTGAATTTCGTCCGTCTGATATTTTGATTGTGTCGTATCCTAAATCAGGTAAACATTTGGTCTCAGTTTTAGTAAACAGTAATATTTTCTTAGTATTTTTTTGCCTTAATTGACAAACGTCATAGAATAAAGTTTTAAATACATTCAGATTTGAAATTGAACTCCAGGAAACTGAATCAACTCTTCGTTTTATAACGACAGATCTAGAATCTTCTTTGGAAGCCATATGTGATTCTAAAAATATCAAATAATGTATAATTTACAGTAAACATTAAAATTATATGTATAGGAAATAAATAAATAAATAAATATACAACAGATAAAAACCATTTTAAATAACAAATTAAAAATTTTATTTCGTTTTAACCCATTCATTACTAAAATTTATTACGCTGTGGTTGAATGCCCGAAACAAACCAAGTGAAGGCGGTAGAAATTTGTATGTTTCGCACTTTGTAATGACCCGACTGCGCCTGGCCCCCATACGAAAAAAATGTGAGCAACGTTAAAAATAACTCGAGTCAGAGATCAACTGTAACTGGGTATAGTTGAAATGAAGTTGTGGGCATTTTTGACAATCTAACGAGGGCTACAAACGATTACTTCTGATTTTCTCGAATAAAACGCGATATGTAATTAGTGACAATTGCTGCGTACACGCAAATAAAATTGTAAACGGTACAAACGTTAATGCAATTTCCACTGTATCATGCGTACACTAGGTTACTTTTGAGGGAGCAGTGTGATGAACACTGAAGCCAAAAAGGTTCAGTGTGCTGCACGCTGAAGCCATATAGCTTCAGTATATATGCAGCACACTGAAGCTTTTTTGGTTTCAGTGTGCTGCATACTGGAGCATTTTGGTTTCAGCGTGCAGTAGTACACTGAAGCAAAAAATGCCGAAGTGTCCATCACACACCCCCTCAAAAGTCGCCTGGTGCACGCCTATGATTGTGGAAATTGCATAAAAAGTACAAAAATAAATTCACTACCGAAATTGGCTGAACTTCCGGCAAATAATTTCATTGGAGCCAGATGTCGGATTTTCACTGAAAGGTGGGACTAGAAACAACAATTCCAGGGTGCAATTTGTAAATATTCATTTTTGGTAGTATATATAATGGCGCCGGTGGTTCGTTCAGGTACAACATGGATCAGCGAAGTAGTGTCGTTAATCGTTAACCGCGGTGATCTGTCAGCAATCGAAGGCCGAGCGCTTCACGAACGCGTTCCGTGGCTCGAATTCGATCAACGAACTCCTGCCGTATGGCTGTTCTCATTTTGGAATGTAAGTGGACTGTCTAAAACTGCGACGCTAAGATGAACAGTATCGACGAAGCAGGGGTTATTGGGAAACCCCAGTTAAGAAATCATGTCAAACTACTATATAGGCTGGCTCTTGTACACTGTCCTAAGGTTGAAGCCTTACGTGTAAACAAAGGCTTAGAATAAGTCAAAGCATGCTTTTACTTACCTAAAGCTAGTAAATTTCTATCTAAATCTAATGAGCTTACTGTAGTGACTCGAATAAGACGGGGGACTGATATTTATTTGGCCTCTCTAGAGGGTACCCCCGATTGTTATTCGGTTACCGACTGTTATTTATTTTTAACCCACGCTCCACCACCCTCCGTTACTGATATATCCGGTACTGCAACTATCCGTTGAATTAAACGTATATTTTTGTCTTGTGTCAATAGCCTGAGCGATAATACAAGGTTATACTTAGGAATGAACTTTCAAAATTTAAGTACGCTTTAAAGTTTCGGATTTAATTTACTTGGCCTGGAGTCATTTTTGCGCTACAATTAGGGATTACTGACCTTCATGGACTCTAATTAGGATTTAGGGACTCTATCCTCTTACAATCTCTTATTACGGATACAGACTCTTATTGATTGGGACTCAAAATGGGGACCCCCCTCTTCTTACCCCACACCCTCTTATTGGGGCACTACAGTACGTGTAAGCGTACTGTGGTATGAAATTCGAAACGCGTTTCGTGTTTCAAAAGGTTTTTTCGAAGCGCCTTTGATAAGCGAAAAAACACTGAAATCAACTGCCCTGAGAAAAATGCGGTTATATAAAACGTTTTGTTCAACCAAGAAAAGCATTTTCATGTTTTTGCCACGACTCGAAAATTCAAAACACGTTAATAGTACAAGTATGCAGGATGCAAACGGATGTTAAAGCTAACGGGACACGGATATTGAAGTATAATAAATGTTTTTCAGAGGTTTTTTACATTTCTGCTACTACAGCCAGAGGCGTACAGATATTTCACCAAGCGGGCTGAATTTTAAAGAAAACAATAACGGATGCATCCAATTTTTTGGAAAATTTCGAACGAATTTCGTCCTGTTTTATTTTAAATTAAAAATACAGCATACCTTGCAATGAAAAATCATACAATTTATATCTGTGATTTACAACTAATTATGAGCATAAAAATAGCAGAATTTCCGGTATTTCTATAGTGGGGGAACGAACATCATTTTTGTTTGAAACGTAAACGGATGCTTGGTTTCATCTTGATGTAGGGGTTGTGTTTGCCGTTTTTTTCAACTGTTTCCAGTTGAAACTGCTGTCCGAAACTGATGATGAATAATTGAATGAAGTTGCAATGTGCTTTGAAATAAAATTTGTAATTGCAATTAACGCTGAATGAGGTTTGCACTGGTGTTGAACGCCTTATATCGTTTATGGTTTAGGAACTAATGCGTGTTTTGGGCTACGAAACGACTGCAATGCAGCCTGATGTTCACAAAGAAGCAATCTCCAATATTTCAACGACAGACTCAGCAGCGGTTGACGAAAAGCCGCCAGCTGAAGCGAACGGTCATACGGTACCGAACGGAGTCACTACGCAACATGAAGTCGATTCCAAACAAATGCCACGGGTGTTATTTACTCATGTTCCTCTTGATTTGCTGCCTGAAACCGTTGTAAATGGCGGCTGTCGGGTAAAAACTGGTTGACACTTTTAACGGTATTTTGTACGTTTTCCTCTACTCGAAGCGTAGGTTTTTGGTTATATTTAGGAAAACACTTAACCTATGCCTAAGTGTTACCGTAAGCCAAGCTAACCGCAATTTTAGCATTGAAGGTATATGAGATGCCGGCCCCCTGTCTCTGCGCCCATGATTGTGAATAATCATCTTAGCTGGTTTGTTGTATTTCAGGTAATATATATCGCTCGGAATCCAAAAGACACTGCGATCAGTTTTTATCATTACCATCAAATGGCTCGTTTTCTTGGCCAACAGAAAACAACATGGGACGAGTTTTTTACGCTCTATGCAACTGGAAATGGTAAGACAGTCTCAAATGTTACAACAAAATTATTAATGTATAATCATCGTCCCCTGAATACATCGTGTCCAGTTAAAATGGAAAATAAATTTCAAGTATAGCAGGTACGCCAAAGCCAACCAACATAACAGGAACCCATTGTATACAAGATGAAGTCTTTACGCTTCCTCCAAAGTTTTAGAAATGTTCAGATTGTGCCATAAAACTTAGGGTTAGGCTGACGATTAAATATTTTGGTTAAATTTAAGCTTTCTTGAAACATTTACTGTCACAAATTTTGTTTTATCCAGACAAAATTTGTTCATTTTAGTCAAAGTTTCGTTTTATTCAAATTAATTTTTTGTCTTTATAACCTGCAGTTAAATTTAATTCTCAAATGTTATTTTGTTTTGCACAAAAAATTTTAATTTCATCCGAGTCAAACTAAATATCTCTTTTTAGTCGAGTCAGTATTAGAAACATAATATTCCTAACCCTAAGTCTCTAAGCCTAAAGCGTAAGAATGAACATATTTCTAAGTCTAAGGCTAAAAGCCTAAGTGAAGCAAAACAATTAGTCTAAAGCTTAAGCTTACTCTTTTTTAGACCCACAGAAAAACATTCCGCCCCTGATCTTTACATGGGTCGTCAAATTTTACACGCCATGTGCTCGCATACTTACTTAAATGTCTTTTACGGTTTCAGTCTACTCTGGTTCGTGGTTCGATCATGTATTGTCATTTTGGAATCTCGGAAAAAAGAATGAAATGTTGCTATTTGTCAAGTATGAAGATATGCAAAAGGTTAGTGTTTAGCGACAGATGTAATCTTTTATGGTTTTTGCCTGATTTTAACTCGTATCTCAGTATACTCAGTTTTGCAGCTTCAGCTGTAGCTTAAATAACTCACAAGAGTTATATTGGAAGGATTTGAACGATATACAAATAATCAATTGTTTGCAAACATCACGTTTTGTTAAATGCAAGCTTTTTTTGCTCAATTACAAACTTGCTTGCCTCAAGTCCGTTCGGTTAGTGAAAAACGGACCACCAAAAATGAAGTTTATTTTATAGGCTGATAAGCCAGGTAATACCGGTTGCCTTTAGCCAGGTTACCGGTCCGCCTTATCAAATATGCTCAAAATTGGCCAAATGTGGTGTTAACGAATATTATAGGTAACTTATATAGTTTTTGCATAGTAAGCAGTTAATTTTTAGGATCTTCGCAGCCAAGTGGAAACAATCTGCAAGTTTCTTGACAAAACCGTTTCGCAAGATAAAATTGATGCAATTGTCAAGCATTGCTCGTTCAATGAAATGAAGAACAACAAAGCTGTTAACCGTGAAGGCCTTTGGCTGTTCAATCAGAAAGTGTCACATTTTATGCGCAAAGGTAAGCGAAAGTTTAATTTTCCTTTGTGTAACGGTAAAATAGCGCTGAGTTAATTCTGTAATGAGCTTTTATACCTTATAACCTAAATCAAAGCCCACACCTAAAGCCTAAGCCTAAGCAAACCGGTTGGTCTACTCTATTGCAGTACCGCAGAAAAACGACGCGCGTGTGATCTTTGCGAGTCAAGGTCTCAAAAACTTAAAGGATATGGTTGTCGCGTACACTGTAAATTCCAATGAGTTGACGAATCAACTCAACCACAGAGTTAGTTATTTTTGAGTAGTTAATAACAAAAAACATTTACTCACTTTGAGTTGAGTTGATTCTCACTCTGAGTACAATTGATTCCGGGTAAGTTAAATGATTAGGTCAGAGTGAGTTTTATTGACTCAGAATTTTGAGTTTTGAAAGTCCTCAACTCAGCAGACTGAGTGTGATTCAACTTATTCTGAGTTAAAATTAACTCACTTGGACTTCACAGTGTAGCCAGAATAAAAGCGTTTCTTGTTTTTTGGTGCGTTTTCAGGCACAGTTGGCGACTGGAAAAACTATTTCACCGTAGCCCAAAACGAGCTTTTCGATCAAATTTATGAGTACAAAATGAAAAATAGCGGTTTAGAAATTGATTTTCAGCTATGAATTTTAACTTAATTATATTATGTAGTCATGATGCGTCGTTTTCTGTTAGTGAAATCGTGTTTTGCCAATGTAAATTGTTTTAAGACGCAAGTGTTCAGAGTTTGAAAATATTTGATTTATTGACTTTGATAACAAAAGCTTCTTAAGGTTCGATAATTACTACGTCTTCTTCACCACCCACCCCGAGGTTTATAGCACTATCAACTGCATTTGAAGAATGCTATTTTGCATCAAATTTTTCTTTCCAATCGATAATTCTCCATGTATTTTGGGGCCCACGTTACTTTAAGAGCCGTCCAGGGTTCTGGTGGGTCTATAAAAAAGTAGGTTTAGATTCTAGATTACATTTTTTTGCTTTGGCTTATGCTTAGGAAGTCATTTTTGCAACGGGTAGGCTTAGGATACGCTCAATTTTTTACTGTTACGCCCTAAAAGTAACATTGGGCCATTTTGGTATGACATTACAGGTTTTGGACCCGCAAGCGTAATGAGAAGGAATCGCCGAATGTCACTTTGTTGTATATAAGATGTATATGTGCAATGCTGTAACGGTCATGTCAAATGCAATGCGAGTTTTATCACATTAAAATTTTAACCGTTCTTACTCGTTCTTACCATGAGCTGGTTAGCATTCGACAAATTGGCCCATGTAAATATCAGAGGCGGAACGTTTTTCTGTGGGACTAGAAAAGAGTAAGGTTAAGCTTTAGACTAATTTTTTTGTTTGCTTATAGGCTTAGTGGTTAGGTTTAGGTTTATGCTAAGGTTTAGGTTTAGGTTTGGAATATGCTCATTCTTACGCTTAGGCTTAGCCTTCAGAAATATGCGTATAGTACTGCTGTTCCGACCCTGTGCTTTACACTGGCCGAGAATTTTAACCTTTCAGTTTATTTCAGAAATGTTGAAGAGTGGTGCTGACTTTTTTTAAGTTCTGAAAGCAATACATCGCTTAGTCAAGAGTTGTTTGTTCTTTGCTCTCAGTAGGGACAGTTGTGGTTCCCGTGATTTCGGTACAATGGATTAACTGTAAGAACGGCAGCTAAAGTCGGTCGTACGTTTTTTGGTTTATGCGATACGTAAACAAACCAGCTCGTTGCTTTTTGGAAAGTATCGGATGACCAAACATCAGTTACGTACGATGCGAATGTGTTGCAAAATGCGGTTGTGTTTATTACAAGTATAATTACGAGAAGGAACTACTCCTATGTGTTGGGTTTCGTTGGGCATTAGTGGAGCAAGCGGGGACCACAAATGAAACTGGACTGTTAAAAATGACCCCTGTGTTAACAAATTTTTGGTTTATAATATTTTGCCATTTGCCGATCCGCATCGCTATAGTGGGCACGAGCGGATAAAATTGCGTTTTGAAATCGTTTCGGGGTTTGAACACAAAGTTTTTTATGCGAAATCTGATTTCATACAAGCGCGTAATCAAAAAATGTGGCAGGGGTTCTTTCTTCTATACCCCCAAGTCATGATCCAAGAACCATTTTTGGGGTATTGGGCTCCTGTAATACATCAGGGGCGGAAGCAGGAGCCATAAGCAGACCTTCATGTTGTACACTGGGAAAACGGTGAGTCAAATTGACTGTCTCCGAAATAAGCTTTTCGGGACTGCACAAAATGTGTCAAAATTCGACTCCGCCAGAGTCAAATTCGATTCACTAAGTCGAAAGTTTGACTGTGGCGGATTCGAATTTGACTCAGAGTTTGTGTAGTCCCAAAAAGCCTATTTCGGAGACAGTCAATTTGACTCACCATTTTTTGCAGTGTACCCATAGCATGTAGGCCATACGAATTTTTTTGATGCTTTTGCGTTCAAATTTAAATTATATATATTTTAAATTGGTAATCAATATGAAGTTAATAATTTTCGGCGTTAGTATCGTAACGATAGCTGTCATTTGCCACACCCGTTGTGCTGACGCATCTTCACTGTCTTCGTGTCGCGTTGGATCAGTAAAATTCATTGGCAAACCACCGAAATGTGACCAATCGTGCCGTATTTTACGAAGTACACATCGCAAGTGTCGCGACGAATTTGGACGCGGCTATAAAGCGTGGGATGCGAAAATACTCGGACCTGGATGGGAATGTAAAAAGGGTTGCCGCGTACGCTGTGTTTGTGAACGCTAAATTGAATAGATTCATATACGGAAAGATGTGAAAGTATGGTGTGCAGTTTAAATATATATACTGTAGTGACCCGAATAAAAGAGGAGAAATAAGAGGGGGGTTCCCATTTTGACTCTCAATCAAAAAGATTCCGTATGCCTAATAAGAATCCGTAAGCGCATGGAGTCTCTAATCTCTAATTACAGTCCATAAATGTCAATTATCTCAAATTGTAATGCATATTGACTCAATGGCCAAATAAAGTTGAGTTTGAATCTTTAAAGTATACTTAAGATTTGAAGGTATATTCTTAAATATAAACCTTGCATTATCGCTCCAGTTTTTGACACAAAACAAACGTTTAATTCAACGGATAATTGCAGTACCGAATATATATCAGTAACGAAGGGTGGTGGAGGGCGGGTTACTCTTAAATAACAGTCCGTAACCGAATAACAAGAGTATCCTTTTGAGAGGCCAAATAAATATCAACGCCAACAAGTGCTGTTCAAAGTGTCCAAAACGACTATAAAAGCAAAATGAAACTTTATTAGGCTAAGTAAAACATAACATATGGGTGGTTAAAAGTTATGTTGAACCAATACTTGAGGTTTACACCAATACCAGAACATATATAAGTGCTCGAAAATATATTTGAAACAAAATATATGTTGCCCGTGATTCTGTATTTGTCCAGTGGGGAAACTGTATTCTTCAAGTTACCCCATAGCTCCGACCCCTCTTCCCGGTTGACCGGTGCCGCATATACTTACACCTAAAATATTAGTCTTTAAACGACTGTCTGTTGTGTGCAAAACTCAGCCAATGTTACTTCTATGAGCTTCCCGTTTTCCCACGGGAGAGCAAGACGCAAAAATGCAAGTGGAAAATTGGAAAATAAAACAACTGTTTGTTTCGGTCAAATGGGAAAATTTGACAGCTGGAAAGTTTCGCTGGTAAAAAACGGGACAGGCTTGTTTCAGGCAATTGGGACAATGGGACAACTGTACATTTTCGCTGAAAAACGTGAAAATGGGACAGCGAATACAGCGTATATTTTCAGTAGAAAAACGGGACAATGGAAAAAGCGTGTCTTGACTAAATAGGACGTGCAAATTTTCGCTGGGAAAACAAAAAATGGGACAGCGGAACCTGTGAAAATTCATCAACCGATAACTTGTCACCCAACAGTGTCTCAAAACCTATAATAATTCTAAACATATTTCGAAACGTAATTGTAAGCCTAACCGTAAGTCTAAACATAATGTTGGACAACGAATGGTCGAGTTGATCAAATTTCGGAATTACAGGTTGTCGGTCGTCGAGTTGTTGGGTCGACGAATTTTCGTTATACATGGACAGCGATATATTTTGATGGAGAAAATGGGACGGGCTTGTTTCGGGCAAATGAGAAAATTCACAGGTGCAAATTTTTACCGGGAAAACGGGAAAGCTACAAATTTTCGCTTGGAATACGGAAAAATGGGACAGTGATATATATTTTCATTGGAAAAACTGGAAAATGGGACGAAGAATCATAACAGCAATTTTTTTCAAAAATGTGTAGGAACTACAGCTCAAACTCACAGATTCATTTTGTTTCCTGGTCCAGCATTTTTAAATCGGGGCATGGGAACGAAGATTTTCTTGGCGTGCGGGCGGTCACCCCTCTCTGTACATAGACTTAGAAAACATCAAATTCTATTCAGGCTGTGCAAAATTTTTTAGATTGGGTGGGACAAGATATTCGTAGTTGGTGCCGCTACCTGTCTCCTCCCTCTACACCTACTTACTTGCGGTTTTGAGAGCAGCCCAAGGTGGTATTTTAAATAAAGCGCATAAAACACAACACAAACTTTCGGGACGATATATTTCTTAATGCCACTACCCCCTTTGGAAACGTCGATGCAGCAATATGTTAATTGTCTTTGGAAAAACAGGAAAATAGGGGAGCTATATCTTTTCATAGGTCAATCGGGACATCATTTTTGTTGGGACGGATTTTATCAGGACTGCCCGCTGCACTTGTATGGACCCTAAGCAAGATGGGTGCTGCCGCCTCCCGCATTAAGTAAGCGTTCTTACTAGCCAAACCACAAATGACAACAAGTTAACCCTTTCTCACACGAATATTTTCTATTTCCCCTGAGACCTACTATGCTAGGATTCGAACTCCGGTGACTGGAGTGGGAGGCGTATACCATCACTACTCAGCTATAGGAGCTTGACGCTCGAGCCCGAGGGGCTCTCACGTCTTGCGGTGATTTAGTACTATGTATAACGTGTTGCAATTGTTAAACACGGTGCGATATATATTATTTAACGTATATACATTGCGCTAAGTTGCCTATAGGCAACTCAATGGGACAAGGGGTTAAATAATCTTCGTGTATGCACAAATAGAAAGTACAGCAAATGCTGCTTTTCGGCGCTATTGATGCTTGGGACGCCCCTGAAAGTAACATGGGACCCCAACTCAATTACGGCGCGGTCTTGAATCCTATTTTGAGACCCGTTTAAAGACTCTGAACCGATTTATGCGATGTAGCGAGAACTTCTATTAACAAACTCTGGACTCGAGCGCAGTTTTAGTAGCTATAACCAGGATCAAAATACATTCCCAGTATGCGTCAGATTGAAACCATACTTACCGTTTGTATACCACTGCTTTGGTAACACGGTTGCAAGCCAACTGTACTGTTTTTATATTTGAATATTTTCTTTGGAAGACTCCAAGTTCAGAGCGGGGTCTATTGCTTGCAGCACGAAGTACAAATTGTACAGTACCGTATACAGTATAACGTGAATGCTCCAACAAATATACCTCGAACGCTCCATCAAATTTAACATGTGAAAAATTTATTGGATATATTACCAAGAGTCTTCACATATTGAAGTATACAAACATCTGCTGGCCGCCAGCCGGCCGGCCAGTAGAAAAACTGGTAATTGCACAACACTAATGCGCAGATACACGTAAACGTCCCAGGCATCCGTTCATTAAAAAAAACGTTCTAAGCGATAGCGAATCCACGGTGCATCAAGAGAGTATTGCACCACTGGTCCACCATTTCAAATATATCAACTCGCTTAGATGGAAACATATTTAACCAGACCAGTAACTTTCGCAACGCAGACTTACTGCAGAATAATTGACAGCACACATAACACAAAACTCCGCAATATATGTTAAAATTCATACGAATTCATGAAAAAAAAAAACATCAAAAACTGCTATTGAATGAGAAACATTAAAATCACTTACAAGATTGCAAAATATGTGGCGAAATACGGCATCGCATTACAATTGTCGCTCAGTTGTGAATAAAAACTGTTGTATCAACCTTACTTGGTTATTTACGCTGCATCGTTGAGTAAGTAATTATTGTTCACATATTTTTAGACGAATGTAGTGCGTTAAAGTCGAGAAACTGTGAGCCAGACATAAAGAAGCTGCCGGTTTCACGCTCGATGATAAATTTAAAGTATTCATGTTCACAGCCCTTCTCTGCTAGTTCTACTTTATGCGGCGTGCACGTTATAACTGGGGCAGCTTGGAACACGTTTTGTCCAATGTTGATTCGACGTCAACATAAAATTCTGTGATCCGAATAGCGGTTATGTACACCAAATGCGAATGTCATATGACATTGGCGTACAAATCACTGATGTCGAGCGATCATCGTATACAAATAACCATTTGCCATATGATACTGCGGGACATTTATGCGAATATCGTATATGATAGTCCAAAATTTTACTAAATATCATATGATATTTATACAGGACAACGGAATTTCTGCACGCTAAATAAAACAGTTAAAAGTCGGATAATGCAGCATTAAATGATTTCGCAAGTTGAATTAGCTTCTACCGTTCTGTTTCTCGCTAAGTTTTTCCCAAAATATATTCCTAAGTACAAATAATTCAAATTTGAAATTTTAGTATCATACGACATTCTACAGTACAATCAAGCTAGTTTACCACAACTTTGCAGACATTTTCAAACATATCATATGATACTGCAGACAATATTTGGAATATCATATGATATTGCCGTACAAACAGTAGATGTCACATCAGGATAGCAGACAATTCAAATTTTTTGAATCTCATAGCGGACAAACGGTCAGACAAAATGTTACCAGCTATAGTCATAGGGACAAAACGTGTTCCAGGCTGCCCCAGTTATAACGTGAACCCCGCATTACGTTATATTGAGCAGCATGCCAATATGTGAGGTTGGCCTCGAAATATATTAAGTAAAAGTTATGCGGATGGCATTGTGTTAATATTCTGAAACAAATTATAGATATAACTGAAATTTGCAACACGTAACATTCGGATTCGGCAAATTTACAATGGATTTGGATTCGGTCAGATTGTCGACTCAGTATCATCCCGATAGATATACACATAATAAATAGTGAACGGTTTTGCCAAAACCGTAACAAACTAATGAGTCGCTTGAAGTCAAAAGATAAGTGCAAAATTTTAATAATCAATTTTTAGGAAACAAACTCTCATTTAAGTAATTATTATGCAGCAACATTTTTTATTATGGAGCACAAAATGTTATACGACCTGACAAAATGTGTCAAGGAAATTATGAATCCATCAGTTTTGATCGAAAACACAACAGCGAAGTAATCACATAAACATCTCTAAGTTTACAAGAAAGATCTGAAACGTTTGCAAGATTGCGGTTTTCATCACACGTTTGTTTGAAACCTCTTTCCAACTTTAATGCTTACAAGTCAAAGGCTCTGTAGTACCTAAGTTATACTTTCGTTAATACCATGTCAGGTTAGTTGATAATCTTTAGCTGAGCAACTATTGCTGCTCTGAACACCACATCTTCGACACTTACGGTTGAATAACATCAGTAATAATAATAATAATAATAATAGTAATGTATCAGAACAGTTTATGTTAACCAAAATCACAAGTCAAAACTATAAATTATACGCACAAAAACGACATTCTACGGCTAAATACATACACTTACCACAACACCACAAAAGCAATTTCACCAGGGTGCAACCGGAATTACAATTTACAGGAACCGGAACCGGAATTTGAAAATTTTACCGGAACCGGAAAGTGAAAAATGCATATCACCAAAAATTTCATTTTAATCTTTTTTTTTGCTCTATTATTTGTGAAATAACCTTAGTCGAACATAGGTATTTATTTTATTTGTTGTATTTTAGATTTTCATCATCGACTGAAGTGAAATCCACCATCATTGGCTTATATTTGGAGTACAAGTGGCTTTCAAAAGAGATTCTTATTAAATTAGCAAAGTTAAGAAAACGGCCAAATTATAATACCGGAATTTTTAAATCCGGTAAAAATTTACCGGAACCGGAAGGTGAAAAAATGCCGGAACCGGAATTCCGGTTGCACGGTTGCACCCTGAATTTCACACAATAAATTGACCATTTTAACAAAAAATCTCAACACGAAGAATCGGCATCTACGTTTTGACGCTGCGAACAGGTGACACAATTTAACAGTCGAAATAAAATGATTTTTTATCTGCCTTCCTTAGAGTTTTACGACGCATAAAACACCACGTCAAACTAAGCTTAAAACCGTTAGGCAGGGTGAAAACCGGAACTGGATTATACCGGAATCGGAACAGCAAATTTATACCTGAATTCTAATCGAAATCGGTACTATGTAGAAATTTTGTGACTGTACCGATAATTTGTCTTAAATATAATATTGATTTAGGGTGTCTGTTGGCTGGCAACCGTTTTCAAAAACGTCGCATTAACAAAATGGCGTTGATTTTTGGTTCTGTAAAGCTAAACTACAATCTATTATTGATAAGTTAACTCATCGATAGCAATATTTAATAGATAAATGATAGAGATTCTTATGCAACATACAACAACAAATAGAATTAAAATTTAAAAATTCCGATTGACTGTACAACCGGAATCGGAACTCGTTTTGAACCGGAATTCAAATCGGAATCGGAATTCCGGTTGCTTCCCTGCCGTTATGTTTTCGGCGATGCAAAACTTGTATTTTACACTATTAACGAAACCATTTGATTACAGTTCGGAATCACCCTTAGGCGTTCTGCTTTGATACAAAATACACCCAACAATTTGATGAAGGTATAAAAAAGTTTTTTGTAATAGTTAATAATCTTCATCGCGTTCCTGCCAATCATCAAAGCATAAGACACCACCTACATATATGTAAGTGAGATAGACAAAAAATATGAAAATATATACATAACTAATATGCAACAATGAACGAAATTTTTTTGTTTTTACTAAAACTAACGCATACACAACATACCACCTTGATTCACAAGAAGATACATTGTGTGCCATAAAAACATATTTTCATTATTATGCTTTAGTAAGAAATTGATAAAATATCCTCAGCAAAAATTTAAATAATCTACCTCGGTAAAATTTAAATGGATTACCGGCCCATAGCAACGTAACAAATACATAGAATTGGATTCCTCATTGTGTGGCGTTCATCTACAGAGGCTATAACAAGAAGCTTTCAGTGGTATAACGGAATACATCAAGAATGCCTCCCATAACGTGAAGGATCACGAAATACGGGCACCATATCCTTCTGGACTTGGCAGAAATACGCAGACATTAAAATACTGTGCTAAGCGCATTTCTATATTTAGTTTGCAGGGCGGAAGGAAATACGACGCAACAATGTTTTTGTAGCTGAAACACACGAAAATAACATATCAATGTTATCAATTGAATTTTTAATTGGTAATAAAAGTGGATGTACAAGTTGAAAATACAGCGAAATAAATAAACTAATTAATATCCAGCAGTCCAACACATTTGCATTAATACACCGTAGTTGAAAACAGCTATTATTTTAAGACTGATGTAGCTGTGCAAGCCATAACTAAGAAACCCCCAAAACAGTGCTGCTCACGCCTCAAAACGAGTTCGTAAGCCTAAGGGCAAACTTATCAACAAAAACTTACAAGCCCACGCCGTACAACATTTGGTACATTACATAGAATCTCGGTAATAACTACTTTGCACATTCGTTTAACTGGAAATAAGTGGGTCAAAATAATGCGTTTGCACTTAATAAGCTTGGAATGTTTACTAGACTGATTACATGAGTACGCACTAGCTTCGTTCAATACATGTAGTTCCACTAAGACGGTTAATATTTCACGGCACTCAGTACACACAAGTGTCAATAACAAAAACCTATCATAGGCTATGCTTACTACAGCTTATAGCATATCTTCAAATGACTTCATTACTTCCATCTGGCTGGTTATATTCACTTGATTGCTCGCCTGAAATTGTGCAACAGCATTAAATGTGCTGACTACCAGAGTGGCAACAAAGGTTCGGATTCGGCAAAAACTTGTGGTTCGGATTCGGTTGTGAAAAAGAGCCGAATCCAACAATGTTCGGCAATATTTTGTTTTTCATTTTAAGCAATAAAATTTTTTAAAGTCAATTGTTTTGTTTCAGGTCACAAATCTCAGAACTGAGGGCGGGCACGAAATATATTAAGACTTAAATGTTATGCAACCGGCATTACGTTGATATTTTGAAACAAATTATAGATATATCTGAAATATGCAACATGTAGGGTTCGGGTTCAGCAAATTAGCAAAGGATTAGGATTCGGCCAAATCCTAGATTCGGTGCCCCCGACCTGACTATGCAGGAGCGTGCTGCAAAAATAAGTGAAACTCGCTTGAAAAACATATTAAAAGTCCACCTTCCTGGACAAAATCCTGGGAGTACCGGTGACAATATGGTGTTAGTTTTCTAGCAAAAACGTCATAATTTCAATTAATATAAATTGAAAAAAACCGATATCGACCACAACACATTTGTCTGGTCAAAATCAGCTGAGTACTGAGTACAAACACACTGAAGCTATACCATTCTTTATACTACAAATTTAAATAAAATAGTAACGATAATTTGTTGATTTTGACTAGTGTATATATATTGCACTTTATCGCTTACCGCTTCTCTTCGTCTTCGCTCTTGTTCTCGCAACTTTTCTCGTTCGCGAAGGACCTGCGACTTTTGTTGTTGCTGTAGCTGCCGTGCATCCATCTCGCCACTATTGTCGCCGCTAGTCGATACTGCAGGAATAACAACAATCCCTGGATCAATACCGGATACACTGGAAACGTCTCGACGATGTTCTCTAGGCGAACTGTGTTTTCGCTGAAATTATCTCTCAGCATTAAATACATAATATAATAATGACGTAGCAAAAGTCAATTAGTTAAACATTAAACCTAAATATTGAATAACAATGCAATATATTTTCAGACTAAACATACTCTGACAGCAATTGGCGCTAGAAAACTGAACAAGAATAAAGTTTAAAGCTGTACAGTATCAACAGTGTTCGAAAATGAACAAACCACGATGTAAAAAAAATGAGCAACGTTGTAATCCAATTTACCATTTCGTATCAGCACGCATTTCTCCGGCAAATATATAATAAGTTATTAAATACAACCTCAAGAGTAATCTTCCAACCACTTACATCGTCTTTGTCGTTCATCAAATGATGACGTTTACTTGAATCAATAGTTGTGCTGGCATGACTACCGACGTGTGGTGATTGACGCACGGAAGATGACATACTGTGTTTCACACTTCCGCCTGAACCAGCCGATAAATGTGGTCCACTTGGACCAGCAGGAATTTTTCCGCTAGGCATAAGGCCGCCACCATGCGCAACTGGAGTTGATCCTGAACGCGGAGTGCCTGGTGCAGATCTGTCATCTAAAATCGTTGATTTATGAGCGTTCAAAAAATTTCATAACAAAATTAACAAAACATAAAACAAGCATCCACACAGCGTATGGCAATAATGTCGTCAAAAAATAAAATTGACGAAAAAACCAGCCAAATTCAATTTCACAGATATACAATATCAATCTGCCGTCTATTGACGACAGTAACTCTTTAATTTTGGTTCGCACTGCAAATGAATCATTAGTGCTCCGCTTGATTACCTTTGAGAAGTGGACTGGAAGCGTTGCTACCGCCACGAGGTGTCATTGAGCTGCGTGACGAATGATCGCTCTGTTGTTGTTGATATCCATGCTGATGATGGTGATGATATTGTTGTTGCTTCTGAACATTATACGCCTGTTGTTGATGGTGTCTCGGTGTTGACGATGCTGCCATGCCACTGCGATCACTACTAGCTGCCGACGGCTTTCTTGATGCGGAAGGGTCAGTGGTGGCATTTGGGGTTGAAGATAGTTTAGCAACAGCAGCAGCACTACTAGTTGATTCTCTGTTCGGCAAACTATTGCGCATAGCTGGCAGCAGCCGATCAAGAATTGTTGCCGATTCTTCGTTTAATTGTTGAGATGTAACACTGGCTCCGTTTGTATTATTGTTCGCGTGCGATCGATTTTTTGATGACGTACTGTTATTATGACGTCGATTTTGATAGTTCGAGCTGCCACTGGACTTTGTCTGCGCTGCCGGTGACTGAGATGCCGCCGGCTGTTTATAGTCACCTTTTGACGCTGTGTGATTAGCAGTATTTCCGCTAATACTACTACTACCACCTCCATCACCAGTAATGACAGAAGTTCCGGACGATTTTTCACTCGAGGATTTGCGTTTGTGACGCTTGTGCTGGCTGTGTTTATGCGACCGGCTTACATCGTCTGACATATCGTTTGCTCTGCGGTGGTCGTCAATGGATTTAAGTGAACGTGCAGCATTTGTTGATGTAGCAGCAACCGTTGCACGATGAGTATCTTCGAACTCTCTTGCAGTATTGTTTGCGTCGCTCGATTTAGGTTTCGTATCTACATTGTTTACTGCACTTCCAACTGAAGAAATTACTTTCTCTTTTGCAGACTTCGATGTTTCAGTGGGAACCAAATCGTTCGTAGATAATACCTTGGGAAGATTGCTGTAACTACTGCCGTAGTTACTGTCTAAAGCAACAGGTTGCACATCGACTTCACTATTTCCAAGTACCCGATTTTGTAAGTTAGTTGCTATTGTTGCATCCGTTCCAGAATTTAATTTTGAGCGATGTCGATTGCTGTTGTGCGATCTGTGATGATGTTGCTGATTTGACGATTTTGAAATTGATGAGCTGGTTCCCAAACCCGCTTCAGATCCTAAAAGCAATGTTAATTATGTACGTGTTTGGCCGAAACCAGTAAGCAGCACAGTAGTCCTTTTCATAGTAGCTGCTAGGGTTATTGGCAGGAAACAAATTACCGGAAAAATGGTTTTTCCATTATTTCCATTTTTACGTGGGTGGAAAAAATTGAAAAAAATGGAAAAATATTAAACGATTCTTAAATATAATTTGCAACTATATGATAAAAAATAACGTTACTTTGACGACATGTAATCAATTTACATGCAACGCATTAATGGTGACCGTGTGTATATATCCCTGCCTTTACCGTATGGTTTAACACAAGAATACGTCTATACATTATAACTTTTGAACATACAATGGAATACCATCTCGAAAAATTCACTCAGACAAAGAATGATTTTTTCCATTTTTCCGGTCATATTTTTTTCCGGAAAGGCATCCCTGGTAGTTGCTTAGTTGCTCAACATACCTAATCGGTCTAACGCAGATTTGAGAATTAGGTTCAAAGCATAAACAAAATTGCGCGAATCGAACACGCTTATTGTTTGCACTTACTGTTGGTGACTGAAGATTGTTCCGATATTTGCTGTTCGCCAGACTTCGACATTGTCGATTTGCCAGAGTTACCTGTAATGAAAAGTTTCTAACACTTGATAGAAATATATATATTCATTATGATGGGATGGTCCCGAATATGAAGCGCAGGTCAAACGCAGATCAACACACCAAAAATATCAATAGCTTTCGTTTGGTTGTTAGGACAACAGCTTATGTGGCTACAATAATCTTTAAACGTGCTAGATGAAACGTTGTGTCTGGATATGAGAGTGACCGCCATAAAAGATTGCTTGCGACAATGGTGCGAGGCATTGTTACCAGACCTTCGTGGGCACGCAGCCTTCACCGAAATTAGGGCTGCTTTACAAACGCTTCAGAAAATTCCGATCTGCAACGCTTCTGAAAATTCCGATTTGCTTATGGTTCATGCAGGCCTCATCATTATAGTACCGGTATCCTAGATTATATCGACCTCGGTATATCGGTCTTACAGCGATGATTAACACTAATTAGCAGGATCACAATAATTAGCAGGATCACAATAAGACAGTTTAGTGGTGAAAATGTTTGCGTCTTACCAGACGTATCTAACACGCACGTCGATGTGTTTGCTGATTTGGCTTCACTAATATCATCATCAGCATCAGTATCTGATGACGACGCGTTTGAACTACTTTCTTCCGTTTGGTTGTTGCGTTTTTCACCAGAAACTGGTTTGCTACTGTAACCGCTTTGTGGTTTGCCAGTTGTTGTATCTTCGTCACTAGACGACGCCCCAGGTGTAGTCGAATCTGAACAATTGACGTCAGCGTTATCAGAGAAAACGGCGGGCTGCTGGTTGACAGTGGAGTCTGTAGCATTAAGTGAGCGGTCCATGTTACTTTTAGGGGAGTTCCGTTTTCCCGGGGACTACAACAGACTGCGGTTAGGCTTGGCCATTTGTTTGCATTGGGTTTAGGCTTCCTTAGACAGAGGCTAAGACTTATGAATAATATGGTTATGCTACTGTTATGCCCCAAGTAACATTGCCCAAGTAATCTAGGCTACTCTTACGCAACTAAAGCTAACACTGACCAAGTTTATTCTAACTTCTTTCCAGATGGGCAAAATGTCAAAAGCTTCAATTCTCAAAATATTACAGTACAGCCAACCCCAAACTCACATGCTTTGACGCTCTTCCTTGTTTTGGATTCTCTGTCTGCCGTTATATTTTTACTGGCACATGTTTCTGAGCTACTACTACCGCATTTCTGAGTATCGTTTGTTGGCTTAGTTGGCGCTAAAAACAAACATTGCATGCTAAAATAGAAGTAGTGCGCATGATTACTAGGAAGGACAACCTCGGTAATTGTATATTATGTCTCCAGTGCAATCTGTAATCTTGTATTTTACACGCACATGCGGTGAAATTAATAATACATTTAGTTTAAATATCCAAAAATGTGCGCCAATTACAAACTAGTCATACTGACATTCACTGGGCCGCGGCGTAGTGGGGGCATCAACCTGGGCCCCGATTCGTAACGGGTGGGGGGAATTTTTCAGTGTGAGAGAGGTTGAAGAATTTTCAATAAAGCGTCAGTTGCACAAACCAGTGTTCAGTTTGGCCTACGAATAGGCACATAGACCAAAAAGATCAAATATACTAGTCGTAGTGGGATTACATGTATTGAGCGAAGCACGAAAACACTAAAGCAATTAAGCTAATATGCAAATTGGCAGGGTTCCATAAATCTAAAATTCCGTCAAAATTTGACTTCCGATTCCGATTCCAGCTGACTGCTAACAAAAGTTAAAAGTCATACACCTTTAACTTTTTAATGGAATTACTAAAACTTGATTCCGATTCCAGTTCCGACAAAAAAATTTGATTTCGATTCCGATTCCGACAAAATCTAATCTGCAAATTGGTTATTAGCTAACTATTCATTTATCGGTTTTTGACGCTTGTAAACAATTTATTCAGATTCTTTGCACACAAAACCCTTCAGTAACCCTAATAATCAGTACAATATTGCAAAAAGTCCTAATTAAGGCTTATCAATTATGCTAATATGCAAATTAGCTATTAGGAAACTATTCAATTACCGGTTTCGGAGATTTGCAGACAATTTATTCAGAATCCTCGCGACCAAAAACCCTTTGCTACTGAAATTACATTGCTTGTAACCGAATAATTAGGGAAATAACTTAAAAAGTCCCAAAGCACATAACAGGACGGCCTTAACGACAGTTACGTTTCTTTGGACTACACAAACAAGATCTGCAGAGCATTAAAAATGCAGCAATGGCGATTTGCCCAACCTGAATGATTAGTAGAACGTGTGTTCGATTGTAATGGCTGTTGTTGCTGTTGCTGCTGCTGTTGTTGTTGTACTGTCGGAATGGCAGTAAGTTTCTTTTTCAAACAACAGGCAACATAAGCTTCAAGCTCTCGTAAGGTTACAGGTTTTAACATTTCAAAATCGATCTCTATTTCGTCAGGGTTTGAGTCTTTGAGCGACGGCTCGCGATGTTGAATGATTTGAACCACGCGGCCCAGTTTGTCACCTAAAGTCAATTCATGGACGATGGATGTAAACAATGTCGATCAAGACAAAACGAAACGTGAATAAGCATGCATTGAAAGTTAATAGCGGGGTTTCTTTAGTAGGATGACGCTGGAGATAAACCCCAGCAGATGTAAACCTAACTAACACCAACACAAGTCACTACTTGCGTCCTTCGACTTAAAACATTTGAGGGCTTGCGCTCTACTCACCAACAGCCTAATTAAACCCCTGTTATGTATATAAGCGCACACAACTTCTTGAACTGACAAAATCTACACCAACTGTCATCCCTAAAAGAACATTAATCAATAAGAGAAGTACACAATAAAGTAAGCTGACAAAAACTCAATATTCTAATTATGTCCCGTGCAAATGAAATATTCACAGAGCGACATACCGGGTAATTTGTTGATATCCATGCTAAGCTGTCGTTTTTCTTCATATGTCATGGGCTTGAGCGCATCTTCATCTTCGCTTTCAAAATAATACCCGCCTTTTTTCAATTTTGGTCTGAAAGCAATGGTACGTACCTGAGTATGTATGTGCTCTGCAACGCATAGAATTAACCGATTCATTTATACAGTGAATGAAACGACACAAACTAGTAAAAATGTCACACATGCATATGCAGCTAGTGTTAACTATTTTATTTCATGGAGAATGCAGAAAAATATCTGTAATAATGATGCGTGGATCACCAATGCCGATGCCAATTTTAGTACATTTAAACCTAACAACCGTTCAGTTGTTGGGTGTTTAGCTCTCCACTGCCGGCGGTTCCCCATATAGTCGGATTTCAAAACTTTTTGCATCTCAGCTTTTTCTGACCTCCCTTGATTACCCCACACCCCAATCTGAATTTTTGAAAAATTTGATTTTAACGACACAATCCCTTACGACTCAAAACCTGTCCGCAATCAGGCAATTGGTTAACACGTTAGTTATGATTAATTCATTGATTCGTAGCGCTGGCAGTGCTTTGGACCGGCGCTATATCAATTATGGGACCAAAAACCTCAAAATAGAACCATTTTTGCTAAATGCCGGATAACAAATAAAGAAAACAATTCCAAGTATTAACTCATAATGGAAAGAAACATCCCAGTTTCGCAACGAGACACACTGCTACACTCCAGCCAGGAAGTGAAATTGAAAGTCTGCCACAGTAAATAAGAAACAAGTTACTTGTGTGCGTTATTTCCAGCCGAAGTAGTTGGAACGGTTGCAGCTGAATTACTCGCAACCAAAGCAACACTTTCTTGCTTTCTTTTTGCAGTCGACGGTAGCTGTGTCGGAGTTGCATTGTTGCTCACTGAGATTTCTACGTGTTGTTGTGCACCTATTGATGACTTATGTCCGCGTGCATTGTTGCTCGTAGATGCTGGTTTCGTTGGGGACTCCCGTTGCGCTGCGGTTGATGTTGGCCTTGCTGTAGAGTTAGAGTTCAATGTTGGTGATTCAGTTTTAATGCTAGCAGACGGAGGCCGTTTCGCTTCCGATAATGACACAACGGCACCATCAGTTTTCGTCTTACTACCGGTGCCACGACGCGAGACAGTGCGGGCTCCACTGCTACCAGCACCGTGTTTTCGACCAGATATTGAAGCTGAAATAACAACATAGCATATTCTTACTTATGCAATATCTGAATTATTTTAGTATTAATAACTTTTTCAAACGTTCTATGCAGGAGTGCTTATCTTGTAGCGCACCATTCCCTTCACTTCGGTCGCCTCCGACCATCACAAGTCATAAAATAGTATCGATGCATCTTCGAAAACACGACCGAAGCACGTCGACAAACCAAGTGTACAATTATAAAAATTACAACATATATACATACAACCGAACTCCATGTTTTTACAAACTACGGTAAAAAGTATGGCTTCCACATGGCATACAGCGGCAGTGAGTTTTCCCAGTCAGAAAGCTCAAATTTTTCGTTTTTCCCGTCGCGCACACACCTCGATTAACTCAACCCAATAATTACTGTTGAAACTAACCATTGGAATGTGTAATGGCGTCGTTTGCCTCAGTTTTGTTCATTACTGTATTCGGTTCCGGCGGTATCCCAGCATGGGTGTAAGCTGTGTCAACTATTGTTGAATTAGCAATGCGATCTCTGGCGGTGGTACGTTTTGCTGTGGACGTTGTCTTGCACAACTGATTTTGTGAGGGGCAACCGCCACCGCTGTTTGATGATGACTGTTTGTCACTTGGACTGGCTGTTGTCCTCTGCGCATCCGGTGCTGGCACGATAGCTGCAGCGGCTTTTTGCCGTTTTAATATTAGAAGCTGATTCAGTTCCTCGGTGACTTCACGCAACTATAAAGCAGTGAACGGAATGGAATAAATTAATTTGAAACGGTGAAAACATTGCAGCGATATGTTCTAAACATGTACCGTGCACAAAACAAGTAAACCAAAATAAAGAGTTAACACTTTACTCGTACCAGCCTGCCAACACTGAAACAAAAAATCCACAATTTTTGAAAACTGCATATATTATTGTTTTGTTGAAATAGAAACTTTCAGTTATGTTTTATAACGTTCCAAAATTATCCTGCCAAGAACGATATATTGCCCATTCAAAGTTTTCGTACGAACCAAAATTCTTCATACGTAATGTCTGATATCGCAAAATAGATTAGAGTTGCTCCGCGATGTGGCCAGAATTTTTACCGGGGATGAGGCCGGTACTAAGCGGTGCTAAGAGACCAGTTTTCTGTTAAAATGTATTTTGAAACGTTTTATAGAAAAATGAAACTTTGAACATTACTTTGCGCTCTAAAAACTCTAGGCGTCGATCAATATCTTCTTCGGTGCTGTCAAGTGTTAAAGGTGCGTGAGTCAAATCGGCGTTGTTTGGTTCATCCTTTCGGCCCAAACCTGACGGCTCAGTCGCTGCTTCTCCTGCTTCATGATCACTCGGTTCTGTCACATTATTGCCAGATTTACATGATTGTTTGCTTAACGCGGACGTTCTGCCGCCTCGTGAACTAGCAGTTCTAACACCGCCACCTGATTGTTTCTGTTGGTAAGGTTCAGGCACTTCTGTTGATGAGTCCAAAACTGTCACCGCAGATGACACACCGGACGAAGCATTGTTACCAGCAGCGGTCGCCACTGTAGAGCCAGAATCTACTATTTCGAACAATAGTTCCGTTTTACTAACCGCTGCGACCGATGTGCCTGAAACATTATAGAGGATAAGTTATATTTGCAGTTCAACTTTAAAAATTGTCAGATTGTCAAAAACCTTAGAATATACATACAACAGTCGTATATTCTATAGGTTGCAAATAACCATGCTTGTTACACAGCTAAATATAAGATATTAATTACATAACGAAAACTTACTTGGACTTGTGCTTCCGCGAGGATTAGGGTCTTCGGGGAGCTGTGCATAGAATTTTTCGAATAGCTCCTAAATTAAAAACATAATACAATATATAATTTGCTTCGACTTAAACAAAATGGTTATACTATACATTTAAGAAACTTATATACATCTATAGATTAACTGGTGCAAAACTCTTTGCATATTATTATTTACCACAACTAAATAAGTTTAGCTCAACCAAAAATACTACACGCGACAGATTTGCAGTTTTGCACATAGTATTACATAACGAACCGCAAAAGCAAGCTACGCTCACCATCATGTCACCGGCTAGTTTTGCAATGTCATGATCTTTCCCGTTATATTTCAAACAGTTTGAAGCAATTAAACGCATATCGGTACGGAAGTCTTCTGGCTCGTCGTACGTACGACTATCCATTTTCTTCTAAAAACCAAGATGCGCATACACCAGAGAAAATCAAGTATGAAAAAGAATGTTTTACTTTTTGCTCATATATGTACTTTAATGTCCGTCGTCACCCACTCCGGCTCCGATATTGCAGCCATCAGGTTGCACTATGAAACAAAGACTGCCTAAAATTTTATGTTACGCATCATAAGTATTAAATGAAATGAACAATATATTAATCACTTTGATGGTGCTCAGATCCATTGGAGTTTTGATCACAGTGTGGTAGTCGTGCAAGTTTAGTTTTTCGGCATCAACCGGTTCGTAAAATGGCCAACAACACGCCTAAAATACAAAATATTTCCATCGATTACAAACACTAGCCTAAATTAAACAATAGACGAATATGTCAATTTCTTGCAATGTGTTTTATGCCAATCAATTTTATAAACAGCTCGACTTTATACCTAAGTATAGCTGAACAATTATTCACTTTATCGTGCCCAAAAACGTGCTTAAGTTAAGCAAACACTTAAGTCACTCACCAAGTTTAATGAGTTACGGCGAGAGTGCAGATTATGAAAAAACCGCCAGTATAAAGCAAACTTACAGCTTTCTTGTTATGGCACTGGCCCATGATTTGCAATTCACTTGTTTTGTCAAAAAAGTTAAGTATTCAAAACTCAAGTATTTATTTCGCCCACGTACCTGATGCCTTTTGCTCAACAGCTCTTTTAAAATACTCGCACAGTATTTCATCCTTTCCGACTGTTTCGGCTTCGCTTTTGGTTTGATGGATGTCTGCAAATATAATACAATTTCCAGCAGGGTTTATTTTTCAAAGTTCAGCGCGGGATGGGTTTTTTCAAATACGTTCAAAAAGACATACGTATTATAACATACGTATGTATGTACTACATATACATACATACATATAAGTTTACAAATACATATTTAATGTACACACTTGAGCAAGTCTTCACTGCAATGCAAAGTGAAATTGTGGCCTATGTATTTTGTTGCTTGTTTGGCAATTGGAATGGTCTTTGTGGATTAAATGGCTATATTTCTGCGTAACTTTCCGGTAGGGCAAAGAATTACTGTAAGTTAAAAAACGAGTGTTTTACAATAAGAAAATAGAAGGTCTAGTTGAACATCGTACGTTTAACCCTTTTCTGCAGAGTATATACGAGTTGAGAAACTGTTTACAAACTGCGTACGAGGAAACTGACAATTATTAAGCGTACCTTTCTCAGCATAACATGTCCATAAGACATGAGAGCCAAAAGGAATCTAGCGGTAAATTCTTACATCAGATATGTGACGATAAAGCCTCCCAACCGAGCATTTTGTTCGAATCTTAGCTTAAATTTAGATTTGAGTGGAAATAGAAAATGCTTCAAAGAAAAAAAGAAACCATCAAAATGTAGTTTCGATTAATGTTAAGCTTTTTTACTCTTATTTCGCTTTAGCTGAAACAACTTGGAAGTCTTGGTGTGGTTTTCTGGTGGGGTTTTGTAAAGATGTGCCGATTAATCGGCATCGGTAATAATCGTCACTTTTCGTGAATATCCGTGTCGGCACTGCAAAAAATTGCCGATTCTTTGCCAATACTTTTTGCACATAACAGTCAGTTGGACTGCTTTCAGTTTCATTTCTGGGCGCATATCAGCGTGTCTGGTCAAGAAAACTGCTATCTATGTTGCGTTTGTGTTTAAAAAAATTAATTGAAATGAACCGTTCTTATAAAATTATAAGCTTATATGACGGTTAATTTCCAGAAAAATAGTCTTAAGTTCGAAAAAATAAATTCTCGTGTCATTAGTTGAAACACCGCATTATCTAGGTATAAAGGGGAAGCGACGCTTTAACAAAAATCTTGATCTTGCTCCGGTTCCAAAATTAAGCATTTCGTTTTAATTTGTGGAATGGCAAACTCAGATCGTCGCACGGTATTATCCAGAAACGAACTTTAAAATAAATAATTTTAAAAATCAAAGTGTTCGCAACAAACGTCAGCGTCTAGAGATAAATGAATATTCTAAAAGTGGCAGTAACATTTTTGAAAATTTTAATTTCATTTGCATAGTTTGTCGTATCGAGCCCAAGTTGCTCGCGTACAATGCCTCAAGATAAAGGACGGTGCCGCAGGACAAGTATACGGGCAACCGTTGTTCACTATTTCATCCAGCTATGGATAATGTATTCGGTCGCACCCAGAATAAAAAAATTCGTTATATTCAAACAGTAATGCCCAACCTTTTACAAAACGCATACTTGGTCATCAGGTGAATATTCACGCGGTGGTCGCTTAATCGGACGTCCGCTTTCGCGTCTGGTAGATATTTTACTGGGCGACTTGGTTGGAATTACAGAAACACTGGGTTCCATTGCTGTGTTGGTGTCGCTAGTGGCGCAAAAACCATTTGTAGCAACACGAGCACCAACGGCCAAACTGCCTGTGGCGGCAACGGGATTGTTCATTATATCGCCACCGGCTTGGGTAGTACAGGAGATCGAATTAACACCGGTCATAGTGGTTGACTGCTTATTTGGTGGCTCATCGTTCACCACGTCAGCATTTGCTTCTCTGCCACCAGAAACGATTGGCCGACTGTTGGTGGTGCTATTGCCACGTTTTCTTTTAACACCTCTTCGATGCTAAAATACGTATTTTAAGAAGTTCAAATTCGTATGAAAACCCACAACTTCCGAGAAATCGAATACTAAATGACATCAGAACGTACTTAACAAATCTTCCTTCCTGGCCTGTGGTATCCAAAGTGCGTTACATGACAAAGCTTAACATCGCATACCGATGCATTTTTAACACCTTGACAACGACCGTTCAGCTGCAATATTTGTTTGGCCCGTGTTACTTTTGAAGGAATCCAGCATTCCCTAGGTACTATAAAATAAACTGTAGACTTAGGAGTCAGTAATTACTTTCGCGGAGGATTAGGGTTAATTTTCGACTTATTTTTTCGCTTAAGTTTAAGTTTAGGCCGAATACACTGAGATACTGTTACGCCTCTAAAATGACACTGTTATCTTTATTAGATTTTCCCCCGTTATAGAATACATGAGCCCCAGCCGGATAAGTATATTTCGCCGGAAGCAGGATCGGAATTCAAGCTTTAGTAATTCTATTAAAAAGTAAAGTGTATGACTAGGCATTTTAAGCAGTGTGCCTTTCAGTATTGTTCACAGTTTTAGTAAAAATTGTTTGTATAGCTAACTGTATTAGCAATACAACTCTGTAAACTAATATATTAATGGAGGCTTTCCAATTCTGAGAGCACTGGACCCGCATGGCCTTAGTTTTAAACGCAGTTAAGCATTTTTAGCATTTAACAACTTTAAATATAAATTCTTGTGAAAAAATAAACATGACCCAGATTTTTGAAAATTAACCAGTCCTATACATCAATTAACAAAATGTTATTCTGTACCAAAAATCGTGAATGGATGCCAAAACATGCAAAGTTACTAAAAATTTGAACCCTCGACCTACTAAAAAAGTGTTAAGCAATTCCTTTTGTTTCCACAACACATTTTTACAGTTCACGTTTGCTACGGAAACCGACGCAAGTTTAATCGCATTTCTGCTTTACATTTATTTAAAATATATAAATATATATCAGGGTGCAACCGGAATTACACTTTACCGGAACCTGAATTTGAAAATTTTACCGGAACCGGAAAGTGAAAAATGCATTTCACCAAAAATTTCATTTTAATCTTATTTTTTGCTCTATTATTTGAACACGCACCAGTTGCTTGTCCAAATAAAACCTTATTACCACTTTTATAGCTCCACATACCTTGGAACCTGCCATTGCTGACCCAGCGATGCTCGGTTTTGTTTTCATTTCAGTATCCTCTGGCACACCGCTATTGCTTTTCGTTTCTGTGTCACGAACAGCGCTGACAGAACCAAGAGGTTCATCGGAAAGATCTGCAGCATTTTCGTTTTTCGCACTGTGTCCCGACTGCTTGCTGTCGATTTCACCATGATTACCAATATCACTTATTGCCGTTATCTCTCCAGGACACTGAGCGGCAGTAGTTGTCACTGACTCAATTTTAGAACTACAGCTTGTAACTGCTGTCTTAGCCTTCGCCGATGAGTTGCTTCTACCAGATAATCGTGCGGCGCGTGACTTTTTGCGACCACGCCTTGTTGGCACTGACGTAGCAGGTGAGGAAGTGTGTACGTTTGCAATTTCCTTTGGCGGCAAGGATGCATCGTTGACTGAACTGTCAGCAGCACGTCTGAATTTGCTGCCTGTGGCAACATTATCATTTTCAGCAGCATCCACGCTTCCAACAATTGCAGTATCACCAGGCGATAAAGTATCATCATCAACACAATTATAATCTGCCTCCACAGAACATGGCGACTGACTACCTTGTGCAGCTGTTGTCGCCGCTACAGTAGTACCACGGCTCAACAATGTCGAACGAGCTTTAACATCACTAGTAGCTACTACTGCTGCCAGCTTACCGTCACTGCTGCTGTCCGCCCGCTGCTTTTTCCGTTTCCGACCACGTACCGTTACCACTGAAGTCTTACGCGCGGGAGCTGATCGACGATGACCTAACACTGTGGTCGTTGTTGAACTCGACGAAGTGATCATCGCCACGTCACCACAGCCGCTCGTATTGTCGTCTCTTGGCGATGCGCTTGACATACCACCAGTTGTCACGGACGCTCCACCAGTGCTTGCACTGACACCGCCATCCGACTCTTCAGCGGCGACACTCGCACCACTACGACTTCTGTTCCGTCGCGCTGCCACTCGAGGTGAAACTCGCGTTGGTTGTGCGGTGTTTGGGCTAATTTTCGCAGACGACGCTGCTGAAGATGGAGGTACGATTCCGGCCGAGGTCGATACGATAACAGATAACGGTTGCATTATAGTAGTACTGCTGCTGTTGTTACTAGTGGTGTTAGAAGTGTCAGCAGATCTAGCTGAAGCTATAGTTATTGTTGAATCACGAACATCCGGATCAGTTGTTGCAGAAGTGGCCAAGGCTGCTTCAGCTACAGTTGTATCAGGCGACGCTGTATTGGAAGCTGATGGCAACTCATGTTGTTTTTTCGGCGCCGAATCTGATTCTTCTAACAATGCTCTTCCGACGCCATAACTACGTTTTGATTTTCTAGATTTTCGCGTCGCTACAGCACTTGAACAGGCCGCGTCTGATGACAAACCAGTTGCTCTGCCAACAACAGCAGCGGACACAATGTCGCCGGATGCTACTGCTGGCTTTTCAACTGCGTCCACCGCAACCTCAACTGACCCTAAATCACCACCGTTCACGGCAGTTTTTTTCGATACTGACGAGGTTAAATTTTGATTGTCAAAATCGGAAACAGGTTGGCTCTCGGTAACATTAGAAGCAACAGGCTTACCATTTTCTCCTTCAGAGCAAGAATTCCCAGTTCCTGTAGTATTATCATCAACGCATGGCTCTTCGATAGTTTTTGTTGCTTCGCTTGCAGCCGCAATACTTACGATATCTTGATCGAGTTCAACTGCAACGTCTTTGATGCAACCAGAGTAGTCAGTTATAGTAGTAGTAGTACTAGTAGCAATTGTGGTAGCGGTGGTGGTGCTAGTAGTAGTTATTGTTTCAGATATTGCTGAAATGCAGTCCTGCTGTTCATTATTTTGTCGTTGTGACTGGTTGTGATCCCCAAGTTTCGATACCGAATGAGTTTTAATATTAGCAGCAGATCCAGCATCTGAAGTGACAGCGCTATCATCAGTGCGTTTTGAATTGGCAGTTGTATTGCAGTCATCAGGTAAAGCGCTTCCGTTTGATTTTCTCTTAAATGGTTTAAAATTGCAATTATTTATAAACCAGCGCTTGCAGACAGTCGGAGTACTATCCATTTATAAACCAGGCATTACAAACAGTCGAAGTAATATCTAACTTAATTTGGCATGCAATTTAAATACTTGAAAATGAAATATTTAAAACGATAATTAATTGCTATACACCAAAAACTTAATCTTTTCAATTTTCAAGAAAGATATCAAACAAATTCAAGATCTAACAAACAAGACACCAAATCAAATGCAAGTTATGTTTGTACTGCCTTAGCTCCGAGGTCTTACACACTAATATACGAGGACCTCAAGCGTGTATAATAATCTGAGCAATACGTAAGTCGACGAACAAGTATGTTAAACTTGGAAACATGCACACCAGGCTCGTAGACAGCATAACATGCCAGGGCAAAGGTGACACCGAAATTACTATTTACCGAAAACGAACCAAAAAAATGCATGCTACCAAAAAATTCATTATTTTAATTTTCTTTATTGCAATATTATGGTAAAATAACATTAGTTGGAGATAGGTATTCACTTTACCTGCTGTATTTTATGATTTTCATAATCTATGGAAGCGAAATGTACCTTCGATGGTTCATGTTCGGGATTGTCATGGCTGACAAACTATACTAATGAAATTTATTTAATTTTTATCGTCATTTTTTATTTCCACCGACCAAAATTTCATACTAAAATTTTTAATTCCGGAAAAA
Source organism: Enoplolaimus lenunculus (assembly GCA_030248215.1). Lineage (NCBI taxonomy): Eukaryota > Metazoa > Nematoda > Enoplea > Enoplida > Thoracostomopsidae > Enoplolaimus > Enoplolaimus lenunculus. The sequence goes on along the minus strand of JASANG010003691.1, from coordinate 183,008 downwards.
ACTTTCGGAACCGGAAGGTGAAAAAATGCAGCAACCAGAACTCCGGTTGTAACCTGTGCGTGCTAAAAATGTTTAGAATGGCAAAGACCACCAGCCCTTATTTGTCTAGGGGCCCGATTCACGCGGTTCAACCAATTCAAGCATAAATTATTCCTACACTGGAAGTTGTCGAACATATTGTAACCGAATCCCCAGCTAATGCGGCAGGTGACTCTGCATTCGTTGTATCTGTGCTATCATCGTTCTCTTCCTTCTGGGCAGCAAACATATTCGTGATACGAGCAGCTTGAGCAGCTATTAACAAACAATTTATAACCATATTTACAAACTGCCATACTAGAAAGATGTGTATAGGAGTCTGTACCCCTAATTAGAGTCCATTAGTGGATCGATCGAGCCCAAAGTTTTAATTAAAGTCCATTAAGACTGAAGCAGAAGAATGGTTTGGAAAACGTATGATTTCACATACATCTAACTATGAGGCTCATCTTGCTGAAGAGCTATTACAAAAACAACGTTTCGACAAAAAACGAATACTTTCTGCGGCAAACTACACACAAACGTTCTGCATTGACTTACATTCACACATTCCTAAAAATATGGAGGCATCCAGCTAAAATTGAGGCCGCTGTTAAGTACAGAAAGATATTTTTTACTTCTAACGGCTCTAACGAGGAACTTTCATTGGTCAAAAAAACTTCAATTTCAGACAGTAATTCACTTTGTACCTCTTGCTGCAGCAATCGAACGCGCCTTTTTACTTTTCTTTGTTAACACCGGACGAGGCACCTCATGTTCCTGCAAAACCGATTTAATTTCTTCAGCAGCAATCATTTAAATGCAAATCAAATCAAATTTCCCTAAATTCTAAAATAATATGTTCAGTTGATAATGTAGACAAAATTGTGTTACACTTACACTACCACTAATTATCGGGTTTCTATAAAGGTATTCGGTTGGATTATATAGGTACTTGTTTTGCGCCGGTCACTAATAATACACGTTGCCGTATCCAAAAACGTAATCAGCCGAAACACATTCCCATCTCTATGTGATTTGATTTCGGTCAAAGTTGATCATTTTACTATCACTTGACTTCTACATTTTACTAACATCTTTAGGCATATTTAGCAGCTTGTCCACAAACACGCGGTCTATGTTTTGCGCCATCAAATATACGTCAGCATCAGGAGGATTGTAAGTATAGCAATTTGTGAAAACTTTACTGAAATCCTAAAACAAAACAATCACAACCCTTAATAATAAACGAGCATAATTTAATTGTATCTCTTAGCATATCTTAAGTGATAGTCCTTGCGACGCAAAAAACAATTATATGGAAAATGTCAAACTAAACTTACATCGAAAGACAATCTACAAAACGGACAGATTCAATCACAGTATGCTACCACTTACCCTAATGCACTGTTCTGCAGAATAATAGTACACGTTCTCCAGCCTTTTCTGTATAGTCGTCAAATCCATAGGACTTTTAATCACATCATGATAATCCTAAACAAAATACCAAAAACCATTACAAAACTACATCACCCTTCAGAAAGCTTCCGAGACCGAGTCCTGAAGTTCAGCTAACATTACGCTTGTAACAATATATTCTAAAGCAAATAATAAAGAACACCACTGCAGACCCGTTATTGTTTTGCTACGGCAAAATCGACATCCGGCTCCCGTATTGTACGTTGCCAGATATTTTGTGCAGAAAAGTTGGACTCTATAGTATACTATAACTTATGACCGAAATAACAATATTTCGCAATATTAGCGCGATTAAGTTTAACCTTTTTCTTGAAATATGTTCTTTCAAACCAATACGAACCGTTGTACAAGGATAGAAACTAAAATTGGCCTTGGATCTTCGCTCTCGAGTTTAAGTGCATTAATATATTGCGCTTACACTGCCTGTGCCAGAAATTTCTGGATACACCAGAAGTAAAAACATGGATAACAACTAGCTCTCGTTTTTCGTTAGCTACTGTGCAGTTTTTAAAATGCGTTTTCGAAAATTAATTTTACTTAAATCTAACTTGAAATATATATGTAATTGAAAATATATACACACTGTTATTTATGCTACCTTCACAATCGGTTGTGTTGTGACCATCATTCCTCAATTAGTCCGAAACGTCGACGGTAAAACCCGTGTTATTCTTTGCTTTAACCTTTTGAACGGTATTTGAAAAACCCACCCACTCAAATTCGAAAACCAACAAAAACCCACTTCGGTTTTAAAAAAGATCTACAAAATAAGCATGATTTTCATGTTTATATGTGGTAAACCCTTTCTTAGTTTAGTGAACTTACGCTTAAATCAAGTTTGACAGCATCGACCGGTTTCGCAAAAGGCCATGAGTGTTTGTGTTTCATCACAGCCGATAGTACGTGTTTCATGATGTAGTCCAATTGATTTGTGTGACGTGTACGTTTGCCGTCCGGCGGCGCTACACGCGGCTGAACTACGCCATTCACTGGTGATTGACGGGGCGTCGTCTCTTTGTCTCCATTTCCGCTATCTTCAGATAACGACGTGATCGCACCGGTTGTTGGTACGCCATCAACATGTAATACAACACCGCCATTATGTTCATTAGCCTGACACGAAGCGCCTTCTTTGTTTGCTGCTACTGCCATCACTGCATCTGGAGCTCCAATTAACGATGTATCTCTGTTTAGTTCCAGTTGCACATGCTTTGGCTGCTGAAGCCGATTCGCAGGCATATCGCTGCCACTGTCCAGCAGAGCAACAACTGCTTCTGCCGGCGAAGCGTTACTATCAGATTCGACGCAATCAGTAGCGTTATCATAGGTTTCAACAATAATATCGCTGCCATTATCACCGCTATTTTTAACACTGTTAATATTAATACGGCTACTCAGTTTCGTGTTAGTCTTTCCAGCACTATTCTTAGCTTTGTTTTCATGAATGTTTGGTTTTAAACTTTTATTACTGTGATCGCTTGAAGCATTCGGATTGCATTCGGAGTCAGTATTGTTTTCGTTTTTAGAAACGCCTAAGTCGTGACCAGCAGCTGATTCATCTGCATTTAACTTTCCTCTGCTGGTCATTAGCTGACCCGATGCTTTCTTGCAATCATCGGGACCTGTTTCGTGGATTTTTACTGAGTCACACTAAAACAAATAAAAAATTTAACGACATAAGTAGCCTAAACATTGCTGTCAAATACGTAGTTATCGTTACAACAATGAGTATACCAAACAATCAATATATTGTGTAGTGTGTATAGCAAATCGTGGCCCGTGGGAAAATAAAAAATACCGTGTACAACAATAGTTTCTTGTGATTTTCATATTTTTTAACGAACCGACCATGATGATTGTTTTAATGGTACGTAGTCAATTAAGTATTGTGGAGTTGCACCGAGTCACTATTTTTACCGGGGCCGGGGCTGAACCGCAGGCCTCGGTGGCAGGGTCGGTACTAACCGAGGTCAAGTTAGGAAACCTAAAGATAACTATCAACATGAGCTACGATATACGTAATATGTATATGGTAACTAACAGTGTGAAAATAAGCAATTATACATTGTATAGTGTGTACAGCAAACCGTGGGAAAATAAAAAATACGACGTACAATACTTTCTTGTGATTTTCATATTTTTGAGTAGAGTTTTCATTCGAGTCAATTAAGAATAGTATGCACAAAAACTAGCCCCAGCAAATAACGTGCTGCCCTCGGCCCCGGGACATCTCTAATACGTATATATAGATGTGTATACTGACTATATCACAGCGTTTTACGAGAATATTAATGAATTCAACAATCTCGAAATAAAATTTTCATGCTGTCTAAGATATATCTATATATTAATACTATTGCATGACAGCAAAGCTAGTCAGAGAAATAACTACTGACAAGTATTAGATCATGCGATCAGCACAATTGGTTTCGTCGCTGAAAAACAAATACGTATATATATTCCAACTAAAAATTCAGTTCACAGGGTCTGCGTCTAATTACGTATATAATAAGTTAAGGTTCAACTGGATATCCGGCTGTGGGAACAAATCGACATATGGCTCCGATTGTAGTATATATGTTACACTGTCGGATATTTATTGCTGAAAAACAGGGTGACACCGAATCCTATTTGACCGATAATATTTGCCCAATCCGAACCTAGCGTTTTGCAATTTTTTTCAAATTTTGCCGACGTAGAACCGATGCCCATACTCTGTTTCTCAAGTCGTCGTATAACCAGGTAGCGGTCCTCCACAATCGTTAGCTGTGTATGTTGCTACACAAAATGCGCAAATACTTCCGGCCAAACCTGCGATCTAAGGAAATTTTTTGGGATTGCTCATCGTTTTTTCACGTCTTTGGTCTCGGTTTGCAAACCACCGAGACTGAAAAAAGAGATACCGAGATCAGCCAAATCCCGAGACCGAGACCGCAAAGTATGTGTCGTAGGTCATTCTGCTGCCAATCTATAGCAATCTAGCTAACCTCGACCAAGCAGCAATTGTGGATTTATCGAAATTAGGAATGTACCGATACGTATCAACATTTTTGTCGATGCCGATACCGATGTCAATTCTTATTTTGAAAATTTGCCGATGCCGATTCCAACTTTAGTACGCCATGCTTTATGCGAAGACTTAAACGCTAACCACCATAAAGGATTATAATTTTATGATAAAAATTCATTCGAATTCATCTCTGCCAACACAAACGCTAGAGAGATAATAGGTTCCCTGATCAAAATACTGATACGCCAAGAAGTAAAATTGATAGCATTTAAACTGCCTGTTATGTACAAAAAGTACCGGCAAAGAATCGGCAATTTTTCAGCTGTGCCGATGCATATGCTCACGAAAAGTGCCGATTGCCGATACCGATTAATCGGCACATCCCTAACAAAACAACACTGAAGCAGAACGAACACAAACGATGACTGGTTGTTGGTGTTCTATCTGTTCAAGAGACCAAATCTAATTGGACGATAAATTTAATACCATATAGCCTAGACCGAACCGCTATTACGTAACATAGCAAAGTCGCCAATACTTTTTGCACATAAACAGTCGTTTGGAATGCTATCAATTAAATTTCTGGGCGCACAATAGTGTATCCGCTCAGGGAAAATTGTTATCTCTCTCGCGTTTGCGTTTGAAAAAATTAATTGAAATTAACCGTTCTTATGAAATTATAATCGTTTATGATAGTTAGGGTTTAAGCTTTCATATAATACCGTAATGTAGTATTCAATCTGCTTATTAAGCATGGTGTACTAAAGTTGGGATCGGCATCGGCAAAAATTTTGGTATCGGCACATCCCTAATATATCTGTTTACAAATTTTGCAACGAATTTAAATAGTCATTTCCACTGAATGCTAAAAAATATGACATAACTTTGGTAATTTGGTCCGTTTGCCAGGAATAGACACCTACGTAAAACTCACATTTTCTGTTTGTTCGACTTGCGGTTCATCTTCCTCCGAGTTAACACTGTTTAACGATTGACCCCGCTTCAATTCTCCCGACTTTGCAGTGGGCTCTTTCAGTGCTAATATAGGTTCTCTTTCAACAACGTTACCATTTAACAATGTATGTTTTGTTTCAGCATTGTTCTCATCCTCAGGATTGATTACAGTAGAACTAATATTGTCAGTAGTTGCCATAACTGATTGAACAATTGTGGACATCACTGAAGTCCTGCAACATAGAACACGAAACTTTACCCAAAAACATTCGATAATTATTTATGTACACAGGGAAGGAGCGATCAGATATTAATTTATCGAATAATGATTTTTACTACAACGGGATATTAACAAGACATATGTAGCATTTAAACTTAGTAATTAATTAACAGCTCGAATTTCGAAATTATTCATTTTGCTTCAGCGTATTAAAACTTGAACCTGCGGACTTGTCAGAAATACAATTGCAACACGATGTTAAAGACTCTCACTTGCATGCACTCAAAGACCATCATTTGTAAAATATAGTTATTCGAAATTCGGAACCAACACCGTAAACATGCGGAATTCGTAAGGTTCAAATAGGATATTAGAGTGAGTCAGACATGTGGTCGTACCCTGTGTACAAGTATATTTGAAAAAAAACCGCAACAGGAATGTGAAAAACGCATGCCACCGAAAAATTCACTATAATTTTCTTTTTTGCTGTATTATTGGTGAATTAACATTAATGTTGGGATCGCCATCGCTGTCGGCATCGGCATATCTTCAAAATTAGAAACGGCATTGGTATCAGCAACATTGCACATCCGTAATCAGAACGTGCGACATATTTGCTCGTAGACTTACTTTTAAGTTGAATTTAGGAGATAAACTATATAGCTATATAGTAAAAAGATTAGAGGACTTTAAAATCAATTTCTCAGCGTACGTAATGCAGGCTTAAAACGGATTTAGCATTGTTATACAAACTACTTAACTTTTAACGCGGTTGATCTTCTTTCAGAACGTTGCTTAAAGTTGTGTCTGTGGCATCACCCGAATTATGAAAACCGACCTTAGCTTAACTTGGCTAAATTTTTTGTTTCTTATTCTCAAGACATTCGCACGATATACTTATAGTAGATTTAGTTTGGATGTAAGAGAGGTTTGCCCTACCTTTCCAATTTATTTTATGTGTTTTGAATAAACGTTTGACTTTGACTTTTTGGCTAACGTTGTTAAAACTAATATTTTCCGTGTGATCAAGATCAAGTATATTAGTTTGCGTGACCAGATGTCAACCAGATAAAACATCGAATCAGGGTAACGGGGCTGGATTGTTGAAAGAGGCCTTTTTGTGTATGTTCGTGCTATGTTGACAAGCAATCCGAGTTTGTCAACGCTCAATGCAAAACTTAGTTCTCGCTCATAGGTTTTCATCAAGAGTAGTAAACGAATGGAACTACTTACCGGTTAACACTGTTAAGTCTCGCTCCGCTACTGATTTTAAAAGAAACCTTAAAAAGGATGATTTCACTAAATCGTTAAAGTATGATAGAAACTTTCTCACTCAGATGAAAGTGCATGCTTTGCTCCCCTTTCGGTTTTGCCTTTATCTTTGTTTATGTGTTGTTTTACCTTCAACTATCTACTATTTCACAAAGTAAAGTTGTTGTGATTGTTGTAAATACCTACGTATGATCTGATCTTGACTCCAAGGCTAGTAATTTACTTACCTGGACTAAACTCTTTGCCAAACATGTAATACCGTCCATCAAAAATATAATACGTTTGTTAACGAGCAATGTTAAGTAAGGTACATACGCATATCACGTAATATGATACAAAAAATAGGATCAGAACATTTGTTCGGAACGTTTATCTATACAAACGTACGTATGATCTGATCTTGACTCGAAGGCTAGTAATTTACTTACCTGGACTAAAGACTTTGCCAAACATGTAATACCGCCCATCAAAAATATAATACGTTTATTAACGAGCAATGTTAAGTAAGGTAGATACGCATATCACGTAATATGATACAAAAAATAGAATCACAACATTTGTTAGGAACGTTTATCTACACAAACGTACAAGACTATTGTAGATTATGCATGCCCATGGGTTGAATATGCAATACTTTTTCCGGACCCAAAATTTCGAACCGAATTTTAGCAGAAATCGTCAATTTGACTGTTTCGTTGCTATGGAATGAAAAGTATGATGAATGCTAACATACACTCGTTTGCAATGTTAGCGCACAGATTGCGCGTGACCATGACATCAATAACTACAGTATCGTGGGTCGACGGTGCTTAATAATTTTCAAGTTTTTCTCAATGTTTCAACTCAACATACATTATTCAAAACAAAAATGGCGTACAATCCACTAGCTAAGTAACTTCATTGGTTAAACATGATCAATACTCAATTAAGTAATTCATGAATAGTGTCCTTAAATTTGATCACTGCGTAAGTTCAGCCTCTCAACATTTTGTTTTACAGTGTGAATCACTGAAACATAACAACAGTACACTGGATTAAACGTAATGAGAACAAATAATATAAGAAGTTCTGATCAGGAATAGCTTCTAGCCTGCCTATGGAAATTATGAGACTCGTTTTTCTTCTTCAAAGAAGAAAAACTGGAAAAAATGGAAACGTAAATTTTACGAAGAAATCATTTGCCATTCAGACACATTGCACATTATGGACATAGTAAACATCAGGTTGAAAGAAAGTCATCGCCTCTTTGCCCTATTTATAACGAGTACGAATTCTACGTTGTGCCGCGGCGCAAAACTTAACCGAAAATTCCGGGTATGGCAAATCAGCGAAAGAGAATTGGTAAAATGTACCTGCTTTATAGTATTTTGTTAGCACCTTAACAACTGGGCTAGTAAGAAATATGATTGATTTATTTGCAATATTTAGTAAAGGCGGTATAGTGCTGTGGTGCTTTCAAGGTACGAATGATTTGTTAAAACCGTCTGTGAATGCGTTAATCAAGACAGTTTTTCTACAGGTGAGGATATTTTACATTACTTCCTGTCGCAATAAAGATACGTTGGCTCTCATTTTGTAAGGGGAAAATCAGGAAACAAATTTGCAGAAATTCTTATATATCTATGCCAGCTCAACCTTGAGATTCCATAAAATATTGACTATATTCCGAGGAAATTTTTGAATTTATATAAACTTACCCCTTGGAAGAAAAAATCGAACAAATTTATTAAATGTTTAAAAATGATGTATAATTTGAACCGTCTGGGTTAAATAATTTTATTTTTCAGATTTCAGCAACGTTTGACCAGGCACTAATATAGGAGTTATTCCGAAAAAACTATTTTAACACGAAAATGGAGTTTCGCATTTGTTCGGTGTGCGAAGCATGGGTGAACACTGTGCGTGAAGCATTTTGCCTAATCCGCGTATATTTTTAAAAGCCGTCTCTTAGAATTCTGGAATCTGGAAGTATATCATGCATGAAAGGAATCTGGAAGTATATCATGCATGAAAGCGAGAACAATTTTGTCAGTCGTAAGATTATAGTAGGAAAATAACAGACAGTTGCTTGTTTGACGTTCAGTCATGCACAAAGCCTTACCTCGTTCGCGCCTCTTCATACCTTGATTGTATTTTTGCTGACAAATATTGATTCATCTAACTCGATTCAAGCATTGAGCAAAATTTGAACTAGAAAAAGATGTTTTCCGGCACACAACAAATTGGCACGCAGTGATAATGTGCTCTTGCACGGTCTACAATGCCGTTGTCTACCATGCTGTTCCACTAACCGAATAATTAAAAAGCTGTAATTTATTCTACGCACTATTAGTTCAACAAACGTTATATTTAGACTCCGGTTTACAAATGAACAAATTGTTTGAACGATCGATACCTATTTTTTGAAATTTTATGCGAAAATTTTTCATCGAGTGTCCCATTTATGTAATTTCGACAAAACTGAAAAAATTTATCTCGGAATGTAGTCAAATTTATTTGCGGAATCTTCAGGTCAAACTAGTACAAATTTTTCAAAATTTTTGCAAAAATCGCGTTTCCTTGTTTTCAACTTAATCGAAGGCTTTCTAAACCCTAACGTGTGTAAAAAATAAGGTAAGGTGACCAGACAGGACAGCAGCGTATAGTCCAATAAAGGAATAACATATATAGCTGGCGTACGCTTTTGGAACTTGTTGCAGGTTTTGACGGACTGATAACTTGCATTTTGGAATAGGCAAATGTATATCTTTAAGTCATCAGGAAACATTCTTTTATATTTAAATTCATTAACTAGATCGTGTATATATTGGATAACGACCCAGAAGAATACGCTGTGTATTTTGGAGTCGCCAGGACTTGCTGAGCATGAAAAGACCAAATTTTTATAAAATCATGTTCGCTGATTCCCCTTTGTTTAAGGACCGCCGACATTTACGTATTGTATTTTAGTTTGCTTATAAAGCTTGATTAATTATATAATAATTTTCAAACTGCAATTTTGGAACTAAATCCTTATCCCAGTGTCCGATCCGGATATCTTGTCACACCTACCTGCGCTGGTTTGTAGAATTGGTTCTGTCTAAGGATTATAATAGTTTGTTTGATCCGGGCATCTCTGGTAAAATTACGTACATAGCACCACTGAACCCATTCAAATGAGACAATATGTAATCAACGGCAGTGATTTTGTTCAAGAGCTGTAGGTTATTGCAGCTGTTTTACTTGCGCTTTTGTTTTTAGGAGCGGAGCAATGTGTCATCATACGATCATAATGGTGTCACGTTGAAGTTCAAATTGGACAATGAATTTGAGCTGGTGTATTTGGTTAGTAACAAAGAATCCATATCATATTCATTCCTTATTTTAGGTTCAGTTCGAGGGAATTTAATGTCAATAACAAATCAGATAAGCTAATTGTTGAGTTTTGAACATTCGGTGGTAATTATTCAAAATTATGTGTCCTTAGAAATCATGTGTAGCGTATTATCTACATACATAGCAATGTTTAAAGGAGCTGCCGAATGGTACTCCAGGCGTAGCTCTTGTGAATCATGGAAAGACCACCTTGTAGGTCATGGAACAATTTCTAGTACAATGCACAAGAGAATTCCATTGTAAATGTACCAACTGATCTCGGTATTAGATAATATATAGATACTATGTTCATGGACGGTATCTATTAAGAGGAGCACTTGATAGAAATCGGAGCAACTCCAGAATAACTGTAAGCTGTCGGAGATGCCTATAAGACCGTTCAACTACAAAATACAGTCTCTCTTATATGGATTAATGGCCATTCTGCTAATTACGAAATGACATGGCTGATGAATTAGCTAGGATTGGAGCTCAATTGAGATTCACTGGAACAGAACCTATTACAGGCGTGTCACAAAGACAAACTAAAATATGATCCAAAATTGATGTACTTCACACACAAATCATAGATTGTGGGGGTTGACCATCTGCCGAATTAGATACTTAAATAGATAGATAGGCCCATTACGCTGCCATCTTTTGTTCAATCTCCTCCTGCATAGCAGACCTAAAATTCTTGTCTAGTTAGGGATGTGCCGATACCGAGTACACCACGCTTAATAAACAGATAGGATACATTACATCATAATATGAAGACTTAAACCCTAACCATCATAATCGATTAGAATTTTGTAAGAACGGTTCATTTCAATAAATTTTTCAAACACAAACGCAAAAGAGATACGTAACAGCTTACCTGACTATACACTAGATAGGCGCCCACAAATAAAACTGAGATCGTTCCCGCTGACTGCACGAAAACTGCCGATTGTGAGCATAACTGTCACCAATTCACCACCTATAATGAGTGGAACACCAACAGAATTACTGTAGTCTACCAAATCCATTAGATCTTTCCATGGAGGTAGATCTTGCGAATTGTACGGCAAGTACACTGAAGCTAGGAATCAGAGGTACTCGAATTTTCAACAAAACGACACCTAATTACAATACAATCACCAGAACATATGTGCGGTAACCAAAAGCAATGCAAGTTGTGCGAGGCGTTGATCATTGCTCATGATTTAAAGTTACAATCTGTTAAACTGAAGATCTTACCAACGTTCTGATCAATACCGCGAACATTTGTGTCGACCATATACGGCTCCTGAACTAACACAACGAAAGATTTTAATTTCTGAATTCTATATTCCAACTGCACCATGGCGTTCTTAGAATGCTGAAAATTTATATGAAGAAACTGAGTAGTGTCTACCATAACAAACTTCTAGTGTATTTGTGAAGTCGGTGGCCTAGGTTTAAACTCCCAAGCCACCACTCTCGTACGCTCATAATATGGGTTAAGTGAATAAACCCGCTTAAGAATCTCAGTGGCATTTTCGCTCATAGAAACAACGAGATTCCTTCTGCCATCTTGTTGTACACCTTTGCTGATTTACACTCAGCATCCCAAGGTATCTGCCTATTTGCATTCGTAAGCCTCTTCATAATGTGTTTCATGCTGAATTTCTTACCTTTTCGATTAGGCATGCAGAGATTTGATGCTCAAATCTTAAGATCTTTAGGGGCATCGACTTTCAATTTCACGTCCTGGAAAGCTAAACTGATGTTCCAAAAGAATTCTGTAAATGAATGGACCCCTCATCAGGAGCATCAAACGATGCTTCAATGACAGTAGGAAACAGAGACCCTGTTTGATTTAGCAGCCATTTCCGGAGTATCGCCAGAAAGAACTGGGCGGCTGCGCCACCTGCCGAATTACAAAGAAATTCTTTAGTAACCTCGAACCAAAATATACTAGCTTCATTGCGCGACCTAATAGAACTAGGGTTAGATTACTAATAAATGATTGCTGTACATTGTCAAGTAAAGAAGCATATGTATGAAATAGGTCTCCAATTCGAGTATTTGTGATTGCTGTGAAATGGAGAAAGAATGTGTAGAGCACTTCTTGACTAGATGTTTCGGTTTATAGCGCAGTTCGCCAATAGAATCTATAGATCAGACACATTAAATACAATTGACATAATATCGTGAAACTAAATACATACATTCATAACAGAGTCATCAAGATTCTAGTTAGATATTTTAGTTTTCAGAGACTATGTAACGGACCGATATTAACAGTTTAATACGTTTGGAAACAGTGGTGAATTGTGTAACCAACTTTGTGATGTATAGCTGTTGATTCTTACAGGTAGTACATCAAAGTGTTATAAAGCTGTCATATGTTGATAAATTGCTAACCAGTGTTGAACTTGAGGTAGGTATCAGTTTTTTACTTATATAAATGATACACAAACAAGATTATTTCCGAGTGTATATAATATATTGTTTATAGCGTTTTATATTTTCTGTCGTTTCACTAGCTGGGGCGGATCCGGGAGATGAATAATATGGGTTAAAAACCGAGACCAACCTCTGCAAGCCTCTGTCTTTTACTTTCGAATCTTGGCGGAACCCCGGTCCAGGTTCAGCATACTAAAATTGTGAGCAAATTTCATGAATTTGGTCCCACAATTGGATTTTGGATGCTCAAGTTTCGAAACTTTTGCTACAGTGCTTACATATTGTTTTAAAAAAATAATTTCAAGTTTCACGCTTCCCCACTTTAATAATTATTCGTTTCCTCTGTTTAGTGTTGACCTGTTTTTGATTGTGTTGCTGTAAGCTTCCGCAGCAATGTGTTTACTAGCTCGGTTTCATGGTCTGGTTCGGACTCATATACCCTCGACCTAGCATGTTGAATGCTTTCGGTTAAAGAGAGAACAAAAATAAAGCTAAAGATCCTTCTTATTTGTGGTTCTCTTTTGTATTTCCAAAATTTTGCACACAGACTATTGTTAACCACAAACGCTACAACGGTTGATGACCGTTCTCCCGTTCATCGAAAATTTTCCATGTTGAACACAGGGCAACTCCGAGAAAGCTCTTCCATTTGAGATTACGCAAGCGAAACGAATGCCTAATGTGTATACATTTTCCGTTATTCGCTGAACTTGACAACCACAACAACAGTTTCAGTGTGTCTTTGTCTTATAAATCCAAATGTGTTAATGGCTGAAGTTGCTAATGGTGTATGAATTTTTATCAAAACTTATTTAAGGCGCCTTAAACTCAGAGTTTCTATTTGTACGTCAACATGTTTATATATATTATTTTGTTCTTCGTACTTTCAGTTTCGTGATCGATACAGAAATGTACTTTTAAATACATCGTCGTGTTATGGTCTTTGCAATGAGCAAAGAAGACCGTTTGGTGAATTTGACGCAGTTTACAAAGCAATCTTGCATTCCACAGAAATCTCAGCGAAACAGTCAAGCCAAACTCAAAAAACGCAAATGCGAACTTTTAATGTAAGTTGTTGGCAGAGTGCTCGGTCAGGGTAAAACCGAAGACCGAGACTTGCAAGCCGCCACCGCGAATAAAAGGGTCTCGGTTTCACTTAATTTTGAGCGGTAACCGAAAGCGTTTTTGACTTTGCAAAAAACTAGAATTAGTGAGATCTGTTGCTATCTTTCTGAATTTTCTCGCTGTTTTTGACACGCAATTTCGTTCTGATGTACCAAGGGTGTTTTTTTACAAAATTTAGATTGTTTTTATCGTGAGGAGTAATGCGTGCATTCTATTGACATAAAGAAAAACCTCAATCTTAGATTGTTTCAAATTGCTTTACGAAAGATAGATAACTATATGAGAACACGTTGCTTTTCTTTTAGGAATCTGCCAAATCGCAGAAAACTGTAGCTTCTATGATTGTAAAAACCGGTGGCGAAGATAACTCATGTGTTGGTGGGAAAGATCAAAAAACTGCAACGAAGAAAAGCGGTATCCCGGTGAAGGGCGGTAAAAAGTCTCAAAATGGCGGAGCGTCTGCGACCCAAAAAATGAACGATAATGTTATAACTAATGGCGAAGTGAATGAATGTAAGCTTATACTGAATTTGCGCTTATGAGATGTATTTGGCCAGGGGCGTAGACAAGGGAGGGATTTTAGGGATATATCTCCTAGAAATATCCGGAAAGTCAAGAAATGAAGTACTTCTAGCAGCGTTTAGTCGTTTAGAATAACTCTTTATATATTCTAGAGGCAGGATAAACCGGAACTGTGGTTTTGGCATTTTTTCACTTTCCAGTTGCAGTAAATTTTTACCGGCATTAAATTTTGGTCGGTAGAAATTAAGCATTTTTCTAGAAAATGGCGACAAAGATAAAACAGATTTCATTAATGTATTTTATTACCCTTGACAATCACCGAAAATAAGCCACCGAAAGTAATTCGCTTTCTTGGATAATGAAAATCTAAAATGCATCAGATTAAGTAAATACGTCAAAAAAATTAAAATAACTTTTTCGGAGGCATGTACTTTTCACTTTCTGGCTCTGTTTCCGGTGATCTTTCAAATTGCGATTTTGTTAAATTGCAATTCCGGTTGCACCCTGCATAGAGGTCAAAAACACATTTTGTTATAGCCCTTCAAAAAATTAAGAGCGATTTTTATTTTTCGCCATCCTTAAGTATTAACTGTTTGCTATTAATCAACTATTAATCCTGGACAGGAACATGAAACGAAACTAATATACATACGTAATTAAATTCGCTTACTTTTTTGTAAAACTACTTTAGGCGAGAAGGAAAACGTTGAAGTAAATAATTTATCCTGTGATGTTGATATTCACAAAAATCGCGAAGCGTTTTTGAATAAAATGGCTGCAGCTAAGAAGAAAGATGCTAAGCCAAGGTAATAACGAAATTGGTTGGTTAACTTCGAACAGATAATTAGTTAACTGCGAACGCATACCTATTGTTTTTTTCATTTATGTTGTATTTGCGCTTTTCAGCTGCTATGTTGTGTCCTGGGCCCATATTCACAAACGCGTATAGCATCTATTACCAGTTAACGAAATATATTCAAACTAATAAACTCTGATGTAAACTTGCGGATCATAAAATCTTCACATCAATAAGGCTTATCAAAAATGCAAGAAAGTGTGCTGAATTTCGAAGATCACAGTCCGCTGGTTCGAAAGATACAGGACCTACCGCCAATATTTTATAGGTGCTCTACGCTTTTGAGAATATGGACCATAGTTTAAAGCTGCATTGTTTTTAAATGCTGTTTACGCTGTGCTTAGAAATTTGCACGTTTTAGTCCAAAGCCAGGCGCTGAGAAACCTGCAAAGAAAGGCAAAGTAGCGCGAACTTGGCCGGGTCAAGCGCCGGCGAACGTTGGCGACTTGGATTATAGTCAGCCTAAAGACAAAAACGTCGCTAATGGCAACAATGACTCTGTGATACAAAGCTTGGACGATGATAACGAGTATTTGGAGCAACAGGTACCTAAATTTAACTTTCGTATTATATGTCGAAAGAAATTAAATCATAGAATGGATGTTAACTGAAAATTCGAGCTGAGTTGAGCTTGGACAGTCTATAAATATACAAAAGTAATCAATGAACTGCTTAATTTTGCAACTATTTACTACCATAATTCGTCCTCATAAACGAAATATCTGGGCTAGCCTTTATAGCTAAACCGAATATAAATCGAACACTGAAATTTGGAAAATCATCTGCTATTTTACTGTAAAAGGGATTCTTTCGCGTAGCGCTGTTATCCGATCGTGTCGTACCTTACCATTTGCTCTAGGGAAGAGCGAATGTCATAAAATACTGAAGCAGGTTGTTCATTTTTCTAAAGCATCGGGACACGCAGTAATCTTGTGCTGCTGTGTACCGATACCTTTTATCAAATCGTGGAGGTCAGTGAATTGCAACGGGATGACCGGCTGCCAAAGTATGGGCTGTTTCGACGGAAATACATGGATCGCCTGGCGGATTATGAGCAATTGAATTGGCATTTTTAGCATAAATAATATGACCGTTGAGTGTGGTTTTTATGTTTTACAGAAACAATTTGTTGGTATGATGAAAGGCGACCTAGGTGGTCTTGAGTACGACTCCAGTAGTGAAGATGATGAGATTGACGTCAATGAATTTAAGAAGTATGATTGATTTTATTTAATGGGGTGTTAACCGCATCTTAGGGGTTTTGAAATTCTAAGCCGTTCACTAGCTAGAGGCTAATTTTTTGCATTATTTCATTAATTATTACAGTTACAAACAATCTAATTCCAGTTCTAAAGGATTTTTGGGTGCGAGGAAGCTGAATAAATTGTTTATAAACATACAATACCGATAAATAAAAAGTTATCTACTGACTGATTAACATATTACCTTATTTTTCATGCAGTCGCGAAATTTACAGTTTCGATTCCGGTAAGCAATCTGGTATATATTTACTGTTCCAATTCCGATATAATACAAATCCGTTTTGAACAATGAAATTTGAATCATATTAATTATCCCTACTCTTGCCCGATCACGTTTCGCAACATTTAAGTCTTGGGATGTGCTGTGATAGAAGCTGGAAATAATTTGGAATGATTCATAATGTTTGTATAGTTTTTAGTACTGCCACTCAACGAGCAACAGGTGGAGGTTTTGGAGTGTTTGCGGCGTTTAAATCGCTTGTTGGAAGCAAAAAGTTGACTAGTGAAGATTTTGCCGCTCCATTGGACAAAATGAAAGACTCTTTGATTGGTATACAATTTTAGCTGACCAGAAGGCATGTATCCTAATTATAGCCCCGGTGTGACCGGATATTAGTTTATGTGATAGGAGCCGGATATTGAATTTTGTAGTTGAACCGGTTATTGATCAGTTATAGCATCGTTTGTGCACTACTAGAAATTACTTGAGTCACGCAAATGTATATATTTGTTAAATTGGAACTCTTATGATATTAGGCACCACAACCGTAAGTATCCATCGTTTATTCGACTGGTTTATAATGGAACTGGATTCCAATATAAGTTTTTAGAATGATATTAAACCGGAACCGTTTACCTGGTCGCATATTGCTCATAATGTGTGGCCGCCATTAACAAAATTATTATAAAGCGTTTGATTCACCTTTGGTTGCCATCATGATTTTCAAAAACATAAAATGTTTTGTTTCCCATTTCTGAGCTGATTATGACGTATTTTTCAATATATAGAAACATGTGTCTCACAGCAAAACCTCAAATTTATCATGTACCTATCTAGAGTGTCTTCCAATATTTTCTTTGTAGATGTTTTGTTTATGCCCAAGGAACTGTTATGGCTCGCTGTAGAAAGATTCATAATAAATGTAATAAATTTACATGCTGTACGTCATGCCTCAACGTTATTTGCGGGCTCGCGTCGGTTATACTCTTACCCTGAATTTCTATTTTTTGAGAGCGTTTTCAAAATAATTTTCCTGTTGAGTGTGTTATAAAAAATCCTTTTTATTCCAGCGAAAAATGTTGCGGCTGATATTGCTGATAAGTTGTGCGAATCTGTGGCTTCAAAACTGGAAGGCAAAGTTATTGGAACGTTCAGTGGTGAGTAACGAATTTACACAATTTTTGCTGTAAAACAAGGTAGTGTATGCTGGCAAACAGATTTTAGCCCTGATGAATTTCATAGTATAACAAAGACTTGTCTTGACCTGTTAACCAATGCCATTTTGTTCATACCTCCAATTTATACATCGTTTAGTTGTTCATGTGTAAATGGCCGTAAAACGGTTTTGCTCCAGTTTATTTCTAAGATGCATAAACTACAGCATGCTGTATTTGAACATGTCTTAAATTTCAGGTGTAACATCAACGGTGAAGGCAGCTGTTCGTGAGTCACTTGTTCAGATATTGTCGCCGCGCCGCAGACTTGATGTTCTGCGAGACGTAATGGAAGCAAAAGTGCAGAAACAACCGTACTCTGTTGTGTTTTGTGGAGTTAATGGTGTTGGAAAGTCCACAAATTTGGCCAAGGTATGTTATGTTTGTAGAGCATAAGTTCAATACTTCAGCGGTTATGCCGCCTAGACGAAGATAGTTTGCACACTGCTGCATTGAAGATCATCAAACTTTTGATAATTTGTTTATGTAAGGGTTGCGCTGTACTTTTCTGACGTGCGGCGCCGTACGGGTGACGCACGGTGACGGACGACTTCGGACTTCAAGTATAGCGCAACCCTAAGATGTAGCGTTAGTGACGTTATTATATAACACACAACTGACCTGACAATTTTTATGTTAATCATTCCTTCTCTAGCGCGCTTGAAAAAGCATTCAAACTTTTCAACATTTATTTTATAGGAATAATTGAATCGGAATTGGGATATTTGCATTTCGGTACTTGCTTCGTTGTTATGTTATGTTGTGAAATATATTAACGATTCAGTAATTATATCGTTGCTAACATATCAAAAGAACTCTTTGTAAAACATAAGCAGTGCAGGATACTGAAACAAATATTGCCATGGCGCATGCAAATTATATTATCATAAAGTTCGCAATATAAAAATAGTATTGGGTATGAAAATTTCTAGTTCCTATTACGATCTAAATTAGCTCCGTTTCGCATCCCTTCAAATTATGTATTTCAGATTAGTTTCTGGTTGACTGAAAATGGATTTCGTGTTTTGATTGCGGCGTGCGATACGTTCAGAGCAGGAGCAGTTGAACAGTTGCGAACGCACGTACATCATTTAAATCATTTGCATCCAGGCACAGTCATGTTGTATGAACAAGGTTATGGTAAAGACCCAGCGGCTATTGCGGCGCACGCGATTAATTTTGGTAAGCGGTGTTATAGTTTTCTCATCCATCTATAACAGGAGGTATGGGGTATTGTCGGGTCGTTACTGCAACACAATTTTTATGGTTTTACTGTGGAAAAACTGGTGGGTTAAGGATCAAATCCATTCCTTTGAGATTTTCGCCTTGTGAATTTTTAAAGTATTTAAAATTTACTACGCCTGAACCCCTTTCGAAATTTTCACAAAACGTGTCCCTTTCCAAAATCTAAGCTACGATCATAAATTTCCAATAATCGAGCTATGCAATTTTTACATTTTTTTAGTTAAATTGTTAATATTTTAGTAATGGTTTATTTTTAATGCGGGAAGTTCTACTGTTAAGCTCAAGGATGTCAAAATCTTGTGTAATATAAATATCAAGTGTTATCTTGTATTTTATAGTAAAAATGAATGATTATAAAGAAACACTAAATATTCATGTTGCAGCAAAAGACAGCAGATATGACATTGTTTTGATCGATACTGCTGGACGCATGCAAGACAATGAACCTTTGATGCGAGCGCTGTCGAAGGTAATTTCTTTTCTTTGGTCCGTCTATCAATTGCGAACCGGTTTCTCATCGTTGTAGCCACATTTTGAGGTACAGCAAAGCACGTTCATGTATTAGAGGTTTTAAACATAACGTATTGCTTGAGTTGCGAATTCGAGATGCAACAAAATGTTTAGCGGAGTTAAATTAAAATAAGTGCCCTAAGTGTAATTCGTAATCTGGAGCAACAGGGATCGCAATTACATTGACTAAAATACAGGGACATGGAAAACATTGTAACAGAATTTGTCAAGGACGCCTCTTTTGAAAAATTTATTCAAAGCAAGTTTTAATTTATTACAGTTAAATTAAAGCACTTGATTATTTATGCTACATATATACATTATTTTTCAGTTTATATTTGACAAAATTAAGCTGTTTTTGTAGCTGATTCGTGTCAATGAACCTGACTTGGTTTTGTTTGTTGGCGAAGCTTTGGTTGGAAACGAAGCTGTAGATCAGTTGACAAAGTTCAATCAAGCGCTTGCTGATAACTCGACACCTGGACAAGAGGCACGATTGATCGATGGAATTGTATTGACGAAATTTGATACTATTGATGATAAGGTAAGAGTCGTTTTTGGAAAGCCCAAGTTGGGCTTGAACGCGGTCATCACAAGTCGTCGTTTTTCAGATTTTTGATAAATAAAATCTATCGAAAATTTTGCAGAATGTGACCGCATCCCTTGTCATTAAGGATTTGTGGGCTGGTTGCAAATGGTTCGTAGATTATTAAGTTCTCGCTGAAGAAGGATAGCGTTGCCCCATACAGCTTTAGCCAGTTTGCATACAGAGATGTTAAATCGTTAATATTTTTCGTAAGCGTAATAGCTGTTGATACTTATATTAAATGAAAGAAGGTAGTTTAATTTCGTAACTACTAACAACTACATAACACATTTGTTTCATTTTTAGGTTGGAGCCGCCATCTCGATGACTTATATCACCGGACAGCCTATTGTATTTGTTGGAACTGGGCAGACATATAACGATTTGAAAAATTTGAACGTTAACGCTGTTGTTCACGCATTACTCAAATAGAAAATGGATATATTCGGGAATTAATTAATAATGTGGTACAAGAATATTGTTTATTGAGCTGATACTGCTGGCTAATTTAGTCGTTTTGAAGATGATATTATATGCACGGTGCAACAGGTTCTGATGCAGTACTAAAATTTGATTCCTTGTTTACTTTAATCAAAATTTTGTGTTAAGTATACGCATGATGTGTTAGTTAAACATACAGTTGCTTTTAAGCACACGGATGCGAAACAAATTGAACAAAATGTTTAAACGAATATACTCTCAGAGTTCTCCAAGTTAATAATGGCTCAAATTGTAATGTTTAGGGTTTGTATCGGTGTAATTTTTCAAAATTTATGCGGGAAATACGTGTATGTGTCGTAGGCCACTGTGCTGTTCAGGCCAATTACTAATTGGCCTAGGCCAATCTATTATTCGAATCAAATTGCAGCTTGTTTGGCCTAGGCTGAATAAGTGATGTAAGGCCAACGCTGATTGGTTAACGGTATTATGTCTGTCGATATAATCAATACTGATTGGTATATAAATTGAACAGCGGTTTATCCCAGGCCAAACTGCTATTGGCTTAAATAGCAGATTGACCTACGACAAGTATCGTTTTATTTGATTGTTTTTATTGTGTAACTTTTGTCTTAAAAGATTGTGTTGCAGCTACACTTGTTTTGCTAGCGGCAAAGTAAGAAGTATGTGTTCAAATACAATAAAACGATTTCAAAGTACTTTATTGATCTTAAAATTCCAAAATTAGAGTTTAAAAATGTTATCTTTTCACTCGATTTTTGATTCGAGGATCATATTAAAACTGTGTGCAACTTCTGCAGTTTTTATGATTTACACTTCCTGTGGTCAGGTTTCGAATATCACTGTTTAAATATGTTTTTAGCAAATGTGTTTGCATGATAAGATAATTAGAAAAAGTTGATTATGTGCTTTGTTAGCATATTCGTGCAGACAATCAGTAGCTTCGTTTCGGTAACTTTGAGCTCAACGGCACCTTGCTACCCACTGCGCCGAGAGTACGACTACAGTTTCGGTCGTCTGTTTCAGTCCTGGAAGGAATAAGCTTTATTTTCAAATTATCGTGCAAAACCAGCAAAATCTTATATTATTGTCACTCGAGCAAATAGAACGAAATAAACATTGCTTTATTAGGACTGGAGTTTCTGGTATAATATAAGAACCATAGTAACGGCGAGTGGTAAGCATACAACCTCATTATTTATATTAAACTCCCTGTGCTCAAATATCTGGCAGAAACACATGTCAAGTAAAACAAATTATCTTTGAAAAAATGATAAATATTCTTGTGAAAAAGCGAGTTTAAATAATAAAAATCCTTGTTCGTTGTACTGCTTGCTATACAAAGTCATTGCTTAACTTTTAAATTAAAAAGTTTTATCTTCCTGGGTTACGTATTTGGTATTTTGCTGTGTTTACTGTTAATGATTACGTAATACTTTTATCATGGAAAGCTGTCTACTGATAAGGTCAAGATGCTTCACAAAATGTTTTTGTCTCATTCAAAATATAACCAAATTGCAAGTTATTCTCAGTATTTGTTTTTGTTTGTTGCATATTTATGAAAAATTCTGATTTCAAATGCAGAGCTTACCAGGGTGTAACCGGAGATGAAAAATACCGGATCCATAGGTCAACGAAACTTGCCGAAGGTAAAGCCGGAGGTGAGGCTAAGTTAGGTAGGTAAAATAATGGTTAATTAGTTAATTTTGGCCAATATCTGCAATATGTTGCCAAGTTGTTTGGTTTTACGTTAATTTTCTGCGATATTTCGGAAATTCTTTCCTGAAAACTGTGGCAAAAGTAAAACAAAATCCGCAACACGCAGGGGAATTTTTGTAAAATTATGCATAATTTTACTACCGAAATAGCCGGACCGTTCGGCAAACATTCTACCTGAGCCGGAGGCCGATTTTCTCCCAGAGCCGGAGGCAGACCTCCGGTTGTACCCTGGAGCTGTCGTTTAAACTTCATCGAAGAAAGAATTGCGTACAATTTAGAGGTTAACTATCTGTCGGCTTGCTAAGCGTCGAAAGTTGGCTTTGTGTTGAACCCATCATTGTTTGTTCATCGATTTCGTAACATTTATTTGTGTTGTAAAATTTCTAAAGTATATTTTGGTGGTGGTATATTCTATTTGAGCGCACTATCACATGTTTGATTGCAGTTGCTGAAAATTGTCAGTAATATATACGTGTTTACAAAATATTGGGGCCATTATATTTTGTAGGGTGCGTATTTTCAGCACAAGCAAATATGAATCTAAAATTTAGGCGGGCGTACGCCCCCCGGCAAAAATTTTTTTGGCTCATTACGCAATCTAGCGTATTAAGTAGTGGTGCTTTGTTGGAACCTAAAGCGACTAGTGCATATATAAAAGAGTGGGTTTAGGCTTAGAGATACGCTTAATCTATTGTTACGTCCCTAAAAGTAACATTGGCCGCTAACTGCATCCCGTTATGGTAAATATTCTATAGATGGGAACACTGTAAATTAGAGTGAGTTGATTTGACTCAGAATGAGTTGCACCTACTCAAAAGCCTGACCTCTGAATAATCAACGTATCGGAATTTACAGTGAACAATTTATCCTGGTCTAAAATTTAAGTCTACTCTATTGCGGTCTAGCGAGAAAGCGGAGCGCCACTAAAAGTATATAACATGGGCTGAATTTTGTACCATTAAGCATATGTATTTCAATTTCAATGTGGTTCTTTCGTCTTGGAACGTAAAACGACGCATGTATATAGGTTTAGGGAAGGGTGACATTCGACACAATCTCTGTTGCATGGTTTATTATATCAGACGAAGATAAACCAAATCAACTCAATTTCAGGCGGACAAAACAAGTATTTATAAGTCAGTAGCGATTTTCTAAACTGAATACCCAGAACTATTATGGGGGTGATTGCATGATAAATAATTTTAGAGTTGCATTTTCAACCTCGTTACAATCACGTTGTACGTCAGGCCTACTTTCTTTAAAGCAACCAGTTAAAACAAGTGCTTAACCCCTTCTCCGTGTTTAACAATTGCAACACGTATACATAGAACTAAATCACCACAAGATGTGAGAGCCCCCTCGCGCTCGAGCGTCAAGCTCCTATAGCTGAGTGGTGATGGTATACGCCTTCCATTCCAATCATGGGTCATCTACATTATAATGCGTGCGCTAATATAAGAATTTGTCCTGGTCTGAGTAAGGCCCGACGTCATTTTAACACACTCTATTTCGAGACCACTATAAAGTCCGGTAGTCCCTAACGAGGACGTAAAGACATATTGCACTGTGTTCATATAGCATCGCAAACTTACATAACAACAACACAAACACATATATACACTTATCTATTTTTCTTAATTTTCTACCTTTTGTCCTGACTCCATTCGGACAGTGTCGGGACAATTAACAGTGTCTATATACCGCACAAAATTGTACCTACCCCCTAGTTGCAGCTTCAATTTGTACACAGATCCCTACCGGGTTGTTGGACAGTTTCTTACATTAGTGCGCGCATTTTAAACTGGAGTTCGAATCATAGCATAAAAGTAGGTCTCAGGGTAAATAGAAAATATTCATGTGAGAAAGCGTTAAGAAACGAAAATTGAGGTTAAGAAACAAAAAAACAATCGAGTTTCAGATATTTGGAATAGAAAATTTAATTGCGAGTATCCGGATAAGTACCCGGCAAGAATTGCCGCATATCGAAAATACCCGACGCCTATCATAAATAAAAACCGTTGTCCGGTTTCAGTTGTAAGCAAAAAGAGATCGCGGCATATGGCGGAGTCGAATTTTGACTCAGTTTGGGTAGTCAAGAAAAGCCTATTTCGGAGAGTGTCAATTTGACTCACCATTTTTTGCAGTGTACTCTATAAACTCAATTCTATTGTTTAGTTTTCAACGGTCGAGTCTGTCTGATATAATTGGTTCGTTTCGGTTGTTTCGTGGCCACGAATTTCACCTCTAAAAGGCATACACCTCCGTGTAAATGTTTTTGCGGATAAAGTGTTTTTCTATTAAATGCGTGTGTGAAGGTATAGAATTTTAAACAACGGATGCTTATCAGTTTGTTTCCACAGGCTGGACGTCCCTGTTGACAGGCTGGGGCGTCCGTAAAATGAACCAAAGAAAACCGTTAGTAACAGTACAAAAAACGGTTATTTTTTATGCGTTTACAATTGTTAAACTCTGTTGTAGGCAATGCGAAACAGGTGTGCAGTTTTACTTCATGACGGATTCAAAAACTAATTTACAGGCGCTCACACGTTGCGGCTTACACTAAAATAGAAATGAATGAAAAAGTTTGGACTGCTGGACATGGACGAATGATAACTGTAACGGGTCCGGCGGCAAGAATGATATGAAGGGGGTGGTCGACGGGCACCCAATGTACCCCACATGTATCATCCGCCCCTCAATGTAAAACCAACGATTTAGCCGGATACCGAAATGTTTTTACACCGCGCTTAGCTCATCGACGGGTATATTCAGCGCGGTGGACTCTACGTTTTCGGTTTGACGTCGCGTTAAATGTGCAATAAATGCAATAATATCACCCCAACAGCATGCGTACAACGCGGCCCACATTACCGGCATTGAAATACAGCAAATAAACAGAAACATAATTGCAGCAATTGCATTAACGATTTTTTTGCTCATCCCGTGCGGTGAGCTAAAATAGCAGTCCCAAAAAAAGTTGTACGGAAACACAACGCATAACGCCCAAGTGACCATCAGCGGTAACGCGAGCAAGCCGCCGACCAACGTGAACACGACACAAATTGCTCGCAAGCATGCGTTATCGATTGAGAGTCGAGTCAGCCGACGAGTAATTCGATCGCCTCGAAGTTTACAAAACGCTGTCCAATGCGCCAAACAGTTGCCGCTGTTGCGATCGTCGCGTTGGCCACAAAACCAACAAAAGTACACGCGACATACAGGACAGTGAACAATGTTGCAACCGCCTTCTTTGGTCACCGGAGTTGAACACGACGGACAGCGGCGACTGTTCGCTCCAAGTGCAGTTCGATGCCGTGGCACCAGCAACCAGCGTTTGGTTGCGGTCTGTCGTCGGTACGGACACGGATCCGGCTGGCCAGACTGACTATCGACACCGCGATGAGCGTGCAAGCCACATTTGACACAAATCAAACGTTGGCACGCGTCGCATTGGATTTCAGTAATTTTAGCACCTCCTGCGGTACGCGTCAACCAGTTTCGCAATCCAGTGGAGCGACCTCGATTTTGAGATCCCTGAGTTTGAGATGGCACAAGCTGAACTTCTGCGTTTTGATTGGTGTTTGGTAACGTTAAAGTGGCAGTGACGTGTGACGCGAGGTTATTGTCACCAATGGCAGTAACGCATGATCGAGGTTGTCGAAATTTTGGCCGACCCATAATGAACATATTGTGACAGCCTGGGGTTGGGCACGTGAGCAGACGACTTTCGCGAGCGACTGCCGTTCGTATTTGAGCGTATTCCCAATGTTCGAGATCTTGTGGCGAACTGAGTATCAGTGGTATATCGTTTGGATGTATTAGTGTCCGACAGGCTGCGTTGGGACATTCACAGTCAAACCGAAGCGCAGATAAGCATACTTTAATGTAGCATTCAAGGCATTGAGAACAAAATGAATGACCACACGAGCGAAGTGTAAGCGGATCGCTTGATGTACCAACTGGATCAAGACAAATTGG
Organism: Enoplolaimus lenunculus; assembly: GCA_030248215.1. Taxonomy (NCBI): domain Eukaryota; kingdom Metazoa; phylum Nematoda; class Enoplea; order Enoplida; family Thoracostomopsidae; genus Enoplolaimus; species Enoplolaimus lenunculus. The sequence goes on along the minus strand of JASANG010003691.1, from coordinate 156,575 downwards.
ACAAATTGTGACTGTACCAACAGTGGACGGCTGTTGATTGTTGCTAGCGACGTCTTGTGAGTTGTTTTCTGGCAAATTTTCGTCAACAAATTCTTGAGTCATAGTAATAATCAAAAATTGTATTTGAGCACTTGAACGAAAGATTAGATATTCGGCAGTAATTAGGTTTTGAATTAGCAGTAATAGTTTATATACAGCGCTAAACACGAACTTTATACGATGCAAAAAATGGTGAGTCAGATTGACTTTCTCGGAAATAGGCACTACGCGACTACACAAACAGAGGCAAACTCGACTCCGCCAGAGTCAAACATGTGGTTTGCGTAGTCCCGTTGAGCTTATTTCGGAGAGAGTCAATTTGACTCATCATTTTTTGCAGTGTAATGTTTTTGTCCGCACGCTAATTGAACGCCGACTGTTTGACATTTATATTAAACCTTGCTTTATTTTTACATCTCAAATTATATTTTGAAATTTGGTACAATAATAAGCACAATACTGTTCACAATACGGTATGTATGTGCTGCTATTTTTGCTTCCTAATTAATTTACATTTCGCCAAAAACTCTAGATAAAAGCGTGAATTAAAGATTGTTCTGGCGTTTGCATGTATTTTAAGCAATCATTGGAGTTTTCAAACAATCAAACTCCAAATTTTTTCGTTTCATGAAAAATGACATTTAATAAGAAAACATTTTTAAAGTAAAAATGCGTCAATTTGAACCATAAAACACTTTGAGCTTGACACTAAAATCAATAGATTCACTATGTTATCTTATGGCATCTGGTGGAAACCATATCCTGTAAAGTAGTTTAATAGCCTTTGTAACGTAAGTATAATTTTTGAAAATTTTACACTGCGTATAAATTTATGCCCTAGTCACTCGTGCAAGTTTTTGCAGCAAAAAGTTAAACATGCAACTTGCTTGTGCAAGTTTTGTCACAAAGCAGCTTTGAAGTTTTTGCAGCTGCAAATTATACACTGGAATTCATGCTATTTAATTTAATTCGCACCTGTGAATGCAGTTGCAAGTCACTTCCATTTCTTGCACCTGCAATTTGATTGGTCAATCGGAATGTTCGTTTAAAAATACTTGCAGCTGCAAGTATATAGTGCAAGCTGCAGCTGTGAGTTCTCGCTGCAAAAACTGACACGTGTGAATATGGTTTAACGCTTGTGTCAGATGTTTTGAAACTTAAACTCTGCATTTCATTTTCAAATATTAACTAAAAATTTTAGCTGTATAATCGTGCACCTGTGTTTGACCTTACATTATTGTCGTTAATCCAAGCTAAAATAGAATAAAATATACGTAATTCTATGGCAAACCTAGTACAGCTAAGTATATCTTTAATATACACTATTAGGATGTGTCCGTAGAAAATTATATTTAGTGAAGCGCCGAATAATTTTGTGAGACCAGTACAATTACAATTCAACATTGTTTACTTGTAGACCGATGCCATTTGGGGCTGCACCAGCCAAATTTTGGGGGGGCACGGCCTCCCAATGCCCCTCCCCATGGGGACGCCCTTGCTATCGATATAAAATCTAACAACCTCGTTTATCTTTTATTGCACGCTTTTGCACATGTTTTCAATATTCGAAACACAACACAGCCATGAGACGGCTTGCGTTCAAAGAATGTTTATAAATGTTGCTCGCTTTTAGCTTTAATAGCAGGCAAGAGTTATATCAGATCATGCAAATAAACCGAAACGTATTTAATAGGCTCGTGCTAGTGTAATCCTGCCTCAAATCTATTAAGCATCTTGGACATGTAGGTTGCTGAGTTGTCATGTTTTGTCATTATATTACAATTATTCTCAACAGCCGACATAAGATTCCGTCTAGCTTAAAGGCACGCTAACTCTATAAACCTCTTTTATGATTAATAGCTGCCAACCTACAAACTTTAATAGTATACACTAATATGTTGTATATCGCTTATACTATATATAGTGGAGTGACCCGAATAAGAGGAACTGATATCTGTTTGGACTTCTCCAGAGGGTACCCCCTGTTATTCGGTTGCGGACTGTTATTTATTTGTAATCCACTCTTTGTTACTGATATATTCGGTATTACAATTATCCGTTGAATTAAACGATTATTTGTCTTGTACCAAAACCTCGAGAAAAATGCAAGGTTTTGCTTAAGAACGTACTTTCAAAACTAAGTATGCTTTAAAGTTTAGCTCCCAATTGTATTCAGTGCTGTAGTTATTTATGCACAACAATTTGGGATAACTGACATTATATGGAATAAAATTAGGGTTTAGGGACTCTATCCGGTTACAGACACATATTGGGGATACGGACTCATATTGATTGTGACTCAAAATGAGGACCCCCTTTTATTACCTCCTTTTTCGGGTCACTAAAGTATAACGTTGATCGTTCTTCACATTGTTAACACAGTTGTCCAATGTTAGGGTCACAACAGTAGTCTAATCATATTCCTAAGCCTCAGCATAATAGTAACTCTAAAAGTCGTCCTAAGCTAAAATACCTTAAAGCCTTCCCTACTGCGGGTGCTGTGAAAAAGCGGAACGCCCGTAAAAGCAACATATGCCGTACAATTAATACAACGTGAACTCTGCAGAATATTGCAGCACCCAAGAAGTCTTGCAGTGTTCACAGTAACAATTTTACTATTTGAGTTTATCGGCCGACTCTACCAAAGCCTACGTTCATATTATTTAACGTTTGTACTTTTGTAGTATGTAGCACCAGTTGATAACAGATCCTACTCATTTCGAATTTGGATATTAAAATTTTCAAAATTTGGTTCATTTTTACAATTGACTGACCTAGACTTGTTTAGTCGAATTTGACGATTGCAGCTGCTCAACTTCGCTTATTTGGAAACGGCCCATGTATAGAACACTGCTGGAACAGTAGTATAAGCATATTTTTAAACCTAAGCCTAAGGCTAAGTGTAAGGATGATCCTAGTCCTAAGCCTAAAAGACTAAGCCTAAGCCTAAGCTTAGGCCCAAGTATCAGCTTAAGTGTAAATATGATCCTAGTCCTAAGCGTAAAAAACTAAGCCTAAGCTTAAGCAAAAAAGTTAGTCTAACGCTTAAACTGACTCTATTACAGCCCAGCCGGAAAACGATCCGGCCCTGTTCTATACATGGGCCGTTCCATACATGGGCCATAGGGAAACTTATTACAACCTGCTGATAGGTGCTACAACATTTAAGAATTGCTGACCCTAAAATCAACGCATCCTAGAAAATAAAGCTAAAATCTAGAATAAAAGATACCTGAATTATAAAGATTAATATCGTTCGAACCCGTATTATGAATGCCGGACAACGCCATCTGCCAAGCATACCTGAGTAAGCAACGCTTAGCAGTGATTCGTACCTTGTTTTTACCTACAGAAGTTAATATATTCAACGCGATATTAATTATTTTTTGAAGCACGTAAACAAATTTTGTTAGCTGGCTTAGGCTGCTGAAAGGCCATTATTTCATAATACTTTGAAAATTACTGCCCACGGCGCAAATATAACAACAAAACCGTCTCATAAGTGCACAATAACAGTATATTTTTGTTAACCAATGTACAGAACAGGGCCGGAACTGCAGTATAAGCATACTCCTAAGCCTAAGCCTAAGCCTAACCCTAAGCCTAAGCCTAAGCCTAAGCGTACGGATGAGCCTTTGCCTAAGCCTAAGCCCGAGCGAAAAATTTAGTCTAAAGCCTAAGCTAAGTAACAATATTACAGCCCCACAAGAAACCGTTGCGGCTCTGTTCTATACATGAGGCCTTTTGTTTCGGAGACCATTATAAACAACAAATAACACACAATTTGTTGCGCTTCAAGTCAATTTTACCAGAACTAAAAATGTATAAAAATTACTTGGCTATTGTGATTTTTTTCAAAATAGGTTTTTTGTCCGCTCTGAGATTTGGTTTTGAGTTCAAAACCTATATCTGGTTTTGTTTATTTATGGTTGTTGTCAACAAAAAAAACTGAAAATATAATGGAACGAAAAATCAGCTAATTATATGCGCTTGGTTCAAGCTTGTCAATCAGTGTTCCTAACCGTAAACATTTGCAGATCACACAAACAATCATCGTTTCTATTTGGACAATTGTCGTTTTTATAATGACCTTGGCAACAAGTACTTACTCTGGTTCGAGTACCTATCCTGTATCCAGGGTGTAAACCGGACATGCGTTTCCGTTACGTTTCCGGTAAAAGTTGGCTTCTGGTTCTGTTATAGAAATATAGGAAATTTGGCTGTTTTTGTGCTCATAGCTAAATTGCAAATAACCTAAAATCATTCAATTTTTCACTACAAATGTGCTGTTAATATTGATAATTCGCAACAAAATACAAACCTTGTTTACACTGAAACGTAATTTCGTGATCTCAAAAAATTCCCTGACTGCTATTGTAATGGTTCCTACAAGTTTTAATAGATTTAATATCCAATAGAATTGATTCTTCTCAACTGCTCAAACAACCCATATTTTTAGTTGAACGTCGCTTGTTCATCAGGGTGTAAAACAGATAGTAAAAATAACAAAAGCGGATACGAATAAATGTTGAAAATAACGGAAACGGAAAACATATTATGTTGAAGTATCCAAAGATTCAAAGATGTTTGTTTTTCGGCCAGTTATACACAACTGAGGCATGCAAATATTGCGAAATTTTGAAAATCTAACGGATGCACTAACAATTTTTTGAGGTTATTTTGGATTTACTTCGAAATTTTCATTTCAAGTTAAATTATTGCAGCATATCCGTCATGAAAATTTATGCAATTTAATTCGTTAATTACAGTTGCTAATTGTTAACATAAAATAGCAGGATTTCCGGCATTTTTTCAACAAAAACGCAAACGAACACCGATTTTGACCGGAATCAGAAACAACAACAACAACAAGAACAACAACAACAACAACAACAACAACAACAACAACAACAACAACAACACCAACAACAACAACAACAACAGCAGCAGCCACAACAACAACAACACCACCACCACCAACAACAACAACCACAACAACAATAACAACAACACCAACACCACCACCACCAACAACAACAACAATAACAACACCACCACCAACAACAACAACAACAACACCACCAACAACAACAACAACAACAACAACAACACCAACAACAACAACAACAACCACAATCACAATAATAATAATAATAATAATAATAATAATAAAACTAGAATAGAACAACAAACTTCAACTTGTGCTTATCCCATAACTCGGTGTATGCAAGGGAAATATAGAAGGAGTAATAAATCACAAAGTTACAGCCGAGAAAACCAAATACTTTGAACATTTTTGTGTTTGTATAATTTGTTTTCAAAACTGTCAACGTATAATTTGTGAAAGACTTTTACTACCTTCAAACCCAAGTGGAAAATTGACAGTAATTATAGGCAAAGTGGGAAGTTCGGTAATAATAAATTACGGCAAAGTGTTCTAAGTACGGTGAAAATAGGTTTGTGTAGGCTTGTTATTTACCTAGAAAAGTTCAATAAACATTGAACAACAACAGCCATTATGAAGCTCAAATGATGCCGACACAATTGACAATATTTAATGGCCCATGTAAAGATTAAGGGCGGAACGTTTTTCTGCGCGACTAGAATAGAATAAGCTTAAGGTTTAGACGGATTCTTTAGCTTCGCTTAGGCTTAGGCTTAGAAATAAGCTCATTGTTACGTTTAGGCTTAGGCTTAGGCTTGAGAATATGCTCATTGTTACGGTTAGGCTTAGGCTTAGGCTTGAGAATATGCTCATTCTTACGTTTAGGCTTAGGCTTAGGCTTTCGCTTCGGAATTTGTCCATTCTTAAGCTTAGGCTTAGGCTTAGGTTTAGGAATATGCTTTATAACACTGTTCCGCCTCTGTTCTGTACATTGGCCGCTAATACAACACAACTTTATGGCGTCCATTTATTTTTTATTTAAATGGGGGACACAAACAGCGAAGATACTGCTTGTGAAATGCAAAATTCTCACGGTTCGCGTTCCGTTGTTCTTTAGGTGCAATTCGAGCCCGAATTTCAACTGTTTTTCAACTGGTCCTTCCTGGTGCGTTGCTTGGTTGTGTTTTATTAATATGGTCAAAATATTATAGTCTTTCCAAGAGATTTTAGGTGTTGTAGGTAGGATAAGCCTATGGTGCGTAGCTGAGCCTAGACAAAATGGTCGAAAGCTTAAGCTTATACCACTTGAGTCCCACAAAACAATGGTGCGTCAGCTGAAGTAAAATGGACCAAAATGGTTAATTTGCTAATTTTTTGCCGATTTAACCTAATAAGTTTCAATTTGGTGCCGTCAAAATTCGTTTAATTTTTACTTAATTTTAACCCTACAGAAAAAAATTTACCCAGCCTGTACATTACGCCGAAATCACGCATACCCCTGGTGTGTCTTTATAACATGTTCGGGCCCATGTAAAGATCAGGGGCGGAACGTTTTTCTGTGGGACTAGAAAAGAGTCAGCTTACGCTTTAGACGTATTGTTTGCTTGGCTTAGGCTTAGGCTTAGAAATATGCTCATTCTTACGCTTAGGCTTAGGCTTAGGCTTAGGCTTAGGCTTCGGAATATGCTCATTCTTACGCTTACACTTAGGCTTAGGCTAGGACTTAGGCTTAGGAATAGTCTTTATAATACTGTTCCGCCTCTGTTCTTTACAATGGCCCATGTTCCTTCGCTGCTATTCTGCCCCTCCTGCTACTATTTGAGGCTTACTTATACTTGCTTCTATGAAAAAACTTTGTCAACCCGTTAATCGTTGTTGGCTAAAATTGAAAACCCGTAGCGAAATAGAATTTAGAAACTATCGCGAAAACAAGAAATAATATTGCAATATATGCGTTCGGCGTAGTCTCATACTACAATTCCCATAGCAGCTATTGAAGCGAGGTACAATTTAGCTTGAGCACATTGCCACAGGGTGACACGCCAACCGCCATTCAACTACTCTCTCTCGCTCTCTAAGCCTGCGACGAGGCATAATAAAATAGAATTGCATATACGTATAGAGTGAAAATAACTATAAATGGGTGTGTTGTTTTGTAGAATATTAGCATGGCCGAAAGTTTAACAGTGGCCGGTCCAGGATTTTTTTGAGGAGCGAATCCGGCGGTAATTTATCTTTTGAAGTAACCACCCCCCGATAATGATAGTGTCAAAAAGTTTTAGCATTAAATATCCCCGTATAAATTTTTACTGTGGAGTAAACCTACTATGTCGCCTTGGGGGGTACGACAAACTAAATGGCTTGATAAACCTGCACCAAGAGTTAACGAATATAAAATAATACTTGTACAAGTGAAGCGAGGGTGAAGCCAGACACAGTTTTAGCTAAAAAATTAAATTTAGGTTTTGGGGGGGTGGGGGGGGGGGTGGGATTTTAGGTTTTTTTTTTTTTCGATTTTGAATGCGGTTTCAAATAAAAAACATTAAGCTTATATAGAGAAAAATTGAAATATCACATTGATTTGCGTTTTATTTCACTGTCTTTATCGCTCTGGCTTAAATGTTGTTTTCTTACAAAATCCTTTAAAAATAAACCTAAATCAGATAAGAGCAAACGTCACACGTTCACGATCTTTGAGAGTGCCCAATCGGAATAGGAATGAGAGTAACCAATCGGAAGACGACTGAAAGTAACCAATCGGAAGAGGACTGGCTATCTGGTCTGTCGGATAAATGCCTGCCGGGCCGGTTGGAATATGGGCCACTCGACAAAATAAAAAAATACCGCGATTATGTAAGACCGGTTTATATCAAAACGCCAGGGACGATATTTTGTACCAGTTCAATGTAAACAACACGTGCAGAACAGTAAGCTCTTTCCTAAGCCTTAAGCCTAAGCCTAAGCCTATGCGTAAGAATGATCATATTCCTACACCTAAACCTAAGCCTAAGCCAAGCAAAACCGACAGTTTTCTAGTCCCACAGAAAAACTCTACGCCCCTGATGTTTACATGGGCCTGGAAATCTGCCACACGCAAGCATTCCTAAATAGAGTGGATAGAAGATTTCTTTAGAAGTAAGCATTACACAATTAACTTAAAGTCCATGTAACCCTTACAAAAATTCGGCTCGTCTCACCACGACTCCCCTTCGCCGGCGTAACTGCAGGCCTGATTCAGTTGTGAGATTCAAAACTAACAGTTGACAGACAAGCAGATTTTCAAATCGCCTGCTATATTATCCAACATCATACAATCTCGTTCACTTGTGTCGATCTATAGACAGAGATAATTTATGCCATATACATTAATAATGAACGCAAAAGAATAAACAGCTTTTCTGGACGCAGAGAACAATTTATTTAGCATCAACCCCTAAACGCAATTTGCAACCTAAATAGCATACGCGCCATCTGGCGTAGTTCAAGCGTGCCAGCTTAACTCTCAGTTGTGCAAACTATATACTGGAACACCAGCGAGAGTAGCTTTAATGGTTGCAGTCACTAGCGGATCCAGAGGGGGGTTCTACGCCCCCGTCAGAATTCTTTTTTGTGTTAAAATGATAAGGTGCCTACCTTACAATTTTTTCCTTCAGAAAATTTTTTTTGTAAAACACATTTTTTCCCGCAGAATTTTTTGTGGTAAAATGGTAAAGGTTCCCCCTGCCTCACAATTTTTGGCTCTTAGAAAACGTTTGGTGATAAAATGATAAGGTCCTACTTTACAAATTTTGCGTTACATAACTTTTGCCATCCTGCCCTCCGCCAGTCTAAAATTTTTGGATCCGCCTCTGATTGCAGTTGAACAATTATTGCTAAAAATGTAAAATTAACCGTCAGGGTTAATAGAATCAAATTTCAAAATATGACGTTTGAAAAATTGCTATATTTTGTTTGGCCCATGTTACTTTTAGGGGCGCCCAGGTGCCTGACGGGTCTGTAAAAGAGTAGGTTTAGATACTAAATTACACTTTTTTGGTTAGGATTAGGCAAAGGCTTAAGCTTAGGAACACACTTTTGGCAACGCTTAGGCTTAGGCTTACACTTACGAATATGCTATATCTACTGTTACGCCCCTAAAAGTAATATCGGCCGTTCGTTTTAAGAAAATTAAATTTTTGAGGAAAATGATACTTGTAAAATTTGAATATTTTGACTGAAAACAAATTGCAGAAATTGAGAATACAAACGGCAACAATTAATAGTTTAAGCTTTAGACAAATTTTTGCCTGGCTTAGGCTGAGCAATATGCTTAGAAATATGCTCATTCTTACGCTTAGGCTTAGGCTTAGGCTTAAGAGTATGCTTATCATGCTGTTCCGCCCCTGTTCTCTACATGGGCCAACACCAGTATGATGACATCGTTAAGGCCGTAGTGTCAAGAGATTTACAGGAACGAATCTATGAAAATTTTAGAGGGACACGTTTATAGAGTCAAAAACCATAAAAGACACAAGGAATATTGGGTATGAGAGGATAACCAGTGAAAATGCTTAATAGCAAGCAGCAACACAGGACGACTCCTGAGCGCAGAGAGTCAACTGATGCAGTTTAACTCAAAGTATTTTACAATTTAATGTTGCAAAATATTTTGTTTTCTCGCGGTCGAAGCGAACTTGAAGCTAAAAAGATCATTGGTCGGGCCAATGTTACTTCAAAGAAATGTTGTCTAGAATGTAAGCCTACTGTTTTACAGACCCACCAGAAACCGGGACGGCCGTAAAAGTAACATGGGCCATTGGTCGCATGTCAGTCGAAAAATGGTTAGCATTTAGGTTAACAGTAAAAGTAACGGAATAGAATTTGTACCATAAAAACTAAACCGAAATAGAATACGAATATTTACAAATATGTTTAAATGTAAGAGCAAAAACACTGAAAATTATAAAGGATTCTTGAAAATGAATTTAAGTCAAACGATTGCTGCGTACCTGCATTATAAATTGGGTTCAGATAACGTTCAATTGTACTGGCCAATGTAAAGAACAGGCGCGGCGCGGAACAGTATTATAAGCATATTCCTAAGCCTAAGCCTAAGCATAAGTCTAAACCTAAGCCAACAAAAAAATTAGTCTAAAGCTTAAGCTTACTCTATTCTAGTGCCACAAAATAACGTTCCGCCCCTGATCTTTACATGGGCCAATGTGGCCACTAAAGGCATGAAAATAATGCAATTTTAGATGTTTTTATAACGGAAACGGACACGAACACCGTTGTTGTCTGATTCTGATCACGCCGTGGTTAACGTTGTATTATGCCTTAGGCACCGGTTGCTTACTCGTTGATTTGGTTGTGGCGTTTTGAAATTATAGCACGTCCTTTAGTGGAATTTCCAGTTAACCGTGTTCACTATTTGAATAATTTTTCCCTATCATTCACAGTTGTTATGGCACCAATACCTTTGAGCTTTCAATGTACCGCGTGAAAGGGACGATTGTCAGATCACAAGACCTTCTGAATCTCGATATACATCACAGTGATCGGGTTTTTGTGTTTAATCCGCATGATATTCGGTTATTTTTGGTTCATGTAGTGTAATGACCCGAATACGACGCGGACTGATATTTATTTTTAATCCGCCCTCTGACTTTCAAAACTTAAGTATGCTTTAAAGTTTTGAGCTCAACATTATTTTGTTCTGAAGTCATTTTTAAACACTACAATTAGGGATTATTGATATTTATGGTGTTCAATTGAGGTTTAGTAACTCTATCTGCTTACAGACTCTTATTAGGAATACCGACTTCTACTGATTGGGACTTAAAATGAACACCACCTCTTACCTTCCCCCTCTTATTCTGGACACTACAGCACAGAACGGGACACGGGCCCAGAACAAAACGTGCAACCTCGAGTTTAACCTTATATCTACGTATCGCCAATGTTACTTCTAAAGCCGTAGCAGTGCATTAAGCGTATTCCTAAGCCTAAGCCTAAGCGTAAACAAAAAAATGTAGTCTGTAAGCGTAGTATTTTGCAGACCCTCCAGAAACCGGGACAGCCCTAAAAGTAACATGGACACATCGGCTTGCGCATCCATAAAATTCCGATAACTCTCTCTCTGTTCGAGATTTGTTTTATGCATATTTTTACCGTTCAGACGCCTGTTTAAATTTTCACAGTGAGTTTCTAGCTCCAATTTGACAAGTCGTTGTGTTGTGATTCGTTTCAAATATTTAAATGTTTGTATGGTAATCTGATGTATCGAATTTCTTGCGCAGTTTTGGAGGTCAAATGCTACCAAACTTAAACATTGCGGTATTAACGTTTAGTCTGCAAAATGTTGTATATTTTGTTTTCGTATCAAGTTTCCAAAACGAAACACATCTTTAAATGGACATCTTTAAATGTAATTTTGAATCTAAACTGATAAATGTTTTCAATTTAATTATATTCGCCTTCAATTTGATAAGATGCATCTTCAGGTAAAATACTTTTTACTTATCATCTGGCAGCACTGATATTGACTTGTACGGAGTCAATCCTAATGGATACGAGTTTCGTCCAATGTTACTTTAAGGGGCGTTACAGTAGATTAAGCACATTCCTAAGCCTAAGTTTAAGCGTTGCGAAAATGAGTTCCTAAGCCTAAGCCTAAGCAAAAAATTGTAATCTAAAATCTAAAACGCACTCTTTTGTGGACCCACCAGAAACGTTTAAAACCCTTAACGTAACGTGGGCCAGAGTTTCAATCCCAAAAGGCATTGCGTACTGATAGTACAATTTGAAATTTTTCTAAGTTCGTCAAAAGACAAATTTTAAAAATATATTAAGTTTCAACCTTATCGACTAGTATACAAAAAGAAATTAATTAACATCGTTGTGGCTAAAATTAATATTATTAACTTCACGAATACGGCTGTAGTCGTGTGAAATACTCGTTCTTATCGATGCATTCAGTTTAAAATTTGTTAACTCGACTTCAACCAATCCTTTAGTTTAAATATACTCCATGGGTATAACCAATACTATTTAAATTTGAAAGCCAAACAACACATTTAAATCTAGCCACTGGCGGATCTAAGGGGGGGCACCGCGGCCTAAATACGCCCCGCAATGAACAATTAAAACCAAGACTTTGTACACGAGTTTAACGCTAAAATGGCGTTCAACTTCCCGTTCACATACCTCGGGAATTGGTTCCATTATGTCGCGTGTTCCCCTCGTCCCGTTTAGAAATTTCTCTGGATCCGTCACCATTGAATCTAGGTCAGTCTGGTATTGCTAAATTATTACGAAAGCATCAAAAATTTTACAGACTCCTTTGGGACCCTGGTCAGCATATATATACAAATATGTTCAACGAATGCAAACTGTTTATGTTAGTTTTCGAATTTAAAAATATTTATATTATAGGATACGGTGCTGTCGAAAGGCTTTAAAATTTGGTCTAAGTTTACTTTCAGTAGTTGCCGTTTTTCACTCATTCTTGCGCGTATTAAGCTTACGTTTAGGAATAAGCTTATAATACTGTTCCGCCCCTGCTCTTTACATTGGCCATAATTTCGAAACAATTTTACAACTTTTATTGCTCGATAATGGAAAAAAGTTAGCAAACCTTTGATAAAGTTATCGACTGGACCAGCAGTTGCCAAGCGTAACTGAATTCGTATGTATGAAACGAACTTTAATCATTTGCGTTTTAGTGAATTTTAAACCAAAATAGCTGAAATTCTATTCTTATCGATTGAAATTAATTTTTCAGGCAGTTGAATTTTTGCTAATTTATAATAATTAATATGCTGCCATCACCTTTTATCATTTACTATACTTTAGTTTTCACTGTTGCAAATACCTCTTAGCGGTTTCAGCGGGTTTAAATTTGTCATAAAAACCCTGGAAGGAAGACATAGTCAAACAAATCAATCATATATATACACATATACACATATATACACATATATATATGTATATACATATATATACATATATATGTATATATTTATTTATTTTTTATTTATTTATTTATTTATACATATATATTTACACGTTTACTACGAACTTTGGCATAAATGTGTAATTTACTAATTACGAATGGTTATAATACGCAGTGTCTCGTTTTGTATGATCGGATGATGCTTTCCGACTGATAATTTTCTTATGAAATCTGGTCTAAATTATATTCTTAGATACAAATTTGTATAGAACGTAAGCCCCTCGATTCAAAATCCTGGCTACATCTATGTTCCAAACGTTGTTTCAGGACCAATCTTTTCGGTAATAACCAGTTTAAACAGCAAATTAGTGTCTAATGATATGGTCTAAACGATTTTCAGAGCTGAAAGACGAAATACTAGAAAAATATGGCTAAATTGCAATATTTGGATAGTAAGAATTAAAGTATTGTTGCCTTATTGCATTAATAAAATTATCCGCTCGATTGAACATGGGAAGCTTCAATTGGCCTAAAATATCAACATGCTCTTACACAGGACTGCAACAAAAACGTCGATTTCACTAACTCGTACCTCACTCACTTGTAACTGGAAGCTTTGCTCCCATTTCTGTTTTTAGCTTTACCTTTGGGCAAACTTCAATCATATATTGTCTTTGTATTCCAGACTTTAAATATTCATTTATCACCCTAAATAGATTCCGTTATTACCTGGTCTATTCGTGTGATCATGTCTTTAACACACCTGTTTTACAACTATTAATTCTGCTGGCTGAACGCTAAAAATTTTATATTTACATTTTGCCGCAGCACAAAGATAGTAGTACTCTTAGCTGAGAACATATATATACTCAAATTTGAATTTAAACAGCAAATGACCCAATGACCTTTGCGGGTTTAATGTACGATGCTTTGTGTTTTATACAGCCTATGCTTGACCTTTTAACCTCTGCGATATGATAAATGAAATTTGAAAGCGTAGTACATTTAAATTTACTATATTGTTAATATGGCTTGCATTCCTCAGCTGTCCACTCTCACTCATTCTTGTAATATATTTAAAAGTGTTCAAATATTTATACAGTTTTCTGTGCACGAATCTTTAGTATAGTTTTTTGGGCACCCATGTCTAGAATAGCGCCAGTTCGTTTCCAGGCAGGGCTGTAATAGAGTGAGTTTAAGCTTTAGACTCACCTTTTTGCTTAGGCTTAGCAATACGCTCATGCGTACGCTTAGGTTTGGGGATATGCTTATACTACTGTTCCGACCCTATTCTATACATGGGCCGTTTTTTGTATTAGTGGTTCTATAGAATATTAAACACTGAGTACACTTCATTCAAATTTGATAGGCACCGTTCGGTTGAGTGTGACTTATGCATCCTCCGTAAGCATGTGAGACATGCTTGTCCTGGTGCATATGCAACAAATGCATTGCACATTGTGTTGTACGGTCGACACATATAGTCGACGAAAAATGCAGTTGGACAGGCGGGCTACGTGGCGCAGTGGTAGAGTGCTCGCTTATGGGTCCATAGGCTGAGAGTACGATCCCCGCTCGAGCCCGCTTTTCCAGCTGCTTAGTAAAAGTTCTGATGTCCCGGCTCCTACCTAGACTGACATCATCAACCACATTTTAATCATAATGTTTGGTAAATTTCAATTAAGCCTTGAATCTGCGTTTATTACCCGTTAAAACTTTGCTCAAATAAAATATTAAAAAATAGGTTTTTACGCTGTCGAATTTGTTTAGACGCATTCCATGGCAGATCATGATTTTGCTGCGCTGGAGGGACGCAATGAAAACCCCTCGCGAACTACAAAAATGAAATTTTAGCGTCACAAATGTGAAAAGCTGTAACTGGGGGGACCTTGAACTTTTGTCAAAAAAAATTTGCAATGGGGGTGAGCACCGATGAAGCTGGATGGACCAAATAACTGTAGACTGACTTTTAGTCGGCTTATGTAAACATCACGGGTCGGAGCGTTTTTCTGTGGGACTAGAAAAGAGTATTTAGTTTAAGCTTTAGATTAATTTTTTTTGCTTGGCGTAGGCATAGGCTTACGAAAATGCTAATTCTTACGCTTAGGCGTTAGGCTCAAAAATATACTTATAATACTGTTCCGCGCATGTTCTTTTCATTGGTTTTTCAGTCTATACAACTAAAATGAGTAGGGCGTTGGCAAACGACAAAACGACATCGTAGAGGTAAATTTTCAAAAAGGACTCCAACGTTTTGCTAACGCTAACCCTACGAAATTTTGAAAATCATGATGGGTATCGCAATTTCAGCAAGATTCTTGATAGTTTACGCCTGCCGCGGTGTTGCAATAATGCGCTAGTGCAAATGCAACCTCTGGAAGCGTGCAATTTCTGTACAGTAAACCAATGGTCAATGCAGTATAATTTAAACATTTTACTTTGTTTTAAAGATTTCGTTATACACAAACCGCCGTTTTTAAATTGGTTTATATGATTTTCAATTTTGAGTTTTGATTTTTTTGATTTCTGTTTTATTTTTGAGAAATATTTCGCAAAAACAAACACGTGAAAAATACTGTAGAAATATTCAGCGGCACAAAATTTAAGTTTCCATTTTTGGTGGCATTCGCATCCGGTGCGTATTTGCCGTTTCTGCTGCCAAGGTTCATGATCGGCATTTGTGCGGTTTGAGAACAGGATGCATTTTCAAACAGTGATTTAAACAAAACAGCACAGCGAACGAGAAAATTTATTGTCATCTTTCACAAAAGATTATCAGAGTATTTAAACTACACCGTTTTGGGGGTTGCGCTATACTTGACGTCCGTCGCCGTGCGTCACCCGTAATGAGCCGTCCGTCGCCGTGCGTCACCCGTAATGAGCCGTCCGTCGCCGTGCGTCACCCGTAATGAGCCGTCCGTCGCCGTGCGTCTTTGGGTACGGCGCCGTCCGTCACGATACGTTATCGTACGTGAGTTATTTGCGTACGTTACCGCACGGTAACGGACGGCGTCGGGCGGTACCGTGTGGGTGACGGACGGCGTCGGGCGGTACCGTGTGGGTGACGGACGGCGTCGGGCGGTACCGTGTGGGTGACGGACGGCGTCGGGCGGTACCGTGTGGGTGACGGACGGCGTCTGGCGGTACCGTGTGGGTGACGGACGGCGTCGGGCGGTACCGTGTGGGTAACGGACGGCGTCGGGCGGTACCGTGTGGGTGACGGACGGCGTCGGGCGGTACCGTGTGGGTGACGGACGGCGTCGGGCGGTACCGTGTGGGTGACGGACGGCGTCGGGCGGTACCGTGTGGGTGACGGACGGTGTCGGGCGGTACCGTGTGGGTGACGGACGGCGTCGGGCGGTACCGTGTGGGTGACGGACGGCGTCGGGCGGTACCGTGTGGGTGACGGACGGCGTCGGGCGGTACCGTGTGGGTGACGGACGGCGTCGGGCGGTACCGTGTGGGTGACGGACGGCGTCGGGCGGTACCGTGTGGGTGACGGACGGCGTCGGGCGGTACCGTGTGGGTGACGGACGGCGTCGGGCGGTACCGTGTGGGTGACGGACGGCGTCGGGCGGTACCGTGTGGGTGACGGACGGCGCCGCACGTCAAAAAAGTATAGCGCAACCCTTAGTGTGCGGGACCAGGAGAAAAATGCATCCCCGAATTCCACTTTGGATCTATACGCAGCTCGATCGATTTGTTTAAATTTTACATGCTGAAATTTTTACTATACACACAAAATAAATTGTCTTGTATTCAAGAAATATTGTCTGAAATTTAAGACAATTAATAATGTGTTGAAAATTTAACAAAGTAGGAGTATTGAAATTTTACGACAATTTATTTTGGGTGTAACGCAATTTAACAGTGTAAAATCGTTTTTAGCTTTAGTGTCAAATGGAATAAGATAGTTTGAACGGAAAACAAACTGCAACAGAGGATAATTTTATGGGTAGGAGATGTTTTGTTGTGGTTGACATTTTACGCTTTTTCAGATAAAGCACTTCGGTATTTCTTGAGGGCCTCATTTGATCCGAATCACGATTTTTTGGTTTTAATTGCAATTATCAATTTCATCGTTGTGAGGACTTTAGGCAAATAAAAACCTATTAATATTATAGTGACCCGAATAAGAGAGGGGTCCCCATTTTGAGTCTCAATCAATACGAGTCCGTATCTCAACAAAAGTCTGTAAGCGGATAGAGTCCCTAAACGCTAATTAGAGTCTATAAATGTCAATTATCCCTAAATGTAGCGCATAAATGAATCCAGGACCAAATAGTTTGAGTGCGAAACTTTAAAGCGTACTTAAATTTTGAAAGTACATTCCTAAGTTTAACCTTGTATTATCGCCCAAGCTATTGACACAAGACAAATAAACAGTTTAATTCAACGCATAATTGCAGTACCGGGCATATATCTGTAAACGAAGGGCGGTGGAGCGTGGGTTAAAATTATATAACAGTCCGTTATCAAATAACACGGGGGCACCCTCTGGAGACGCCACATAAATCTCAGTCCTCACTCTTATTCGGGTCACTACATTATGCTTACAAACAAATTATATATAACACCTCTATACGCAACCAATCCTTATAGACTTAGAAGGCTGAAAGACTTTTTTACCAAAATATATAGAATTTCTTTGTTCCTTAACACTTACCTATTAGTCAATTTTGAACGCTGTAATTGTTTCAGATGTCCTTTAACTTGGACTTACCCGTCAAAATTGAACGAGTTCCATATTTTGCCAACAATATAACCTATACCGCGTAACTCCAACGCGCCTACGCCGAAACCTGAACCTACCGCACGCGACACTACTGCACGGGTTTGACTTGCAAGTGCAACGATTACGCTGCTTACAGTGAATATGTTCACTGTTTCAACAATTGCCAAGATTATACACAAAACGTATCGTCAGAATCGCAGTAGTTCCTACTAGCGGTACAATGTAAACTCTTGGGGACAATCGAAGAAAATCTCGCGAACGAACCGATTCAGAATCGTCAAATGCGGTTTAGACTGCTTAATCGTAGCGTAGATGGGTGTGTTTCAAGTTCATGTTGGTTTACACGGTTGCGGTAAACATTATTCTACACAGGATTAATGTGTTAGCAACTCAGACGTTTGCAATATTCATGACTAGATTCACACTCATCCATGTACAATTGCAAAAGCGTTCAAGCGAATTGTATACGATTTAGACTGCATATTCTAAAATAAACTTATATCCTACAGGCGTATATTTAGGTATTCCTTTTACTTTGTAAGCCGAAATATAGCTTATGTGCTAGTTTTCTACAACCGATGTAAGATGCATAATAATATGTGCAAGTTATAGACGTAAAGCATGAAACCTACTATTTATAACCTAAACCAGGTAATTAACAAACAATAACCATTGCGTTATACTTGAAAGTTGAAATGTTATTGAGGCTTGCGTACAATGTCTCACATGCCAGCGGTTAGGCTTAGGTTCAGGATGCCGAAGCGTTACCTTCAAATGTTGGTGAAGTATGTTATACGCTACCCTAAGCAGTGTCAAGAATAACAGAAATTGGTCGCGGGTCCTGTGATGTAACGATTTCTGTGACCGGCAACGTTGACGTAAACGTTGGTACTCGTCGAAGTTGTGGCAACCTCGTGAATGTATACCCGTTTTGATGGTGAATTTGGTCACATGACGAGTGATCACAAGACATCACCGGGTGTACATTCATAATGATCCAACTTCGTTATCGGCATATTAACCTTGCGAAGGCGTACACATGAAATTACAATGCAACAATGAACTAAATTTAAATTATGCAAAATGCTTATAAAGTATAATAGAGCTTTCGAATATTAACCTAAGACTCAGGACCGGAGCCAGCTCACCTTGCTAGGGGGGCCTAACACGTTCAGGAGGGGCATTTAAAGGTTTTCAATGACTTACAAGCAAGGTTGACTCTTCTAAGGAGGCCAAAATTTATTCAGGGGGGCACTGCGCCCCCCTTGGCTACGGTCTCGCTAAGATTGTCTAAAAGCGAAAATAGAATTGATACAAACCTAAATATAGAATGCAAGTTGCAAATCGGTGTGCCAGACAATTTCGTGGATTAAAATGGAAAACCAGGTTATATGTTAACTTTTCGCTCAGGAGTCAAGTAACTGGCTCTTGAGTAAGCTGTAATTTTAATTTAGCGTTACATTTTAGTTAATTTTGTATTTTTAAATTTACAATTCAAGCAACTTTGTCAAACAATAATAAAACTGGGACTAAAATTTTTGTTCAAGTCGTACATCGTGAATAAAATAGTCGAACGCATTCAGGACATGTAAGTATGTGAAAATCCGTCAAGCATATATATATGTCGTAGGCCAATCTGCTGTTCAGGCTGATTACTAATCGGCATAGGCCAATCTGCTATTTTATGTAATTGCAGCGTGGCCTGTGTTAAACTGCTAACTGCTATTGCACTTATGGACCAATCGGATTTGGTTATTTGGACAGACGCAATACCGTCAACCAATCAGTGTTGGTATTACATCACTGTTGCTTTGCGAAATCTCTCAATCACTATATAGCCTACGCCAAACCGCTATGAACTTTTAACAGCAGATTGGACTAGACCAACTGGTACTTGGCGTGACTAGCAGAATAGCCTACGACATATACACCTTACATACTATGCAACCAAACCCAGTCCTTACAACATCCGTTTTATGGAATCAATTCATTATTCTATGGCATAATTACATTCCTTCACCTCTTATACTATGGGATCTTAGCAAGAAAACGATAAACGCCCTATCGGAAAAGAACTGGCGCATGCCAGTAGCCAGTCCCTCAAATTTCTGAAGAGACGGGAAAAGACATCCTTACTTTGTTTAGAATGTTTCGAAGATTCTAAATTTCGCGGTTGCATGAGGTTCATTTTGGTGTGGGCCAATGTTACTTTAAGGGGCGTAATAGCAGATTAAGCCTAAGCGTTACAAAAATGAGTTCCTAACGCTGAGCCTTAGCCTAATCCTAAGCAACAAAAATGTAATTTATAATCTAAACCTAATCTTTCATAGACTCACCAGAAACCTGGACGCCCCTAAAAGTAACATGGGCATTGGTGTGCTTGGTATAGCACTGGAAGCTGGAATAATATATACACAGTATTTGAAATACCGTTACAACACGGCTATCGCAATACTGCAGTAACAATATGGATGGCAGGAAAATGTGAAAAATAGATTTTCAGCAGCGAATTTAACGGTCAATGACTCGGTTTCTGAAACCGTAGTACGATTTCAGAAACCCTGCCATTATCACATAACCGTTTCTCAACTTCCAGTTTTAACTCCAAGTTCAAAACCGAATGATCAAAGTTCACACGGATCAACTCTCAGCTTACCAAAACAATTAAACGTCTTTAGTACCACCCAAATACCACGGCCTAAACATTTTGTGCGAGCTACCAATAAATCTAGTGAAATTAGCTTCACTAAAGTCATTCTTCAAATACCATCTGTCTTCTGATGGCTCATCGTCAACGTCATGCTGGACAAACATTGGATTCGTGCTGAAACCTCAAAATCAATCTAAATTCAGGCCAGTAGCCAGCTCAACACCCTACGAATGGGCCAAAACAGTTTCAGCAGCGACATTCGAGAAGTTTTACATTAATGAATGCAGCATTGTGACAGTTTAGGTAGGAATCGGAACTTCAGACTTTTCTACTCACCAGGTGGAAAAGTGGGCCTCCGGAGCGGGAATCGAACTCTCTGCCTACGGATCGTTAAGCGAACACTGTACCACTGCGCCACGTAGCCTGCCTATCCAGCTGCATGTTTCGTCGACTATATGAGTCGATCGTATGGTGCCAGAAAAACACAATGTGCATTGCATTTATTGCACATGCACTAGGACAAGTATGTCTCACATGCTTAAACGCTTTCAATTGAGTTCAACTGCGATGTTAGCGATATAATTCAAACAAACAGCTAAGATAACAAACTGCTTCTAAAAGTGGCAATGAAGACAGGGTAAAACAAATGTTATGATCGAATTCTTTAAAATATATATATTCCATATTTTAATTCAAAATTATCCAATTTAATGAAATCAATAAAAACAATTAATTTGAAATTCCACTGTTCGTAAATACTTAAGCAATAGTTGCCACAATATAAAGGTCCCGAGGTTGGAACAAAAACGCTTGTATCTCGCCAGCAGGTGAACTAGTGAGCACAGCTTCTAATAATTTCAGAGCAGATGAAAGTTTTTTCAGTGTATGTTTATGAAAATGCCGAAAAATATTCTCGCGTGCGTGAAAAATTTCACTCAAATACAAATAATAATTCAACTAAAAACCGTTGATTTTTAAAACAACGAAAAATTTACTTCGAATAAATAATATTAACGAGAAGACTGTGGCCAGGATCGCCACCATCCACAGTTGAAATTTGGCTAAAATAACAAAATTTAAGCAGTGGAAATAAATCATTTTACCTGTCAAATTTGGATGTCGACGAAACTTGTTTTGCCCGACCCGTACGCAACGGAAGATCGATGTTGAACGGTTGAATAATAATATACGGTGGTAACGTGTTAATGTTTTTCCGTAATTTTGGAGGGTTCCTACTCCGCTGTCGTCTTGTGTTTGACCAAAAACTTGATGGCCTGACTAAAATATACGGTGGCAGCGACGATTCGGTTGATGCAGTCGGTGAAGGTAATGCAGTGGAAGTTTCGCTCTTGTTGGAAGCGGTTTGAGTTGTGGGTTGGTTGGAATTGACAGTCGAATTTGAACGGTAATATCGTGGTGGCAACTTTGGTTTCCGATACGATTGCCTTGGTCGATTTTGGTTAGAAACGCGAGCGATTAGTGGAACAAGATGTTGTGATCCGGATTGGTGGACATTGTGCTCTTGCTTCGGATAATGTTGAGGTGTTTTATGACGTTGATGTTCTGGTACGATTTCGTTTGACGAAAAGAATTTCGCTGAAATAAAAAATGAACAATTAATATTAAATATACCTCAAGACCTCGTATAGCCGACACCAATATACTACAATTGTGCTATATATTTATTAGGGACCAATGTTAATTACAGGAACCTGCTCGCAGACAGTGAATCTAAACCTAAGCTTAAATCTAAGCGTTAGCCAAAACGTAAACATAACCTTAAGCCTAAGGCTCCCAGTTTTCTAAGTCGCCCAGTGTCCTGTCTGCCGGGGGGTGAGACCCTATACTTCGCGTGGTGCTTTATTGTGATAAACGTAGGACCAGAGCCTGTAGCTAAGAGGGCCGGGGGTTTAAAAAAATTATTGTAGAATTAATTTACCAGACAGCATGCGACGTCTGTTGCTAAAGATCACAGGTGCTGGCTCCGGTACGCGTTTCGATGTTGGCGGAATAACGAATGGAATTCTTCTGAGACTCGTAAACTTTGGACTGAAACAAATTTTGAACATTTAAGATATAAGTAATTAGTAGGCTACAGTTGCTTATATCAAGAGTGGATGATCACTCTTTATAACAAGAGTGTGCAACTGGGTACATTCTGTGTATTAAAGAATGTTACCCGGCACGCGTTGTGTTTTTGCCCCAAGTCCTTATTTAGAGGGGGGCAACACCGGTGCGAACCACGTCGTTTTATGATGCGGCATCAAACAGCTCCCATTATAGTTTAATTTAGGGAGATTCATGTGATAGCGACTCCCCCTCTAAACAAGGGGTGGGTCGGCCTAAAACGCAACCTTTCTCTTGAAAGGCTAAAAAATTTTCAAGAGCGGCATACAAGAGTTTTCAACGACTTACAAGCAACGTTTAAAAATTTCTAAGTAGCCAAAATTGATCCGGGGGAAGAAGGTAAAGTTCCCTTGGACTCGGTCTCGATATGGTCCCGTAAAATAGACCAATGAAATTTTTGATAAGTATAGTTTCAATAGTTTTGTCTGAGCCGAATTTTATTCGTATCGCGTGTATGCAATAAATAGTTCAGCAGTACCTTGAGATTAGCTGTGACTCATTCCAACCACGACGAGTGTTTGGCAGCCATACCATAGGCGCTCCGTATTGTTTCACAGGTGCCGCAACTGAAAATGCCTGATGTCGACGGTTAACCCTTGGGCCATCACGAAGGTACATCTCTTGGTCTGGTTTAGTGAAATTAGGCAAACGCTGACGTCTGGCCATTGTCTTACTAGGTTTCGAAGTGAAAGATATTGCCAAGTTGTTGTTGCGGGATTCGGTGGAGCACAGCATGGGAAATAAAGGATCGAAGAGCGATTGTCGCATTGAGTAATAAAATGTTCTGGATTCAACGCCACATTTGGTTTCGATATCGTTCATTGTGCAAATACTTTGCTCAGATATCCATACTTTCATCAAACAGAGGATGCTGTTTTCGTATTTTGAGCAATAATCTCTATAACAATAAAGCAAGTAAAGCAGTGGCAAATCGTCCAAGGGGGTGCCAGCAGGTCCTCCCCCCAAGCAGTGAGAGCGAAACGAAAAACTTAGATACTAAAATTGCGTTTCGCTTTTAACCCTTTTCTCACATGAATATTTTCAATTTCATACGAAATGTAATTTCAAGGTAAGATTTGATCCACAGTCTTTCTTGTAGGAGGCGTTTACGATGACCACTCAGCTATAGAAGCGTGACGCTCGAACCCAATGAGGATCTCACGTGTTGTAGAGATTTATGCATTGCGCATATATGTTAAAATTGTTAAACACTATACTCACAGTGTATATGTTGCTCGGATATTACATACTTGTATTTAGTTGCTCATAGCATACTCTATGCGTTAAACAGTTAACTTGTTTCGATCATATTTTTTCCGCCATTATGGTGCGGCTTCTAAACATAAAGATTTTTTTGAATCCACCGTTGATTAAATAGGTTTAGGCTTTGGTGTTTAGATTATTCATACTGAACTCAAAACTAAACCAATACAGAGCGGCGGAAGTTCAAAGAAAAATACCAAAGTTGTTCATACGTGGTTATGTTTTTGGAAAACTATTTCAGTTACCATTATAGCTTTTAAGACTAAAATTGTCAAAAACGAGTATTGTTTAAAATGCCTTAGCGTCACTTATTTATCGTTTGTATTGTCAAATTAATGGAATTATTATCCGTCATAAAAATACCTGCACCGGTCAATTTGCGCAGTCCATGTTTCGTTTGCAACCTTGCAGCTGCGACTTGGTGGTTCTCGTAGAATTGTACTAATGCACGGGCCGTAGCGAAGGAAATCATTTTCTGAAACACAAGCAACAAACTGGGCCAATGTTACTGTTAAGGGCGTATATCAGTAGATTAAGCGTATTCCTTGGCCTAAGCCTAAGCGTTGCATAAGCGTATTCCTTGGCCTAAGCCTTAGCGTTGCAAAAATGTATTCCTAAGCTTAAGCAAAAATGTATTCCTAAGCCTAAGCGTTGCAAAAATGTATTCCTAAGCTTAAGCAAAAATGTATTCTTAAGCCTAAGCAAAAATGTATTCCTAAAGCCTAAGCAAAAAATGAAATCTGGTATGTAAACCAACTTTTTATAGACCCACCAGAAACCTGGACGCCCCTTAAAGTAACATGGGTCAGAAACTGAATGAAAAGACGCGTTCGTCAACGCTGGTTTGCTAAAACGGAAAGACACAGTAGTTGATTTTTTAACTCTGATATGTGTGTATTAATGTGCAACTAATTGCCAACTGCGTTCATGCAATCAATACACAGTGTACAGTGAATAATTTATGCACGTTGTACATAATTTCACAAAGCGACAGAGCCCCCACAGGTGCGAGCGACAAGCTTCTACCGCTGAATACTGAAAGCAAACGCGGTCCATGTAAAGATCAAAGGGCGGAACGTTATTCTGTGGGACTTAAATAGAATAAGCTTAAGCTGTAGACTAATTTTTTGCTTGGCTTAGACTTAGGCTTAGGCTTAGGAATAAACTCATTCTTGCGCTTTAAAAGCTTAGTAGAACCCGTTCAATATACCAGTGAATTGGACCATTTAGACAATGCTTAGCAAGATATCCTTGGGATTGATCCCAAGAAACTGAACGAATAAACCGAAAAACGTACGAACAGGTGGCGATTGCACGCCACAGAAATAATTAATTGTCTGTGAGACATCGTTGAACATTTCCGCTTGTCTGGCGTTACCGCATCGCAGAACGCGATCTCGAAAGCACGGGATTGCATTCTGATAAACTCTGTTAAAGCAAAAAAAAGACATTTTACCAAATTCCGGTTTAAAGGTTCATAATCTTAGTTTTGTATGGTATCGTTCACCAGTTATCGACAGGTTTTCAAACCGAGCAACTAATGCAACTGTGGATTACGGCCAATGTTACTTATAGGGGCGTAACAGTAGATTAATCGTATTTCAAAGCCTAAGCCGAAGCGTTGCTAAACTCTGTTTCTAAGCCTAAGCCTAAGCCTAAAGAAAAAATGTAACCTAAAATCTAAACCTACTCTTTTATTGAACCACCAGACACCTGGACGCCCCTTAAAGTAATATGGACCCGGATTTCAATACTGGCACAGAAATTGGCGGATTAAGTGCGAACAATATGCTGCATTTCGAACCTCGTCATTCATTGCTGAGAAAGTTTACGAGAGCGATCACCAATGAGTGATAGGTGCAACATACGGTTGAGAATATGAGCCGTAAATTTGAACTGTTACCGCTATGACGTCACGTGGGTTACTAATATCGGCAAGTGGCAAGCATGTGCAGGGGGGGTAAACAGCTGCGCCCCCCCAGGTCTCCCTGAGTAATTTATGCATAAATAGGTATCGTTTAACAAAATCGTCTCTAAAAATTAGGTTCAAGAATTGATTTAGTTTTCCTGATAATATTAGAAGGGTCAAAATGTGTGCTGTACGTGTGAGCAGTTCAAGCAATACGTCATAATTGAAATGGCACACATTTGGCGACCGGCTAACTCACTCAAAAATTGACCAATTCTTTCAAATTTCGGCCTATGTAAAAATCAGGGGCGGAACGTTTTTCTGTAGGACTGCAATACAGTATGCTTAAGCTTTTTAGACTAACTTTTTTGCTTGACTTAGGCTTAGGTTTAGGCTTAGCCTTACGAATATGCTCTTTTTTATGTTTAGGCTTAGGTATAGGCTTAGCCTTACGAATATGCTCATTTTTATGGTTAGGCTTAGGCTTAGGCTTAGCCTTATGAATATGCTTATAATACTGTTCCGTCCCTGTTCTGTACATTGGCCGAAATTTCTAAACCCAAAAGCAAAAAACCATTAATAAGTTAACGACGTACCGACATCCTTTGGTTAACATATTCCGCGACTTGAAACTGAATATGATTTTGAGGACGTTGCGTTCGAATGGAATTTGATGTATTGTAACCAATGTTTTGCACGGTATAAAATCACTTTCAGGGCATCCGTTCGTGTACAAAGGCATCGTCGTTGACAATACTGAAAATATATATAAACGACAAAATGTAACTCGAACTAAAACATGGATGCTGAAATTAGATTGAACTGAAACTTTATACAAATTGCTTTAATCAATTTTCTTGTGTAATATTTGATATTTTCCGTTTTAGTTGTTCTTAATAATCGAGAGTGTGTTTGTCTGCTGATGACCATCCGTAATTGGTGCCGTCTTACTCAACGCAAAATGTCAAACATTGGCTGGGTTTTTGAAACCTTACTTTAGTATTTACTTAAGTTTTGCTCAAGTAATTACGTAAGTCGCCGACTTAACTAAGTACTTAAATTTTAAAGCATAACCAAAGAAACACCAAATATCGGCTATTGCCATAACAAGGGACTAATAATTTTGCTATATATTAAACAGACATCATGAGTCTACAATCTCAATTAGACCAAGGTTATAGTATGCTTGAGTGATTAATTTGTAGCATATCAAAATTAGTCAACGACTTACGTATTTACTTATACTTAAGTACGCTTTTAAAAACTGCAAAATAGTTAAGCAATTTACTTAGCTTGTACTTAAGTACTAAGTCGTACTTAAGTAGGGTTTCGGAAACCCAGCCATTGACTGGGTTTCTGAAATCCTACTTAAGTACAACTTAGTACTTAAGTACGTGCTAAGTAAACTACTTAACCATTTTGTCGTTTTCAAAAGCGTACTTATGTAAATACTTAAGTCGCTAACTAAAATCGATAGATTACAGATTTAGCATTTCGGACATACTAACCGTGGTCCAACTGAAATTATTGGACTCGCGATATATATATACCTCAAGAGCGAAACGAGCGTAGGGTCAACTCCAATCTAAGCAAGAATGTTATTATTTTTCAATAAATTTTTTAATTCCATGTCAATTAAATTTTCAAACTTAAAAAATCGTTGTGGTTGCCTATTCTGCCGAATCAGTTTACTGCGCCACTGCCTGCAAGCCTTTGGATTTTATCTATGTTGCTTGCCGAGCATATTAAGCTATAATACCGCATTATAGTGAAATTAATACGTTTTAAAAATTTTTGCCTCGAGATGCCGGCGACTGAATTGTGAAACTTTATTTAAATTATTCGTATGTTCGCTAATTTCACCGATGTTTACGATGTTTATGGTTTGTATATTTTCATATACCTCTGAATTGCACTTACGCCTTCCGGCACAAAGATAAACTCGGCCTCAGCTTGTTGAGAAGAAATAACTAAAAACCTGAATATGTTGTTGCACTAATCGCACTTTGGCCAGTGTAAAGAACAGAGGCGGAATTGTATTATAAGCATATTCATAAGCGTAACCCTAAATTTAGCGTAAGAATGAGTTTGTTCCTAAGCCTAAGCCTAAGCCTAAGCCAAGCAAAAAATTATCCAAAAGTTTAAACTTACTCTTTTCTAGACACACAGAAAAACGTTCCGCCCCTGATCATTTACATGGGCCGCCCACTTTTATGTGTTTTTATGCAGTACGCAAGCCGTAGCCAGCTCACCTTGCTAGGGGGTTTAAGATTTTTCAGAAGGTGCATTCAAGGACTTCAAACGAGTTACAAGCAAGGCTAAAAACTTTCTAGGGGGCCAAAAATTTTCCAGGGGCTAAGCTTCTCCTGCCCCCTTTGCCTACGGGTTCGGCAGTATGGTAAAATATCTTGTGTTTTTGGTCATAACGTAGTATATATTTACGAACGCATGTGAGACATTCTTGTTCATTAATTTCGCATGCAATGTAGTGCAGTGCACTGCATGTTTGCTAGTCGGCAACATACGGTCGGCATCCATAGTCGACGATAAAAGTCGCCGAAAAGGTGGCCTACGTGGCGCACTGATAGCGCGGTTGCATGAACGACTGTAGGTCCCTAGTTCGATTTCACGCCACATCTGCCTTTCCAACTGCTTTATATAAAGACCTGACGGTGCCTGCCTAGGCTGGCAATTTAGAGCAATTAGAATTCTGGCAATTTTAGTTTCCATGGGCGCGGATAGCGACCAACCTGAGCCTCGAGGCCGAGTTATGCTGTAGACCATGGAAAAAGGTTAATAAAATCGTGGGTACGAATATGTTTCTCGATTTGAAACGTTCATTGTGTGAAACACTTGTCACGGGGGCTTGGAAAGCGCAAATCCCGAGACAATGGCATCAATGACCTCCATAATGATCCGCTACCATCAGTTTCGACCGAGTTTTAATTTCGCTAAAACAAGCCGATTATAACAAAAAACCATTTATTTGCAGCAAAATGATACAGCTTAGAGCGTTTTTGCTAAATTTTAATACATTACACGACTACTTTGTGATATAACCTTTATCACATGAATATTTTCTATTTCCACTGAGTAGCCTATGGGCAACTCCATGTGAGAAAGGGTTAATTGTGACCACAAACCATAAGCTTATTATAATATGTATATGCCTACCGACTTCCGCTATTTTTAGACCTAAGCTCATATTCTCAAAAGTGTGTTGCTCCTGTCACCAATTGGTAATTGGTCTTGCAACGTTCAAACCAGTGAATGTTGAGGCTCCCAATTAAACACATTTTTCGAGTATTTGCTCTACTCCTGTATCAACAATTTTAAGTTCAACAACTGCAATAGTTAGTGAGTTTAAAAACCTATTACTAACTGATGATACTTGCTATTACACAAATTGTTCAAAACCGCGGTCTCGTACGTTGTCCCCATACGCTTAAGCTAAACCTAAAACTAAAAATTTTTTTAAACCTAATGCTGACGCCCAAACTGTCAAACCAGCTGCCGTCACAAATTTCTAGATCCACCTCTACGGTCGCCAGACAGGTTTTTGCCAAGAGTAACCAACTAAAACACTTTGAAAAGCGTCAATTTGTAGCCGAACCCAATTATGATTTGCTGGCTATACATCCTTTTTACGCGCATAACTATACCGCCCCTGGTATTTTGTGCCTTTTGATGGCCTACATGAGACGCGACGCCATAGTTTTTCCCTTGGTTGCCGCTATTACTCAAACCAAAATGTCTTTTACTATAGGTACTTATATATATGAAACACGTACGATATTGAACCGACGCGTAGAACCAGCAATTTATTTTTTTCTGCAAGGGTACAAGCTATAATAGTGCGAATTCTACAAACCATTTCGCTTATATTGTAGTTTAAAGCGTACCGAAGTACTGCCTAGTATGTTGGATAAAATTTCGGGACCGGATATTATTCCTAGGTACACATAGCCGGTGTGGCTTTGTTGCGGCGGTACTTTCATTTTCTTTCGGTATATATACTCATCCTTGGGTGTACAGGATAAAAGCATACCGGATATAAAAGTTTTGTACTTTTGATTGCTACCGGCACACAGTGATGATGGCTAAATATTTCTGCCAGTTAATATATGCAAATATTTCATTGTTCACATGGGTATTTCAAAGCGTTTTATTCCATGGTTTCACGCAGGGTAGCGGACATATGGTCAGGGCCCGTAGCCAGCTCAATTTGTTATGGGGGCTAAAAAATTTTCAGGAGGGGCGTACAATGGTTTTTTGCTGACTTACAAGCAAGGTTGAAAATTGTCAATGGGGCTCCAAAATTTAGCCAAGAGGGCTACGCCTCCATCCCTGGCCTCCACTTGGCTGCGGGACCGCATATTGTCAAGGGTGCTGGCAATACTGTGTAACGGAGAGTAACAATACGTCCGTGGGTTCCATAAGCAATTATTGCAGCAGGGTAAAAAGTATTGGTTTATGGTGTCACAGCATCACGTTTTACACATTTTGTTCAAAAGATTCAAATGTAGACCTTAAGCCAACACTAAAGCGGCAGCTATAAACTTGGACCGCGCTTAGCGTCGACTACTAAATTATTAGACAAACTGCGAGCAAAGTATTTCAGTTGTGTGAAGATTAGCATAATAGCATAAGTTCTGACTGAAAATCTACAGGAGCACTCAAAACTCGACTCGTTTTAAATTGAAATATATTCCGCGAAACAGGGCTTATTAAGAGCAGTTGAAGTTGAAACTGAATTTTAATTTGAACGTTTTACACAACCGACATTCTAACTCAGGGTATAACTCGGAAAGACAACGCTACAGCGTCACAGTTAATAAACTCTGTGGCAAAATTATTGGTAAACATTGGCGTATACTGTGCAGTGCTTACAGTTACCGTCTGTATGGATAGCAATTTTTTTGTAGGATTTTAACCTTTCAGTTCCGTTTATAACATTTATGCCGTACACATGATTGGATTAGCGTGGCCGGTTTTAGGATACTCGTCCCACCGGAACCAGGTGCGAGGGGGCCCCAACTAAAATTTTTCACAGCTTTATGACTTTGCGGCCCGCGAAATAGTGGTTATTTTGCCCAGATGGAACATCCAAGGCTCGTGTCCCCCCAATTTGGTGGTCTGAACGGCGCTTTCGCCGGCACTGGGACTAGCACTAAAATCGACCCTGGTCATTTGAAACAAACCCGTCCGCCACAAACCATTTCGAAAAATATTTATATAACCAAGGTTTTTGTTTTGTATAGAGTGACCGACCAATGTATAGAACAGGGCCGGAACAGTAGTATAAGCATATTCCTAAGCCTGAGCCTAAGCGTATGGATGAGCCTATTCCTAAGCCTTTTGTTTTATAGAACAGGGACGGAACAGTAGTATAAGCATATTCCTAAGCCTAAGCCTAAGCGTAAGGATGAGCCTATTCCTAAAGCCTAAGCCTAAGCAAAAAAGTTAGGCTTAAACTTAAAACTGACTCTATTACAGCCCCGCCGGAAAACGATCCGGCCCTGTTCTTATACATGGGCCGAGTGACCCATAATTACCACCGATCCTCCAACGGGGCACCCATGCGCTGAACATTGGGGTCTGCAAACTGTATATTTTGACTCGGATATAAGAACAAATACGCATATCGGATCAGGCACAAAAACATTTCTATACATCTTTAATATCTGAAAGTCAATTTTTTCGCATGACATTTTCCCCTGAACCCGTATGATTCGCGTGTTGTTTTAGCTAATCTTTAACATACTGAGAAAGATGCTCTTAGTATCTCTTATAAGGTATAGTTGGCAAAACCACTGGCGTTAGTTAACAAAAAAACAGCCGCCTATATAACAGCTATAAGGCATACAGACAAAGCACAGTTTCAGTATGTGACTTTATAGTATCAATATTCAAAAATTGCCGATGTTGTCGAGTTGCGTGATCTGATTTCAACTTGCAAAAGTCGACGAAAAGACAGCGAGTTTTTTTTCGGCTCGGAGGTATCAAATTTATTTGCAACGCTTCGCGGTGAGCTAAAATTAAGCCAGCCAGTTTTGTAACCATTATTCAACGAGTGACCACTGATGCGTCAGGCCAGTGTTACTTTTAGGAACGTAAATAGTACACTGCAAAAAATAGTGAGTCAAATTGTCTCTCTTCGTAATAGGCTCTACGGGACTCTACAAAAACTGAGTCAAATTCGACGCCGCCAGAGTCAAACATACGGTTCAGTGTGTTGAATTTGACCTTGGCGGAGTCGAATTTGACTCAGATTGTGTAGTCTCGTAGAGCCTATTTTGGAGAGAGTCAATTTGACTCAACATTTTTTGCAGTGTAGATTAAGCGTATTCCTAAGCCTAAGCGTTGCAAAAATGTGTTCCTAAGCCTAAGCCTAAACGTAAGCACAAAAAATGTATTCTAGAATCTAAACCTACTGTTTTATAGACCCACCAGAAACCTGAATGCCGTTAAAGTAACATGGACTATGCTTCGTGTTCCCACGTGTTATAACTTTATAGGACGCTATGCAGGCAGAGCAATAATGCGGCAAAAGACGTTGTGAAACAATAAATCTGTCTACTCATGCCTTTGAAGATATGCTTGTGAGACTGACTGTCGGCTCTTAAAGCGTGTTTAAAGATTATTTTACATGCAAAACAATTGCTTTTCTAGGGTGTAAACCGATAGTAAAAATAACCGAAACCGACATTGATCAAAATCACTGACACGGAAAACGGATATTGAAGTTTAACGCTTTCAAAGACGTTTTATTTTCCTGCCAACGCAGATGAGGTGTTCAAATATTCACCGGGATTTGTAAAATTAAAAAAAAACACATGCGGATGCATCGAAATTTTTAAAATTTTGCATGTATTTGATAATTTCCGATATCATTTCGAACAATTGCAGCATATTCGTAAAGACAAATTTTAAGATATATACACGATTCACATAAGTAAATTTGAGCGTAAAAATAATAAAATTTCCGTTATTTTTATAACGCAAATGGGTTTTGATTTTTACCGCAAACGGATATCCGGCTACACCCACCTCCTATAAATTTGTATGCGCTTTGGTCGCTACACATCGACGCTCTCAGGTGAATGTATCCCCTTTGTACCATGCCGGGCTGGAAATCTTGCTATACTTCATCTGTAGCTTACAACGTTTTTAGTCAAGTAAGCGAATATGAATTAATATGACGCAAAAATGTGCTCTTTTAGTGAGATTAACTTACTCAGAAAATATGAAACAGGCTCATATAAATGCGATTTAAATCTAAAATTTTGAAACTCAAAATTTATCAGCCCCCCACGGCAAGAGTCCCGTATAATCCAAGGTCGCGTTTACATAATATGAGATGATTGGCTAGTTTTCCGTGTTTGTTGAACAAAAGACTCGAGCGAATTTACGCTACCGCCCCTTAAACATTCTCTCTCTTGCTTAGTCAAAGTGTTAATCTACTTTGGTGTATAAACTGGCAAGGTTTAATTGCTGAATAAGGGCCATTAGCCAGGTGCAAATGTCGTTGTGCCTAACTAGTCTGCAACGTACAAAATTCCCAAAGCTGTGTCTTAAGTGGGATAATTACATTAAGTTTATTTAACCTCAATATTTGTACACCGATTTCTACACCTACTAATATTTATTCCGCAACATGGTTTAAAGCCAGGCTCGCAGGCGGGCTAAGAGCTTTGTTGTGGTTCAGAACCCTAAATCTATGAACCAAATACTATATATTTTTTGTGGCATTTCATGGCCGAATTAGATATATTGGTCCATGTTACTTTAAGCGGCGTCCAGGTTTCTGGTGGGTCTATAAAAGAAAAGGTCTAAATTCTAGATTACATTTTTTTTGCGTAGGCTTAGGCTCAGGAGCTCATTTTTGCAACGCTTAGACTTAGAAATGTTTTAAAATGGAACTGAAATGTTTCACTAAGCTTTACACCAGTCCTGTACCGATTTGAAACCATTGCAACGTACCTGGATTCAAGCAAATCTGTATTCTGGGCCAATGTAAACAACAGGGGCGGCCCCGTATTTTATAATTTATATTCCTAAGCCTAAGCCTAAGCCTACGCCTAAGCGTAAGAAGCAGCATATTGCTAAGCCTATGCCTAAGCGTAACAACGAGCATATTCCTAAGCCTATGCCTAAACCTAATTCAAGCAAAAAAAAATAGTCCAAAGCTTAAGCTTACTCTACTGCAGTCCCACAGAAAAACGTTCCACCCCCCTGATCTTTACATTGACCGCATTCTGTAAAAAAATACACGATCCCTTTTTGCAAAGTTAGCAACCTTGACAATTTTGGCCAATGTTACTTTTAGCTGCGTAACAGCAGATTAAGCGTATTCCTAAGCCTAAGTCTAAGTCTAAGCGTTGCAAAGATGTGTTCCTAAGCCTAAGCGTAAGCCTAAGCCTATATACTTAAGCAAAAACATGCAATCTAGAATCTAAACCTATTCTTTTATACACACACCAGAAACCTGGACGCCCCTTAAAGTAACACGGGCCACAATTTTTTGTTTTCTACAATTTCAACTTTGCCTTATGGCTTTCACCGCAAAGGACCATATTTGGCCGACCCCTGTCGCTGATCAGTTAAAGCTGAAAAGTTTTTTCTCTGCCTCTCTCGCGTTTCTAAATTTCTATACTTTTAGCTTGTCAAAAAAAGCTAATGTTTAAAAACCACTTGATTTCAAAAGTAATATTGATCACTTTCCATGCATAGCAACTGCCGACGTTAAAGCGAACACCTATAATTACACGCATTTTTATGCTTATACGCGCATTTTAAAGTTAATGTTACCTTGTTTGCTACAACGCACCGTCTGGTACATTTGTTTTTATATCAGCAACGCCAATGGTACTTTTAGGGGCGTAACAGTAGAATTAAGCGTATTCCTAAGCCTAAGCCTACGCCGATGTGTTGCAAAAGTGTGTGTTCCTAAGCCTAAGCATAAACCTAAGCCTATAAGCCTAAGCAAAACAATGTAATCTAGAATTTAAACCTACTCTTTTATAGACCCACCAGAAACGTGGACGCCCCTTAAAGTAACATGAGCCGCATACCGAGTCGTTTTTGAACGGTTTTTTATGCCGCCAATTAGAACATTTTCTCGTAGCTTAAAACCGTTACTCTCATTCATCAAATTGCTTACGACAAAAAAACCTGTGTATGTAAACTCGTTCTATTTTAGACAGCCCGTCAACATAGCGAAATTAGCTGTGATATTTAAAGCACAAACGCGGTCAAACTCGGGGGGTGGACACGTGTTTACGACCTCCCTAATCAACGAACTCCCCGAAAATGTTTTGCGACTGTTGTTGCAAAGGAGTTTATTAGCAAAGTGCAGGTTTTTATTCGCTTTACTCGCGATGTTTTCTTATTCATTCTACATGCATCCTGACCGGAAGTTTGGTGGTTTAAACGACGGATTCATCGTTGCGAACTTATTCAACCTAAGCTTTCATTGGCAATAATTTGTTTAAGCTTCATGCTCGCTTCGCTCGCAAAATCTTCAAAATTTCACGTTGGTTTTGACTCCAGCTCGAGTAAAAACCTTTGCCTAATAAAATTTCAGGCTTCGCGCCTGCGGTCAAGCCATGTTGCACTATATTAGGCCACTAAAAGATTGTTTATATTTTGTGCGATGCTGTGCTTTTATAATCTTCTTGCTTTACTAAAGTATAAATGATAGTTCTTACTTAGTATCTATATCCCTTTCACTCATAGAGTATAAAACAACAAAATACAATAATGTACGAGCAATACAGACACTGTGAGCATGCGAGAAATGGTTATCCTTTATATACTATTTTGTCAATAACCGGTAACCAGGCAAGCTTGTTTGATTCTACTAAACTTTATTTTGCCTGCTATTTTCAGCGTGTAAGTAATATTCACTCAATTTATGCCTCTTACACCAAAAATAGCCAATCATTTCTTGATCTTAAATTAAACGGTTCTAGAATCAAATTTAATTCGTTCCGGTTGACAAAAGTGTCATACGTATTCGACAAATTACATCTCATGTTATTGATTAATACTGGAAACTGATTAAATTGTCAAAATAATTAACACAAAGGAAAATATGAGCAGTAATTAAAAAAAACAATAGATATTTTTAAAACTAAATACATAGTAACTATGGCTTGAAACTGAGCAGAGCTTAAAAGTTTTAGTTAGGCTTTGCAGCAAATAATTGCTGTTTAAGCTAATTCAGCAAACAATGATCAGGTGTGTCGGCTGCGAAAACTTACCGATAGCTATCGCAACAACGATTGTAAGCGGTTCATCAATGTGATACATAACTGAAAACGACTGTTACCAATTTAGTAGTAAAAAATTCAAAGTTGCTAACTAAGATTAAACTCTACTCTGAAACAGCTTTCGTGGGTGTTTTTTTAATACTACAGGCCGTCAGGTCGCAGTAGAGAAAAATGTGATGCCGATTTTTAGTTTTATTTGTAATTCTGAATATTTCTGCGACCTTTATATAAAACACAGGCCCGGGCCGGTTAGGCTTGCGGGCTCAACATTAGGGACCAAGTGTCGGGCCCATGCCGGGCTGATTTCAACGTTGATCTCAACGTACCAAAATGACCACATAACGCTGTATACTTTTTTCACCATTATTCAAAGATTCGTTTTAAATCAATCAGAGTGACGCTAACTTAGGCGGAACGAAAGGTGCTAACTTCGGCACTTGGTTTAGTGTATTACTTATAACGACGCCATGGGCCCGTACTTAACCGCGGTCATAGTTGGCCAATGTTACTTTAAGGGGCGTAACAGCAAATTAAGCGTATTCCTAAGCCTAAGTCTAAGCGTAAGCGTTGCAAAAATGCGTTCCTAAGCCTACGCCTAAGCAAAAAATGTAATGTAGATTCTAAACCTACTCAATTATAGAGCCGCCAGAAACATGGACGCCCCTTAAAGTAACATGGGTCATATAGTCAATGAAATTTCATAGCGAAATGATTCTTTCAATTTAAACTTCAAATCGTACAAAACAAATAACAGCTAAACAGTGCAATTCAAAGACTGTATTGATCAACCGTTCTATACGACTGACAACAAAAATTGTAAGCAAATCAGACAAAATGGAATATTAACGAAAATTTCTGTAATAAAAGTCGATTATCAACTCTCAGTTTACGTGTTGTTGAACTAAAATAAATTTTCATACACAAACAATACGAGTACCGGTATATAAAGCGACGTGTTGCGGACCACAATTTGTCTGAGTTTGGCGGATCTGAAAAATTGTTGACGGGGCTGCTCGCGATACACAAATATTTAATGAAAAATGCTCACGAGCGAAGTGAGCAAGAAGCTAAACGCAATTTTAATACTAATACACTAAATTTTGGTTGTGATCGCTCTCGAACCTTGGAGATGAGCATGAAATAGGACCCCTTAAATCCCGTCTGTACGGTTTTTATGAAGCGAATCCATAAGCAATTTTAAAACGATGTGGCTACAACATCCAACAGATTTCAACTTTATGTTGTAAACTAGTGAAGTTGTTTTCTTTAATATTATTGCAACCGTTCGACGATTTAGTTTAGCGAATGTGCTCGTCCGGTCAGATTTAAAGTTTTATCGAAGGGCCAATGTCAAGAACAGGGGCGGAACAGTATTATAAGCTTATTCCTAAGCCTAAGCCTAAGCCTAAGCGTATAAATGAGTTTATTTCTAAGCCTAAGCCTAAGCGTAAGAATGAGTTTATTACTAAGCCTAAGCCTAAGCCTCAGCCAAGCAAAAAAATTACTCTAAAGCTTAAGCTTATCCTATTCTAGTCCCACAGAAAAACGCTCCGCCCCTGATCTTTACATGGGCCTATCGAAGCAGCAGAGTTCCTGCCAAACTGTCGCAACGCTTGTGTCCGTATTTGAAGTTACAGTCATGAAAGATATTGCGTATTTTTTGTGTAATCGAATAGGGTAGCAGATAGGTTATTGAGCACATTTCCATTGCTGGGTCACGATCAGGCTCATGCTTATGCGTAGATTTCAGAAAAGCCTTACCAAACCCGATAGCTCTTCTGAGATACAAAGTGTATTATGTGCAACTCAGCGTACACTGTGCACGTTAAATAATGTACACAATGTGCAGTGTTTACCATGAACGACTGCCACACAACAGCCTAAGGTTCGAATCATAAAACTAATATTGTAATAAGTTTTCAGGTAAAATAGAAAATATTCATGTGAGAAAGGGTTAATGCGCTCCGCAGTAGTACTGAATAATAGTAGCTTATATGATTTTTAAAACAATTCGAAAACAATTTTGAGCTACAAACACAGACAAAACTTTAGCACTAAAAGCTAATGTTGCTCCGGTGCAGCTTAGAAGGTATTTATTAATTCCAAGAGTGTATACGTTTTGCAAAAAGCGATAAGAGCCTTTTGAACAAGAGTGCGAACTAGTTTCAATCTGTTACTGTAACAATGAAATAAAAACGGGAAACGAATTTTGCAAGAGCACTACATTTGAAAACTTAATTTCTTATAAAAACTGCAAGTTGTGTATTGAAGAAATAAAAAACCGACAATAGCGATGAAAAATTCTGTACACAGGAAACTAGAATTTGCAACTGTCGCCGGATACTAGTTATCGCTTCTGGTCAGGGTGTATTAACCCGATATTCCTTCCGGTAAAAATCGGTGCCCGTTTCCGTGGCCAATGTTACTTTAAAGGCCGTCCCATTTTCCAGGGACAGAAATGTACCAGGAGTACCCGTCCCATTTTCCCGAGACAGCAATGTACCAGGTGTACATTCCAAAAATATAATTGTGACAGCGGGACAGTTGGGACAGATGAGACAGTGGGACACATGGGATAGTTGGGACAGATGGGACACTTGGAACAGTTGGGACAGATGGGAGAGTTGGGACAGTTGGGACATAGGACAGATGGGACAGTTGGGACAGATGTGACAGTTGGGACAGTTGGGACAGATGGGACACTTGGGACAGTTGGGACAAATGAAACAGATGTGTATATATGTATATAAATTATATATACCTACGTGCCTGTGCATATGTACAAACAGGAGCGCATAAGTGTGCACTCCGGGTATATTTGTGTCCCGGGCAATTGGGACGGCCTTTACAGTAACATAGGCCGTTTCCGTTAACGGAAATTGTTATTTTTATGTTCAAAATTAGTTATAAATCACGAATATGTCTTGTATAACCTTTCGCTGCAGATTTGCTGCACTTGTTTGAAACGAAATAAAAAATACGAAATTCATCCAAAATCTTGAAAAATCCGCCATTATTTCTTTCGAGGCAGACAAAATAAAACGTTTTCGAAACTTTTATACTTCAATATCCGTTTTTCGTTTCAGTTGTTTATATTACTATCTGTTCACACCTTCCGCTAAATTCAGGTGAGCGCCACAAATTTTGGTAATGCGCAAACAGTCTAAATCACACGACAAACCCCAGTTTACGGTTGTATTGCATTGAATACCAGCGTAACTGAGGCTCAGAAATTAGATTTTTTCGCTAGTTTACCAGTAAAATGTTAAGAAATTATCGATGTACATTGGCACATTTGATTAGCATTGGAGTGAATAAAACCACTAATTTATAGGCGCAGTATATATTAAATGAACCCAAGCTGTAAGAATGCCAAAACGTTTCGGTCAACGTATAGAACAGAACCATAACACTATTATAAGCATATTCCTAAACCTAATGGTTAGAATGACCTTGCTATTGATGGCCTAATGCTAAGCAATAAATAGTACAAAGCTTAAGTTTACTCTATGGCAGTCATGCAAGAAACGTTCCCTACTTGTTGTTTACCTAAACCAAAGTTTGTAACAAAAACAAAAACGCTCATTGAGACTATAACGAAAAGCTAGTTTATTTAAAAATCATATACTACACATAAACATTCAACATTAAGACAAAAAACCATCACGTTAAACTTGAACAGTTCCTTACGTACGGAGTTTTCAAAAAAGTAAACCATACCTCAAAATTTTTAGGCAAAACCTTTGACAACAAACAAACAAACAAACAAACAAACAAACAAGCAAGCAAACAAACAAACAAACAAACAAACAAACAAACAAACAAACAAGCAAGCAAACAAACAAACACATCGTACATCTTTGTTAACAGTAAAAAAAGAATTTCATAAATGTCGATGAACATTTAAAGAACGAATGCTGTACATCCTGGAGGACTCGCTAAAAACGTACCATACACATCTGATTCAATGTATGAATCAGGGCCGTAACAGTAGTATAAGCATATACCTAAGCCTTAGAACAAGCCCATACCTACTATGACTAAATAAAAAATTGGTCGAAAGTTTAAGTTGGGGGTGCCCCCTGGCTCGGCCCCTCCCACATGCTGTTTTCGTGAAACTTTCGCAAACCTGTCGGTCTACGAATTTACCCAAATCAAGCAAACGCCGCAAATGGATCAAAATTTAGTAATGAGATGACAAATTTGCTAATCTCAACCATAAATCTGGCAATCGTTACCGAAGGCTTTTTTTTAAAATTTGCTTGCAAAATATCGATATTTGAAACTTACAAACCTACTCTCATAAACTAAAAAACAAAGCTTATATACCTACTGAAGCTAAAAAACAAAGCTTATATACCTACTGAAATGTACATCTTTTATAAAATTATAAAAACGCCACTCCCGAAATTATCGGAACTACCGCAAAAATTATACTGCATCCACATCCGGAGATTTGTTTCTTTTGCCAGAACCAGACTTATGGTTGTACGCTGTAACCTACCGATGCGTAGGTATGTGCTACAAAACAGATATTCATCAAATTGCAAAAAGAAATTATTACATTCGGTTTGCACGATCCGACATATTGGCACAGTAATCATTAAAAATGGTTCAAATACACAATGCAGTAAAGGTAATCCGAGATCAAACATACAGAAACATGTATCAAATAAACCGTATGACACCAAATGAACATTGCAACATCACTGCGCTTGGACTTACAACGTCTAAGGCTCCCATTCACACGTGCAAGTTTTTGCAGAGAGAATTCGCAGCTGCAACTTGTACGAAATACTTGTAGCTGTCAGTATTTTCAAAGAAACATTCCGATTGACCAATCAAATTGCTGGTGCAAGAAATTTAAGCGTCTTGCAATTGCGTTCACAGATGCGAATTAAATTAAAAAACATGAATTCCAGTGAATAATTTTCAGCTGCACGAATTTCAAAGCTGTGGTGTGACCCAACTTGCACATGCAAGTTGCACGCGCAGGTTTTTGCTGCAAAAACTTGCATGTGTGAATAATAGGGCTTAAAAGTACAAACTAGTTTTAGATCTTACGTTTATCAGTAAAAAGGGTAAAAAAGCCAAGATAAGACGTACACAATATGTGTTAGAATAATTTCATCCACACATAACAGTTATTTGTAAGCAGTTAACAGTAATAAAACTTAACACAATAAATAACTCACAAGTAGTATATCATAGCTAAGTAAAAATTAACAAATTCTAATACACTGCGTGCCTTTCTGGCTCAACGCCTGGAACACGGAATCATCAAGAAAGGAGGTAAGAATATTGTGGTAACATCAAACTAAATACCGCATAATTCTTCCTATGACGAACCAGTTATTGGTCTAGTTGTCAAATCCTGGATACCTAAATGGTCTATAACTATGCAATCTTCAGTAACAACAATTGTTTAGCAGATAGCGTAAAAACAACTACTAGGAAGCAAACTGAATCTCATCAAAGTAAATAATAGAGCACATGATTGCTGTGCTACTGATTGGAAGCAGGGTGCAAACGGATAGTAAAAATGACGGTAACATAAAATGAATATTAAAGTATAAAAACTTCAAACACGTTTTATTTTTCCGCCAACGCAATAGAGGCCTACATATATTGACCGGTTTTTCAAACATTCGGAAGAAAAAATGGCGGTTGCGTCGGAATTTTTAAGATTTTGGATGAATTTCATCATTTTATTTCGTTTCAAACAATTGCAGCATATCTGCAGCGAATAATTGAGATATATACATACGTGATTTATAACTTATTTTGAGCATAAAAATAACAAAATTTCCGTTATTTCTATAGCGGAAACGGAAATAGATATCCGGTTACACCCTGATAGGAAGGCGTTCTTGAATGGCATCAATAAAAAACTCGAAATTTCCCACGACACTACTTTAAAATACTATAAATTGAAATTAAATCTATACACAAATACAGTGAATTTCAAAATAAATATATTCCCATTAATGTCGTGTTAAAATATACATGTCATAAATAGGTACAAACACGATCACATGAGTTATCATCTTATTTTATTTTTATTTCAACCGAAAATTCTCAGGTAAACATTTGGACCACTGCATATTTTTCAAAATCCCTTAGGAAGAGCCCAACACCTCGAACGACCAAATCCGAACTTCAAATGGCCACAGACGAAACAATCTTGCCAACCAACTGCGCCAATCACATTTATATTCATAATATTCAAAACTAAAACTAGTAGTTAGTTACGTCCTCAAAGTTGAAAATAATACCACAAAAATGTCTTCAAAACCATTTGGAATATTACAGCTCTCACGGACAGTTTCAGTATTTCCAGATCCTAAATCAAAACAGACAAGTCAGATATGCCCTCTGGACATCACACAGCTCGATAATTGCCATTACGACAGGAAAATCTAGCATAGTAATGGTCTGCTGACGAACCTGCTTGACCATTTTCAATACCCACTAGCGGATGCAAAACAGGGTCATTCAGACATACCTTTCCAACACGGATCGGGAACCACAATTTTGCATTAAGGTTTAGCACTAAAGTTAAGATTTGGATTTACTTGACGGTCGAAAGGTGGACGTCCGTTCATCCGAAAAGAATCTCAGGAACCGCTGAACCGATTTTGACAAACATTTTTGTTTGAAAGCCAATAGTCCTGGGGTTTTAACTTCACATTGGGGTTTCAAAATTTTAAGCCGTTTATTAGATACAGGCTAGTTTGTATGATTAGTTAAGCCTAATTTAGTACTAAACAACTAACTACGTATTATGGTTACAAGCAATTTAATGTCAACAAAGGTTTTTGGGTGCGAGGAATCTGAATAAATTATTTAAAAACCTCCAAAACCGATAGTTGAATAATTAGTTGCATATTAGCTTAATTGATAAGCCAAAATTACACCTTTTTAAATTATTTCACTAATTATTAGGATTACTGATTAGCTAATAACTAATTTGCATATTAGCTTAATTGCTTACGTGTGTTCGAGCTTCGCGCAATACATATAGTTCCACTACGACTGGCCCCAGTCCTTTCCGGTCCGCCACTGTGAGTGAATACCATTTCAAAAAATCCCATATTTGAACTTAAACAGTAGAGTTTTTGCTTGTTAGGCATTCTATTATACGTTCCGCATTAGCAACTACGCTTGATATTGCGGTGCGACGCTGTTTCGGTTTACATTTTCTTTCGTTTGTCTTGGCCATGATCGAACTTTTGTGATTGTATACATAGCCAGCCAAATATTACTTGAAAAACAGTCGTCCAACGCGTGAAAGATACGTAGACAACATAAAAAATCAAACAAACTTACACAACAGCGGCACAGAAAGACATTTGTATGCTAAATGGCATGTATACACAACAGTTAAACCAAACAGAATAACAGCTTTCATGCAGCTTAAATTAGACGGTGCTATAATTGCATTTAGTACGGACAATTTAGCACAATGCAATCCATATTGAAAACCTAACTCTCGCCTAATAATCCGACAAAGTGTGTCCAATGTTCTCCTGAAATGTACAAACTACAGCGGTGCGTTCTGTGGCTTTGTAGCAAACTATTTTGTGGCAAAAGCGTAAAGCTTCCAAAAGTATAGTGTGTATACGAAGCCGGCGGTAACCTTGAGCTGCTAGCGGTCGGTACCTTTGTATTGAGACAATAAGCATCTCCATTCGCTGCAAAAATTATCAAAAATTTCAACCTGTAAAGTTAAGTCACATTTTTTCCAGCTAAGTCAGCGGTCGACTTAAGTCTCGTGTTTCTGCGACACACTGCCAACAATTATCACTTGCCGTTGAAGGCACTTGCTATCAGAAACGGCACAAAACAAACCGCCTAACTGGCACGCTAAACCTTTCTGCTCTGGCTATATTGTCCTTCCGGAAAAGACAACGCTAAACCTAAAATTTCAACCATTATACAACACAGAATGATACTGAGATCAAACACACGGTACACGGTTTACATTCAAATAAGGCAAATAGCACGTTTACCTGTGGCCATTTTCCATAAGGGTCAATTTTAATTACATTTAAATAATGGCTGGGTTTCCGAAATCTTACTGAATTACGACGTATTTACTTAAGTTAAACTTAAGTAATTTCTTAAGTTGACGAGTTAAGTAAATACTTAAATTTCGAGCAAAATCAAATTAACGCCAAATGTCAACCATTGTCACAACAAGAAAGTAACAGTTTTGCTTTATATTCACAAGGCACCGTGAGTCTACAATTTCAATTAGAATAACGTTAGTATGCCTGAATGGTAAATTTGCAATCTATCAAATTAAGTCAGCGACTTAAGTATTTACTTTACTTAAGTCGCCTTTAAAAACGACAAATTCGTTAAGTTAGCACGTACTTAAGTCGTATTTAAGTAGGTTTTCGGAAACCCAGTCAATGTTATTTAAAATAGTAATTATGAAAAATGACCATATTGAAGTGCACCAGGCAAGTTAATAAACATAATTTGAAATAAAATCAAACTACAGATCGTAAATAAAGCTGTGTTATATAACAGGTATAAAATTGGTACAATCATACGTAAGTTAACATTTTGTTATCACTTTACGATATAACATCTTACCTGTTAAAAATACTTATACATAATATATACATGAAATATACGTATATAT
Source organism: Enoplolaimus lenunculus (assembly GCA_030248215.1). NCBI lineage: Eukaryota > Metazoa > Nematoda > Enoplea > Enoplida > Thoracostomopsidae > Enoplolaimus > Enoplolaimus lenunculus. The sequence goes on along the minus strand of JASANG010003691.1, from coordinate 112,107 downwards.
TATTATATAAAAAATTAAAAAAAGGCCAATACTTAAGTATATCACAAGAGTAACCAACAGCAAATTTTCCATACTCGAACCGGCACCAAGGTTTTTCCAGCATTCTTAACTATCGATCCAGGAGAACATTCCCTGCTAAAACGTAGAATGAAAACAAAAATGTAAGTACGGTTGCATACACTTCATATAAAGTTAAATAACAACGACCAAAATACAAATAACATGACGACTTCAAAAATTTTTTTACAATAAGTAAAACTCAAAATTAAATTTGTGTCACAACTATTCATGACTAAAACACAAACGATAACTAAAATGCGACTATAATATGCGACGAGTGATGACACCACAAACAAAAAACAATTGTGTACAACGTTAAGTACAACAGTATAATTACATAGATAGGTCACAGACGGGATGACTCGAGTGACTGCGTTGAAAGAAATGTTATCTAGACAGCTGTATTTTAAGCGAAAAAAATAATGCAATGCTTACCTACTTGAAAAGTTCGATCGATTATATTAAAGATCCGCCGCTTCCAAAAAAATCCTGGAACCGTCAGTGATTACCCGATAATCAGGCTTCAGATTCAATTCGTAGCTGTAAAATGTTTCCATCAAATCCATATACAAAATTACAAACCATACCAAACACCGAACGAGTAGAAATATCTCAATCAACAGTTATGTACAGCTATTATATAAAAGGCCTGCCGCTTCGAACAAATCCTGGAACCGACAGCAATTACCAGATAATCAGGCTTCATATTCAAATCGTAGCTGTAAATGTTTCCATCAAATTCGTATACAAAATTACAAACCATACCAAACACCGAACAAGTAGGAATATCTTTATCACCAGTTATGTACTTTGGTTGTACAAAACGCATAGCGTTGCTCAACACAATTCACTGTTACAGAACGCAGTACAGTCTGGCTTCAACGGAGACAAACCCCAACAGTAGAACCAATTGTACAACCGTCAAAGATTGCAATTGTAGCAGAGTATAAAGTTAAAATCAGCTTTTCAATCATTATATGTAGTTCGCTAGCTAGCGTATGAAGTTTTACACCCAAATTTACTTGATATACGCACCAATTCTGCAACCATTTCAACAGAAGAATTATCATACTCAGCAGGAAGTAATGTTGAATTGAATCCAATGATTTCAATCTCTACTTACAGATGCCGGTTCCGCTGACGAAATGGAATCATTTGATCGAGACTGATTGAGTTCTGCAGTGACCATCGAAGTTTCCGATTTTTTCGACGTCGGAGGTCGCTGCCGTTGTCCAGTTGGCCCAGATTTCGAACGAGACGTTCCAGAATGGTCACCTGTTCCGTGGCTACGCGGATTTGGATGTACGCTTGAGCTGCTGGGTTTCTTTTTGTGCTGTCGACGCTGTTTCTTGTCTCCGGAAGTTGTCGGCTGTTGTTGTTGATGTTGTTGTTGCTGCTGTTGTTGTTGCATATTGGTCGATGCCGCCAATTTCGGAGTTACCACAACTGGTGTTGCGGACGGCTGAGCACAAGTTGCATTACGATGTGACACGTTTGAGACTGGTATATTGCTGTATGGCAAATCGGATTGCTGCTGATTTAAGTTACTACATGCTGGTGAACCAGGTGCACCAGCCTGCGCAACGTTCGTTCCAGGATGCAGCAATGGCTGCACCGTATTGTTTGCGTGTAAAATACCTCCGCCAGTGGAAACATGCGAAGGACCATTATTCCGTGACTCAATATGTGCCGTCATTGACCGACCATCAGACAACCCGGCATGCTCATTTCGAAAAATTAAATTGCTCTCAGCGTCCGACTGAAAAGCATGACTCGTACCGCTACTACGCCAATCAACCAATTTACTCCGAACTGGTGTTTCCGTGACAAGCGATGTCACCGGAAGCGGACCAATAGATTGTCCTGCGGAACCCGAACCAGCACACTTAGTTTCCCCAACCGCAGCAGCAGCAGCTTCGTTTGGTTGAGCAACTCTGTATGACAGCCCATAGCCCATATCAGAGTATAGTCCAGGAACATGGCCACTTGATCTCTGTTGTCCTATTTGCAGATTACTCCGGGCGTTTTTCATATCGGACGATGGAAGTTTAAAAGCTGAACCCCTCTCATTAAAACTGCTTGAAATATGCGCCCCAACGACGGCCTCAGGCGGCCCAGACGGTGATATGATACGACTTACCGGTCCATCGGAACCTACAATAGGAACGAGTGACCCAGGATCTGAAGTCAAGCTGCGGCGCATTGGTGTTGCGTGACAAATTGGAATAGCATCTGCCATTAGGCTGAACCGTTTTGTACCTGAAGGTCTCCGATTACGATAGCGGCCATGGCGATAACGAACAGCAGTTGAATAAGGCTGCTGGACCCCAATATCGAACGATTCATTGAAAAGGCCACCGCAATCCGATTGACCGATAATTATTTCAGACGAATCCGCTGTTGATTGTTGCGTAGGAAATGTTGTCGAATGCAACAACGGTTGTCTTACATAATACGCATCTGCAGATAAGCTTGCGCTCATGCGTGAGGCAGTCGCATTGCGTGACCTGCAAATTTGCAAAATATAAGATTCGCTGATGCAGAAGTAAGTAACACGGTATAACAATAATATGTAAACGTTTACAGTTGTTAACCTGTAAAGAAATGCTGTTTAAGAAAGGTTCAACCGTATTAAGTTCTACATGCTAGCGAGCACCGAACAAATAGGAAACGGTTCTTGGATTACGGTTTATTACTTGCTAATCAAACCCATAATCTTACACATCAGTATCCGCACCAAGACTAATACACTGTCACTCTCTTAATATTAGGAAGACTCCAACAAAATCTCAGGCCCCCATACTCAGTAGTCTACTCCAACACGCAGTAATTATAGAAAAAGGCTTTAAGAACGTAATTACAGGTTCCATATCGCAGAATGAAAAACTGAAATTACCTCAACGCTGCCCCACACCCCATCTGGGGTGGCGGACGAGCAAACGACCATTGTTGTTGTTGCTGTGGCACAGCAGGAGCTGTTCGATTCCCACTGCGACCATCATGAACGGCTTGTCCAGCCGTCTGATACGAATGTGCTGCTTGTTGCTGCATTCCATGTTCCACAATACTAGCTACACTTGACGGTGACGCCGGTTGTGAATTGAATTGCTGTTGTCTCTGTTGTTGTTCGTGTTGATGCCGCTCAGCAGCTTCGAGTTCAGACACCAGCTCAGGAATCGCTTTACGCAATCGGACAAATGAAGGCCGATCACATGCTTGATGGCTCCAACATTCTAGCATGATTTTATATCTGCAATCACATGTTAAATGTTCAGATATAAGGATCTCTAAGTTCACTTCTTTGTGTTAACTGTACCCCAACACGTCGAAAGTAAACCACCTCACGTCTCACAAGCAATGGTTTTTCATAGGTAAAACACACCAACGTTAAAATAGTACATACTAGGCGCCAGGGGTTTCCTCAGCCGTTTGCGAGTGGGGACAGAAACCCGCTAGCTGAGACGAGTAGCCGGGGAGGCAAAATTTACAGGGTAAGAAATAGCAAATTTCATATACCTTAAACTTCACATTTCTCTTTGCGCCCACGCTAAGTAGGTACGTGTGTAATCTCTATTATAATGTAGACACAAAAATTTGGGATGTCGGTACAGAGCGATCAACAATTGTAGCCCGACGGTACACGAAATCTGGTAAAATTCTGCTTTGCACACATGAATGGTAAAACGTTTTTGTGTTTGACAGAGAGCCGACAACAAAGGAAGGGCAGAGTCTACTGGGAATAGGTGTCGGAGAGGCTAGGGGAATTCAAATGTGAGTGAACCACCCTGCTAACCGCAGTAGAGAAAGCTCTGGGACAGTTGTATACCAATCAGTACACGTATGAGCTTGCAATTAAGATCTCCGTCAACACTTAGCTAGCGCTTGCAGTCAGTATTAAAGACTTTAGAGTGATAAAGACACAATATTTACAATGCATTTGGGCAGTATTGTGGCTGTTCAAGCCGATTTCCATCTTTCAAATGTCGTAACAACTCCCATCCAGATACGCCTTCATACGGCACAGCACCGCGAGTGATAATTTCCCATAAAACTACGCCATAAGACCACTAAAATGAGAAAAAATGTTTATGATTTAACAAAGATTACACTCAAATGCCAGTTGGAGGAAAAAGCAACACTCGTGTAAAACAAGCTACATTCGTACGCCCAACTTCCAAAGTTTATTAAAATTACAAAACAGCCCAAGAGCATCGCAAAATCTTACTACATCAGCTTTGAGATCATAAAATCCATTTTCAATGCTTTCCGGTGGCATCCAACGAATAGGCAAATCGAAAGCCCCGTGACGAACGCTCATATAAATTTCATATTCTTTGATGTCTCGACATAACCCAAAATCAGCAATACGAATTGAACAGTTTGAGTCGAGCCTGTAAAACAAATGAATCATTTCTACTGTATACGCGCTGTATCAGAAAAACCTTCTGATAAAATCATGTACCAACAGTCTTTACAGTTTCAGGAACAATACAATGTCGTTTATTCAAATGTATGTATGTAGCAGCTATCACAAAATTTGTCACAGGTATGAAAATCACTGAGTTACAACAGTTTGGAAACAAGTTGGGATGCAGATGTTGCCTGCAACGCAATGTCAACAACAGTAAATAGTATGAAACGCATGAACAGAAATTTACATTTTCCTTTTTCCTAACACAACTTTAATGCATTTTTAAACAAATCTGTGTCATTTTTCATACATGCAATTGCGAGCGGCCAAATCTCGATGTACCAGCTTCAGTTGATGCAAATAATTCATTCCGTCTGCAATTTGCTCGGCAAAGACCAATAGTAACCTGAGATTGGGTGCCTGAAAGCGATGCTGCACCATCAAAAAATGAGTTGTAGAACTTGTTTATCTGGTATTTAGTGTGAGCCACGCAACATGCACTTGAGACTTGTTTTAGAAAACATAGTTATGTTGGGTGCAACTACGATTTATTCAAGCAGTATAATTCATGTTTTTGTCTTTCAGTTTAAGTTTAAACCAAGGGGATTTGGCCAAAAGAGAAGAGTCCCACCACTAGCCAGTAAAATTCTATAACATAAAGAGAAATGAAATAAAAATAACATCAAAAATGTGGCTAACATTTTCCGGATTTCGAAGATATGACAACAGATCGCCGTTCGCCATAAACGGTGTGACGATAATTGGCAGCCCAACTTCACTGAACGAAATACCAACAAGCGACAGCACGTGAGGATGATCGAGATCAGCCATGAGCAAACCCTCTTGCAGAAAGCTACGAACGTTTTTTGCGCCTAAACTTAGAAACGAAGCACCGTTTTCAACTTCGCGATAAGTCAATTCAGCATATTTCAGTTCGTAGTTCTCACGTATATCGAACATGATAATTGCAAATCAAAGCTTCATAATTAACCTTCAAATTTTTATTGAAAATTCAAGTACAAACAAGAAATAAAGTTCATTGAAAATTTAAATAGAAAACGATAATCTTGACTACCATAAGAATAGGGCTGCAACTCTATTCAACATTACAAGCAAATTCAACAAGGCGCGCAGGCAAACACAAGAATACATTACGTACCGTGCAACGTTTTTGCTGCAATCGTCTGACTAGAGGCTGAATCAGCTGCGTACGTGCCGCGAAAAACAACTCCAAAGTTTCCTAAAATCAAGACCGACCGAAATATCCGCAAAGAATGTTTGTACAATTCCTCAATAAGTCATATTAATAGATAATTTTGCACGAAAGCATACTCAGGTCACAACTGTAACTAGTTTTCGCGTTAGAGTGGAATGCAGGGAGTATTTCTTTGCTTATTAAGTGTTGTTTTAAAAGGGGTTCCACAAAACCTCAAAATATTAAGAAGCTACATTGGTCAATGCCAAAATTAATCCAATAATTTCAGTTGAAAAATCATTTCAGCGCAGGTAAGAATCCAGCTGCTCAAGTCATCCGAACTCTAATGATAAAAATTACATTTAACAGAGCCCCCGCATAAATTTCTCGACAAACTATCACCAAGACCCCAAGAATTTTCCCTAACTGTAATGCGCCGTTCACAATAAGAAATATTGCATGGGAACAGAAAATGTCAATCGGGAAGGATTAACGAAAAAGTACTTTATGAAACGCGTTAGGGTAGGGTTAACGAAAAAGCGTTAAGAAAGAGTTAATGCGTGACCAATTTTAGGGTTCGCAAAACAACCTGTTAGGAACAAACTTCAAATCTGCCACTCGTTAACCTTTCATTATGAGTTTTTCTGTGCCCAAGCAAAATTTTTTTATTGTGAACGCATGCACGGCGCATGAATAGATATTTTTTCAGGTAATTTTTGCACAAAAATTCAATTGTTTAAGATAATCCGATTCCTGTAGGTGAAAAGTTTGTTTCTGGCAAAAGACTAAACATATCCCGCGAACCGGAAGAGCAAAGCTTAATTAAAACCAATTCATTTCGAAAAGTAATATATCGGATTCTTTAAGGTCTCCGTTTCTGTTACTGGTAACAACTTGGTCGATTTTTTAAGGTAACCGACTCTTGAATGTAAAAAAATTTTGCTTTTCGTAATGACCGACGCATATTCCATGAGATTTGTTCCCGTTTTACCCTGACATCTTATTTTTCCTTTTAGGACTTTTATTGACATAAACCATGTGTTTACCTTCGCCGAATGCTGCATCGGCAAGTTGCAGTTGATGATTTGGAATGAGCAGGGAAGGCGGCACAATTGAGATTAAATTTTCATACCCGGGCGAAAGATAGCTGTTTGGTGACTGAACGATTTCGCCGTTCATTAGTTCATAACGTCCACCTTAAACGAAGCAAAAGAACATGTAAATAAAAAATTTAACTTGCACACAACGCTACACAATCAACAGCAAAATGTCGTTTACAAGCCACAAAAATTAATGTTCTAAGTGTAAAATTTAAACGGTCACGATAGGTCTACCGCTTCAGCTAATTGACGGTCTTACAACTCAGCAGGGGCGTACACTGAACATTTTGCATCGCTCTTACAGCTGGAGAATCTGGTTACGTTAGTACGAAGTTTCTAAACGGTGGCAACATTTCTGGAACACGTCTTCCCCAAGTGAGTATATAGCTCAATAGTACAACCTAACCTACTAAACAATCTTTACTCTACACCAGCAACCTTGCATACTTACGATTATCTACACCGGGTAACAACGTTGGTGATCGATTCATAATCATACCCGATGTATAGTATCGTGTCGCCGTGTGTTTTGCGCTCGAGCGCCGTTGATACAAGTAGCGACATAACATGAGGCACAAAATCAGCAGTAACAACGCGATGAGGCCAATAAACACTGAGAATACGATTACAAGTGAGTCAATTGACGGATCGCTATACGTGAACAGTTGAGTTGATTGAGTCAATAGAGGAGTTTCTTCCGCATGAGCGTCAACCGAAGTTGACGTCAAAACAATTGGGCACACGTTATCGGCAAGCGATGGCCCCGGTGTACACATGAGGCTAAAATAACACAAACAAGCTGTTTAATTAATATTTAACTAATGTAAAACAACGGAATAAAATGAAAATGAAGCCCTATTCACACATGCAAGTTTTTGCAGCGAGAACAGGAAGGTGCAATTTGCACAGGTAACTTACGGCTGCAACTATTTGCCAAGAAATATATCATTTCCATTCTGAATCTTGACATGAAACTACACGAACTAATTCAAATGAATGAATTCCATGCACATATCATTAACCATGAATAATTTGCACTTATAAGTTCCGCGAATGGTTTTACGAACAAAACCTGTAACTGCAAATTTTCAGCGCCAAGAAACATTAACGTATAAAAAACGTTAAAAGCTTGAATTAATTCCCGAAACGCTCAGCAACACAGTTTTCGACACCCCAATCAAAACACATGTGCAATTAATTCAATGGACTGCAACCAGGGTGCAAAGCGGAACTGGGTTATACCGGTATCGTAATCGGAATTGCAAATTTACACCGGAATCGTAATCGGAATCGGAACTAGAAATTTTGTGGCTGTACGAATAATTTGCATTGAAATATATAATATTGTTTTACGGTGTCTGTGGGCTGGCAACATTTTTCAAAAACGTCGCATGAACAAACAGGGTATGATTTTTGGTTCTGTAAAAGCTAAAAACTAAAATCAATTATTGATCGGAACTCGTTTTGCATCGGAATTGTAATTGGAATCGGAACTCGTTTTGAATCGGAATTGTAAACGGAATTGTTCACACGTGCGAATTAGGCGTGGATGAATTTCAGTTAATTACTTGCAGCTGCAAGAACCTCAAAGCTGATTTGTCACCGAACTTGCAGAAGCTAGTGGCACGAGAAGTTCTAACCGCAAAACTTGCGCGTGTAAATATGGCTTTCCGCTTAATACAAGCTGAACGTGGCAATAGCTAAACAAAGATACCGCTCAGCGCTAATATACCTTATTGTGACAACTTTAACATTCTGCATAAACAATAAGACGCAAACTCAAGCAACGGACGGTATGAAAATGAAAGTACAAACTACTGCAGCATTTAAAGGTAATTCAAGGCGCGAGAGCCCAGAAGTAAACCGTGCATTTATTGCTCATGCACTAGACCACATTGCCATTCATATAAATAATAGTTTTATAATATATACACCTTATACTTACCTATCTCTAGTAATATTTCTGATCATTTCACATTCAATATCACAGATTGTAATATTTACAATATTATACAGCTCAGAAAACGGCCCGCCGTGTACTGTAAGCTCAATACCACCCATAATTGGAGATTGATTTGGCGACGCCTAAAATGGAACCAGGAATTTTGCACGCATTCGTTAATTATATCAAACGTTTCTGACGAATTGCTGCACAAACAAAAAAATCACAAGTAAACGCCTTATAAGTATGTTCAAACTTTACTCCGGAACTCACATTTTTATAGAATCCGTCATACATACTTAAGCGAACACTTACAGTTTCACATCGTTGCTACCACCTGTAGGTGTACCAGTTTTTGTACGGCTACCAGAAAGTTCATTTGCGACAAATATCGCAACAGGCGAAAATTGGCTTTTAAACCAGCGAAACTTCACTTCAAAATACCACAACAAAAAGCAAACCTACGTTACAATATTAAACGCCATTATCTACTTACATATTCCAACTGCGGGGGGCAAGTGTGTTCAAGTTGAACGTACGGTGGTGTTACGCTAAAGTCAAACTTGTGACTCAACTGGATACATTCGTTGTGGTGCATGCACGCGCCGTAATCATAACGCGCACACCAAACACAATCTCCTAGCGCGTGATGTACTTCACGTGCGATTGCAGCAGAATTAAGACATGATGCACAGTTAGAGTAAAATGCACAACCTCGACCAACTCTGTGAATCTAAACATTTGAACAAAATTTAATATTAAAACTAAAGTTTCTAGAAACTTAATGCGCCTAAAACCTGATTACTGCTTAAAATAGCAGACTCAGTATTCTAAATGATTCAAACAAAACAAAAACGACTCGAACGTTAGAGTAAACTCTGCAGTCTCGTTCAACTCTTTAAATTCAAAAATTCCAAAACCAAAAATGTTAAAATTAAAAATTCATAGATCTGATTGCACCTAAGGACCTAATTACGTAAACGATGTGAAACAACATCTCTATAAATAAACAGCGTTTGACATGATCATAACTAAATTCGAAATAAGCGACTTTAATAATGCCTGCTACGCAAATAACAGCAACCCAAAACCGAAAACTGTGTGTAGCTTGAGTGAAATAAAACGACTAACACAACGTACTTATCGCTCAATTTAGACAACTACGCTTACTTTATTACGATGCGTTATGTACATATGTTTAGTCGCCGAATTCAACGCCAAGTCAACATTGTCTGCATTGTCATTGTCAGAAGAAGTAACTTTTCTCCTAGACCAACCTAATACTTCGAAATCACGAGCCGAAACTGTATTCAACAGAACAGCGGAGTAGACGTCCGAGGCAGGCTGTGTACCCTGAGGTTGAGGTATTTGGTGCGTCATGAGTACCTAAATATTAAACATCAATCAGCATAAACCGAAACATTAGGGACTTTTCAGGCCTAAATTGTACTGTTGATTGATGCAATAAAATGCCAATAGTGTGTATGAAAAATTTCAAACAATCCATTTATGTTTGCACCACAGACTTAATTTTAATCTATTTTGTGTGAATTAAGTGTTATATTTTAAAAACTTAGAATTATGTAATACTTTTCAAAGATTATCAACATTACACACTGATGTGATGAACAGGGATGGTAATCTCCGTTTCGGTCTCTACAACACTCGATATTTGGCAGGCCTCGGTTTCTATGAAATAAAGCATTAGAAATAGTTTATTTTGAAAATTTTAGATTTTTCGTTGATAACCAAACATTAACCGAGATCGAGACTTTTCGGGGCAGGTCTCGGTAGTGAGATCTTGGTTTCCGGTCTCTGTTTTTAACTGAGACCGTCCACCTCTGGTGAGGAACAAAACGAAAACTTGCCATATTATACTATGTAAATTTGGCAGCTGCATAAAATAACACGGATCACTTAAAAACATCAATTTTTGTTAAAATGCAAGATTTTGAGAGCAAAAAATTTTAAATAGTGGTCAACAACATAATGGTGAGCCTCCCGAAAAGAATACAATAAATCAGCAAAACAAACTAAACCTCGAAACCTGCCTTACCTGTACTATACTATTATTACGCAGCACGAACAATCCAATAAATCTTTCGGGCAACTTTCTTGCATCATGTGAAAAAGACGATTCATTGTCAGCATAAAAATGCATCGAACGCAAATTGAACCGCGTGTTTGGCCAGCGAAACACAAGACTGCCTTCGATTGGAAAATATACTTCGACGTGCCAACTCTCGCTTGCTCTCTGATGTGATGAACACGTTTCCAATGAAAGCTGCCAAACAAATACAAACGCTCAGCTCTTATACTGGCAAACAGTTGTAGCATACTAAACGTTGCTGTTTATTTTATTTGCCAAATTTATAAACAGCTACCAGATTGAGTTTGTATAATATACTAACGTGATTTAAGCATGGTAAAATTTGACGTTAAAACAATTAAGTACCCGCATATGTAACACTCCTCCGTTGCCGTAATGCAACCTTAGAACAAATCAACATCCGAAACTTCCTTTACGCTACATTCATTTCATGTTTACCTCTGAATCCCTGCACGCCAGTAACGTTCTTTTATTATCTCGTACGGACAACATATAAACGGCTGATTTAGTAAACGTCGCCTCGTTCGAACATTGCTCCAAAGCTCCTTCAATAGCTCGTTTTATGTCACTAACAGTGTACGCACAAACCCTCAAACCGTCTTCCACATTTTGTTTCTTCTCATTACTGGGGTTGGAATTCGATAGAATTGGTGCAAAGTGCACAAAAATTGCAGAAAAACTTGCTGCATATTGAACTGTTTTGGCAGCATATTTATCGCGATAATCTCCATAGTCGCCACCGCATTGTATTGGAATTTCTACGATTGATTGAAAGGACGAGTCGAGGATAGTTCGTTTTGCTAGCAATTCAGCAGAGGTCAATTTATGACGGTTGATTTCTGATTCTGAAACATTAACGTTAAGTCAGGTCACGTGTATTACCATCGTCTGGTCTAACACCATTTCCTTTAGCAATTTGCAAATGACAGAATACGACTTAATGCTAGAGTTGCATCTGGGTCTGGGAATTCTGGGTAGTTTCGTTGAAAACCAAAGGTTCGGGTCCAGGCTTTGACTTTGGGAAATTCCTGGCCCGGGTTTGCCCCACAAAATTTGATACGCCCGAGTCAGGGTACTACAAAAATGTTCCAATTTTCGGACAAAACTTCCCGAACAAAATGATTTTATATACTTAGGACGAGCTGAATTCAACGGTGCTTTTTTATGACTATATGACCAAGAGTTCAAGAGTTACAACCCGCGAAATTATAGTGCAAGCACGCACAGATTTGAAGAGACGTAACCATCATTCACATGTTCGTAAAATATGAGCTTCACCAGGTTTATTCGTTATACAAATTTGGTAAGCGGTTGTTCTCATTTTATAGTGTAAAAAGTTAAAATTTAAAAAGTAAAAACTTTTGGCAAGGGGCATGCAGTCTTAAAAATGGCGCAGCGACTTTCATGTTTAATAAAATTATCGATGCTAGAAATCCATGTAGCCCGTTTTAAAAGTATAGAAAACTTCTCACCATCAGTTCCTTCTGTCCTCAAACATGCTCGAACTAGCTTGGTCACAGCTTCAACTCTGCGTAACTTGATGTTAAACTGGCGAACATTTCGAATCAAATAAAGGTAATTATCCGAGTGAAATACTCCAACAACGCGAGATTGTCTGGTATGCGGAGCTGTTTCCTGTGCGTTCAAAGTGGATGACTCTCCATTCTCCCAGTCCCACTTTGTAATTTTGATGCTATAAACAAATGACAAACAGAATGTTACAGAATACATTGAAATTCTTGCGATAAAACGAAGACAACTTATAATAATAATAATAGTAATAATAATAATAATAATAATAATAATAATAATAATAATAATCAAAATTGGCAAACTGACAAACATATTGCCTATATATTTTTCAAGAATGCGCAATAACAGTGCCTAAAAGCCTGTTAAAACGTCTTACATATATTAAAAACGAAATCCAGACTTTATTAAAACCACACATAAAACCTACGAATGCATTGGTTGGTCATCATTACTACCCGTGTGGCTGAGAACGCCAGCCGTTGCGACTGGAACTCGATTGGAAGTTGTCACAACGACCAGAGATTTATCAAAGGTTGGAGGCAGCTGGAAAGTTGCGTGTCTTCTTTCATTCCGAAGGATTGAGTACTTATCTAAAGATATTACAATATCAACTGACCACGGTTAACACAAGTATAATACCTGAAGAAACAAAAACCAGACACTTCTAATTTACATTACCGCGTACTATTATCACAGGTTTGCCGGTTGAAAACCATTAAGCCTTACAAACGTAACGGAACAGACACAATGCGGTAATTATCGGTTTACACGAATCTGGTTACTGACTAAAATACTAAACGGGCGAGTGTTTAGGAACGTTAAAGGTTTGTTAGCCCGCGAAAACCAACCAGAAGCACTTTAATGCTATTGCATAAACTTCTGCTATGTTATATTAAATGAGCAAATTGCAACAAAAACAGTACTCATACCATAAAATCGAAAAAATCGAAAGGTGTCACAGCTTGTTAGTGCGCAAACTATAATCTTTTGCGCGTTATCAAAATTAAATGACTGCATAAAGCCGCTGCCGGCTCTAAATTGATCACGGGATACGCCATGCCAGTCAATTTCATGATAAGCAGTATTCAAAATGCGCAAAGACGTTGCGTTCAAAATTGAAAATTGTTTCGAATCGATGATAACAACAACATCAGCGTCGTTCAAATATATTTGATCCCAAATCAACTCTGGGCCAACATAAGTTTGATATCGAGTGAGTTGATGTTCTAACGCCAAAACCACGGTATCAAAAGAAACTGCCGTAAGTAGCACAATAAAGTATTCCATAACATTAACATAAGGATATTTACAATGGTTAAAACACTGCTAATAACCAATTTTTAAATATTTTTAACATAGTTAAACCACGATATATCACATAACTACTGTAGCAACATGGTTGCAAGAGTAGATCATGTAAGCATGTGAGACATGCTTGTCCGTTATGTGCACATGCAATATAGTGCAGTGCACTGTATGTATGCTAGCTGGCAGCATACGGTCGACAAATATAGTCGACGAAAAATGCAGTTGGACAGGCGGGCTGCGTGGCGCAGCGGTAGAGTGCTCGCTTAAGGATCCATAAGTTGAGAGTTCGATCCCCGCTCTAGCCCGCTTTTCCAGCTGCTTAGCTGAAAGGTTTGATGTCCCGGTTCCTACCTAGGCTGACAGATCACACCGACTGATACTAAAACCAAACATGAAAGTGCAATTTCCACCACGCCCTCTGACAGCTTATATGGTAGCACATATACTCTACACCGTATACCAGCACGGCTGGCGGTGAGCACATATCTGTGCTTGTTCCTACCAAGAGTGGATGATCACACTAACAAGAGTGGATGATCACTCTAACAAGAGTGTGCAACTACCGAAATTTGTGCGGTACAAAATGTACCACCGGGCGTTATATTTTTGGCTGAACACCTTATTTAGAGGGGTAGTCGATGTTTGAAACATAGAATGCACATACTTTTTAAAATTATAAACGAAGTTAGTTTAGAACTGCAATATTTCAATGAAAAATTGTCAAGCTTGACCCCTCCTTAAATAAAGGCGGGTATATTCTTTTGTATACAGAATGTACCCAGTTGCACAGTCTTGTTATAAATAGCGATTATCTACTCTCCTTCCTACCAAGTAACATATTTTTGTGGCGATATAACAAACAGCTACTACTGTGCTACTAGCTAAGTGTTTAATACAATTTTGCCAATCAGATTCTCTATCATTCTGTACAAATGTACTCAACATGAGCTTCCCCTGAGTTATATTAGTATAGTAAATTTTTAACATCTGTAATTTTGACTTTTGCAGCATTTTTTCAGTTGAAAGTGTGAATGTTTGAGCGCTTACTGTTTATCCGTATTTTAACACAGCTTTGCTGTAATTGCAAACAGAATTTTAAACTTTTTACACATTACGTTTTGGACCGTATCACTTTATGCGAAGTTTTCTGCGCATGAAACAATACGGTTCAACAGGTAACTTGTAAAAATCTGCGCATAATACATGCCCTACGCTAATGTAGAATCTAGATATGAGCGAAAACGTCGCAACAGCAAACGAAGATTGCACTTGCGGTTTGTGCTTTGATGCAGCAAAGCAGCGAAACGGCAGTGGTAAGAAAAGAATCGCTATAATAACCGAATCATAAAAACCGGTCCACCAATGCTCGGCACTACCTGACATTTTTGTTTCGATCTTTAGATGGCATACAGCTTTTGTTTTAGGTCCCGATTTTTCTTCAAGTGACGGATCTAATCCAAAGAGTTGTACATGATTAAAAGTATTTCTTAACCCCTTCTCACATTGAGTTGCCTATAAGCAACTGAGCGCAGTGTATATACGTTAAATAATATATATCGCACCGCGTTTAACAATTGCAACACGTATACATAGTACTGAATCACCACAAGACGTAAGAACCCCCTCGGGCTCGAGCGTCAAGCTCCTATAGCTGAGTGGTGATGGTATACGCCTCCCACTCCAGTCACTGGAGTTCGAATCCTAGCATAAAAGTAGGTCTCAGGGGAAATAGAAAATATTCATATGAGAAAGGGTTAAGCGGAAAATTTTCAGTTTACTATCTTTAATTTTGATGATTTTGCAAGCGAAGCGAGCATGAAGCTTAAACACAGTTTTCCCATGAAAGCTTAGTTTGAATAAGTTCGCGAATGATCGTTTAAATCACCAAACTTCCTGTCAGGATGCATGTAGAATGAATAAGAAAACTTCGCAAGTAAACCGAATAAAAACCTGCACTTTGCTTCTAAACTCCATTGCAACAACAGTCGCAAATCATTTTTGGGTTCGTTGATTAGGGAGGTCGTATGAGAACCCCCTCGGGCTCGAGTGTCAAGCTCCTATGGCTGAGTGGTGATGGTATACGCCTCCCACTCTAGTCACTGGAGTTCGAATCCTAGCATAAAAGTATGTCTCAGGGGAAATAGAAAATATTCATGTGAGAAAGGGTTAATATTGGTTGCTATTGGAGCATGTACTACGGTCAGTTTTACCACCCATCACCGGAAGATACTTCATATTTACTAGCAACCATAGCCAGCTAAAAAGTATTTTATCCGACACTCTATTTTTAAGATTTCTGTAAAAGATTAACGTTTTATAATTAATAATTGAAAACTTATTGCCATATCGATGACATACGCCTGTTATTTGAACTAAAGATCTTAAATACAGCTAGATACTTTATTTTCATTAACAACCAGCCAGCCCATGATATTTTATTATTCACTTGATGAAAAGTTTTCTGTAAAGAGAGACATAATTATTCAGGAAATGTTATAGCTAATTGCAATAACGTTAAAAATATAAGAACAAAATTTTAACCGAAGTAACAAATTCTGAAACGAATGCAGTAGCCTGAAACTTATTATGGAGTAGATACGTGTTGAAAATTATGGCAATAGGACTTGACAAGGTGCGCAAATTTGTTTACTGGGATTAGTGGGTCATTTTTCCATTGCCCTGCACGTGAATTATTATGGTTCCTGCATCAATTTCCTGAAGTGACAGCTATTAATACATAAACGATAAAAGTACGTTTTAGAATGAAACATTTTATTTGGGATTTATTTTGGATTTGAAATGATAGATTCAAGATCTAAGTCTACGACTAAGTCGAAACCTACGTCAAAGCCCAAGCCTGAACCCGGCCCAAGCCTAAAATTAAAGCCAATACATAATCCGAAGCCCAAGTAGAACACCTAAGCGTATAAGCCCAAGGGTACGGGGATCCTCAAGTACATTAAACTATCGCGGCGATCCCAGCAAAGATGATACCCGCATTAAAAACTACTCTGCCAGTTTGAACAAAATTTTTGCTACGATACTGACCAATTGTTATATTTGACTTGAATTATTATCCCTTGAAAGCAATAAAATTCAAGGACTTGACTACCTTCGAAAAATGCGGCATTCATTTTAATTAGTGGAACTAAAACGAGTTTCAGCTACCCTCACTCTGGCACCCCTGACATTGCCTCAAGCCTTAGGGTGAAACGCATGTTTCGTATTGCGGTTAGTCTCAACAAATGTCATAGAAAAATTGACCCGTGTTATTTTTAGGGACGTCCTGGTTTTTTTTGGGTCTGTAAAAGAGTACGCTACATTCTAGACTACATTTTGTTGCTTCGGCTACGGCTTTAGGCTTAGGCTTTAGAAATACCCTTAATCTACTGTTACGCCCCTAAAAGTAACATTGGCGCAAAAATAAGCGTAGTAATGCTTGCAACTGCAACATATTGAAATTTGAAAATGCGTTGCAAGTGTTTAGTGCAGTCCAAAAACCACCAGTCTTTGGTTCTGCTTATAAAATCAAATATGAATACCGCATAGTTTTTCAAACAAAAACTTTACGTGCAGTCGGTGTTTTTATCATCTTCGCCACAGAAACCTTAAATTATTGCGATAAATACAACAGAAATAAAGCAAAGTGCCAACATCCCGAGAACGCAGAACGTATCGTAGCCCATGTTACTTTAAGGGCCGACCAGGTTTCTGACGGGTCTATAAACACAGATTTAGATTCTACATCACATTTTTGCTTTAGGTTTAGGCTTAGGCTTAGGCTTAGGAACACAATTTTCCAACGCTTATTGCTTTAGGCTTTGGCTTAGGAATACGCTTAATGTACTGTTACGTCCCTAAAAGTAACATTCGCCCAAAACTTTATGGTTTTTATGCTTGGACGATGGTGTATAGTATTTTGGCATGACAAGAAACTATATGCATGAGACACAAATTGTTAAAATGGCCTAAAATGTGTCACAATCCATTATATATTTTAGGCGCGTCAGCATTGGCGCTAAATATTCTACTAAGCGCATTTTTGACATCAGCGGCCAGTTCGCCACGAGGAAATTTAACATCAAACGTAATAAACATTGATCCACGAACGTTATTGTCGTCATAATTAATCATTCCTTCGTCTTTTTTGCGTAGCGTTGATCCGGGCCATGTGACTTTGTCGCGAATAATTTCAACTAAATGCCCATCTAAATGTGTAATGTTCATTTGGAAGCCCACAAGTGCGTCGTTGAGCGAAATAGTAGCATTTGTATACAGGTCGTCGCCTCGTCGTTCGAACCGTGCATGCTTTTCCGTGCGTATTCGAAACACTAAATCACCTGGGTCGCCGTCCATATGTGGTTCACCTGTAAAGTTAAATGTTATGGCCAATGTATTGATCAGGGCCGTAACAGATAGTATAAGCGTATTCCAATACCTAAGTTTAAAGCCTAACCCTAAGCATAAATTGAGCTTAAGCTAAAGCATAAAGCCTAAGCCTAAGCAAAAAGAGTTAGCAGAAAGCTGAAGCTTTACTCTATTGCCGCTACGAAGATCAACGTTCCGCGCCTGATCTTTTTTGGCTGATTTTATTGCAGTTCTTCCAATTCCTATTGTTAATGTATATGCTCTGCAAAGCTAAGTTTTTAAGCTTAACTCACTCGCTTTATTACACACCATTTTTAAACATCCGGTCCGGTCACAAGTTAGTAAAAACGACTGTGAACAATTATGCCAATTTTGAGTGGAACGCTAGAAGAATCTGTATCTCTGTGTAGCTTTTTTTTGAAAACGAAATCGTAGCTGGCAAAATGCTAAATTCGGCTAAAGAACAGGAGCGGAACAGTATTATACGCATATTCCTAAGCCTAAGCCTAAGCAAGCACAAAATTAGTCGAAAGCTTAAGCTTAGTCTTTTTTAGTCCTACAGAAAAACGTTCCGCCCCCCTGACCTTTATATAGGCCCTAAATTCTATCAGGTTTAGTATCTTAAATGAAATATTTAGATTTTTTAAACCATTCGATAGCGCACCGTGAGAACCTTAATAAAAGTGCAAATACCTTCACCAATAAACGTCTGCTCTTGATTTTCGTACATTCCAATTTCAATTTCAACTTCAAGCGTATGTTCTTCGGCGACAAACTTTTTGTTTGGACATTTGTCACATATCTTGTAAATGCAAGTTAAAGTACAAATTACTATATATATCGAACCCAGGCCAATTATTGTCATTTAGCCAAGTCCGAGTAGCTGTTTTGAGTCATTTTGGCCGAGACAACTTGCAATTCTAATTTTATATAATAGCACATGATATTTATGCAGGCACTGCAATTATAACGCGCACTGGTAAAAGAAAACGAAGTATAGCAAATGATTTTGAACGCTTAACTGACAGTGGCACCTACGTTTGTATTTCCGGTGTTAAATTTTACCAATAAATATACTTTTAAATACAGAACATTTAAATTTCAAATTCGTAAGTTCAGAATGTAGAATATATGGAATTGCAGTAAAAACGGTTCCTGTATCATGATACCAGGCAATTCAGTGTTTTTTTAATTTGTCAGCGGATATCGTGCAGACCTAATGTTACCGGATATTGTAATAACGATAAAACGTGTTCCAAGCTGCCTTAGGTATAACGTGAACCCAGTATACAAATTTTGGTATGCTCCTCGTGACAATTTTTAGCCCCCATACCAAGGTCAGCTGGTGCTGGCTATTAACCCCTTCTAACATTGAGTTGCCTGTAGGTAACTCAGCGCAGTGTATATACGTTAAATAGTATATATCGCACCGTGTTTAACAATTGCAACACGTATACGTAGTACTAAATCCCCACAAGACGTGAGAGCCTCCTCGAGCTCGAGCGTTAGCTGAGTGGTGATGGTATACGCCTCCCGCTCCAGTCATTGAAGTTCGAATGCTAGCATAAAAGTAGGTCTCAGGAGAAATAGAAAATATTCATGTGAGAAAGGGTTAATGCCTCCAAAACTGTAAAAACAACTCACATGATTTTGTGTCATTTGAAATCGCCCTGGACCCATCGGTATAGTTTTCATTTCGTTCCGACAATTACACTTTCGTGTTCCTTTAGCCGGTTTGGTGACAGCTTTGTTGCGTTGAATTTCAACAAATTCACCAACATACAACTCGTCAAGTGTCACCCATAAATCAAGTCGAATGGTTGCGCCTTTCGGCGATTCGTCACTGCTGCGACGCGACTGGGAGCCAAAGCCAAAAAAGTCGCCAAAAAACGAAGCGAACGGGTCTCCGTGGGCCGGCCGTCCGCCGTGTTCGTGTAACTTTTGCACGCCTTCTTCGCCGTATTGATTGTAAATTTCACGCTTTTTCGTGTCTGACAAACACTCGTACGCGGCTCCGATGTCCTAAAAATGTTGTGACATTAACGTTTTTTTAATGTTTAAAGATATTTATACCGCTTGCATATGAACAGCAGTCAACGCTAACTGTGTATAAGATCTAGCCGATTAAAAGCATAAGTCTAATCGTAGGCTAAACTTGAGCCTAGCCTAAGCTTAAGCCTAAAGTTTAAAACCTAATCCTAATCCTGAGGCTTAAGCTTAAAACCTAATCCTAATACTGAGCGTAAGCTAAAGTCTAAGTTTAAAACCTAATCCTAATACTGAGCGTAAGCTTAAAACCTAATCCTAATACTGAGCGTAAGCTAAAGTCTAAGTTTAAAACCTAATCCTAATCCTGAGCTTAAACTTAAGCTTTTTCGTCCTGGATTGCGTCTGCCACTGTTTTCCAGTCAACATGTCCCTATATACTTGACATGGGCCTAAATAGCTTTTAAAGTCGGTGAACAGTTGTCTGACTTTAGTTTTAAAACAACACTCTTATTCATTCTAGTACACCCCCCTGAAAAAAACTTTCTATCCCCTCTTAAAAAGGTAATCCTAATTATGGTTCTGCTCGTTTAACCGCTTGCTATAGAGACTGAACAAGCAACTATGATGCCATGATAGCACATGTACGGTTCACCCCACAAGCCTAGCCCTGAGCCTAAGCCTAATGCCTAATCCTATAGGCTAAGTCTAATCCAAGCCTAAGCTTAAGTTAAGCTAAAATCTAAAAATAGGGAGAACTATGGAGGAGTGTGAATGAGAACCTAATTAAATTTCAGCAGCAGTATACAATGGTGCAGCCTCAAAGCTTGAAAGTTTCACTTGCATAAAATGAATAATTGTTTAAGAAGAATACATTTTTAAGCTAAAGATAGGGATGCTTTGATTTTAATAATTTCGCAACTGCTCATACGGAGTAATAAAGAAAATAACAGAAAATTGTATTCCATTGATTCGTAGCAGAGCGTAAACGAATAGTAGAAATAACGGAAACGGATAGTGATCGAAACAAGGGAAACTGGAGCGCAAACCGGATATTTCAGTATAAAAGTTTCAAATATATTTTATTTTTCTGCCAAGTCCGCAACACAATTGAAACGTGCCAATTATTCGCCAGGCTTTGTAAAAATTTAACGAAAATCACGGCGGATGCGGCGAAATTTTTAAGATTTCGGATAAATTTCTTTAATTTCATTTCATTTCGAAAAATTTTTGCAGCATATTTGTAATGAAAAATTGCGAGATATGTATGTGATTTAATTTTTCGCGTAAAAATAGCGAAATTTCTAGTGTTTCTATAACGGAAACGGGTTCCAATTTTTACCGGAAACGGTACACAGTTATAGTTATACTCTGGTTCGAGTTGTTGTCAACTGTAGTAATTGTGTTCGAACTTTTAACCCTTTAACTCATAGATAATACTACGAGCAAAAATACAATTAATATGCGACCAACACACTGTGAGCAGTATTTAACAATTCTAACATATATATGCACAGTGCAAAATCTCTACAAAACGTGAAGGCCCCCTAAAGCACGGATGAAATTGAAAATATTCATGTGACAAAGGGATAATGGACAAA
Organism: Enoplolaimus lenunculus; assembly: GCA_030248215.1. NCBI lineage: Eukaryota > Metazoa > Nematoda > Enoplea > Enoplida > Thoracostomopsidae > Enoplolaimus > Enoplolaimus lenunculus. The sequence goes on along the minus strand of JASANG010003691.1, from coordinate 90,493 downwards.
TTCTCAGTTTATCTTTAATACCTGTGGATCACTACAAATAAATCCAGGAACACGTCAGTTTAAAGTTTATACGGATTTATAATTTTACGGCCAATGTAAAGAACAAGGCCGGAGCAGTATTATAAGCATATTTCTAAGCCTAAGCCTAAGCCTAAGCCAGGTCAAAAATAGTCTAAAGCTTAAGCTTACTCTTTTCTAGTCCTATAGGAAAACGTTCCGCCCCTGATCTTTTTATGGGCCATTTTTACAATGTGTTGGTTTACTTGAAATTTTTCATGAGCCAATTTGTCGTTCGGATTTTTGTCTGGATGATGTTCACGTGCGAGCTTCCGATACGCTTTTTTAATATCTTTCGTTTGAGCGTTACGTGGTACTCTAAGAATTTTATAAAAATCTCGGCCCGCCAGGCAATGTAATGGCAGGTTAAAAACAATCGAGAACACAGCCAAAAATATAAAAATATTCGAATGTTTCATATTTGTTAAAGTGAAATGGTTTAATAATAATTAATAAATTAATCAACTAATTAATTTAAGGCATATGTATTTTTTGGCTAACATATATAATGTATATAAATTTGCTGAGTAATTTATTTTACAGGCAGGTACGGATGGATCATAACCAATTAACTGGACTCTATGGTCGGTTTGTGCAAATGATCCACAAAAAGGTTGGTGAAAACCGGTCCATGTATAGAAGAACACTGGCGGACCGTTTTTAACAGGACTGCAATAGTGAATAGAGTAAGCTTAAACTTTGGACAATTTTTTGGCCACGCCTGGACTTCTTAAGGCTCGGGTATAGATTTATCTTTACGCTTGGGCTTTAGGCTTAGCCTATTAAGGTTTAGGATATACAATACAGAATCAATTATTCTTATTTTCTAAATTGTGTTGACTAGTGGCTAAAGACTTTAGTTTCATCAGTTTACAGCAAGATTCAACTAAAATTTGACTAAAGTAGTCACCGGCCACAGTGAATTTGTTTTATTGCAGCGATATGAAACAGGACCACACGTGGATTAGGCAGATGTCACTACAGCTAAATTATGAATCCTTTATGGCCAATGTTACTTTGACAGGTATATCGCTTTCCGCGTACACTAATTCAGTTTAGCTCAAGCTTTTATGTGGTTATGCTTATAGGCTTAGGCATAGGCTAAAGAATATAATTACATATACTACTGTTACACCCCTCAAAGTATAAAAACAGGCGCTTTAACTTCGAATAGATTTTGAACACGTAGGCATTACATTTTGCAATAACAGAGTACTGGAACATGCATGCGGTTACCAATGCCGGTTCGTGTAAAGATCAGGGGCAGAACGTTTTTGTGTGCGACTAGAATAGAGTAAGCTTATAGCTTTAGACTATTTTTTTGCTTTTGCTTTGGCTTAGGCTCAGGGTTAGGCTTAGGAATAAACTCATTGGGCTTAGGCTTAGGCTTAGGAATATGCTTATAATACTGTTCCGCCCCTGTTGTTCACATTGGTTCTAATGCCGGTACAATCAATTCTGGTATGGTAGTAAAATGAATATATATACAGGTAACGAACTGTTTTCCATATATCAAACTTAACCAGAAAACAAGCATTACCCGATAAGTACACAGAACGTAACCATGGTGTTAATGATGTTTCTGTTTTTATTTGAGCTGAATTTTAGATCACAGCTTAAAGTAAAAAAGCTATGGATCATAAACAAACGAACTAGAAATCCAATGCAATATTTCACATGGGGTCGACGCAAACGAATAAAAACTGAAGCAAAAACTCGTGCATTTTGTGGTGTTGGCGCAAAAAAATAAAACTGATTTAAAACTCGATCATTTTCTGTCAGATTGCTTTGTATAGAAACGAGTAATCAGAAGCAACTTCGTTTTTAAGGAAGAACAAGTCTAAGTTTTACGCAAGTGTAGAATTTTTTTTGAAAATTTGTACCTTTATTTACGGTAAAGCCAACATTATAGCGACGAAAATGATTTGTATCGCCCGATTAAAGATACTTTTTGCGGCATTTTGTCTACGCGTAAATCCACTGTCAAATTCAAGAAAATTGAATGGTCTGCTATGCTAATGTGACATCCACTATTTGTACTGCAATATCATACGATATTCGAAGTATTGTCCGTTAGTATCATGACATGCTTGAAAATGTCTGCAAGGTTGCGGTAAACTAGCCTGAATGTCCTGTAGAATATCATATGATACTAAAATGTAGTTTTAATTATTTGTCCTTAGGAATATATTTAGGCAGAACGTTTACCAGAAGCATAAAAATAGAGGCTAATTTAGTATTCGAAATCACTTACAGCTAAATTAGCTGGCTATTTGTTATAATATTGGTGCGCATAAATCACATTGTCCTGCATGATATCACGTGACTTTCGGCAGAGTTTCGGAATATCATGATATTCCCATAAATGTTCCGCGGTATCATGTGACATATGGCTGTTTGTATACGAGGATTTCTGGAGATGCGGAATTTGTAAGCCAATATTATGTGACATTCACATTTTGTCTACAAACCGCTATTGAGATCACAAAATTTTGTGTTGACGTCGAATCAACCTATTTGTTATAATATTGGTGCGCATAAATCACATTGTCCTGCATGATATCACGTGACTTTCGGCAGAGTTTCGGAATATCATGATATTCCCATAAATGTTCCGCGGTATCATGTGACATATGGCTGTTTGTATACGAGGATTTCTGGAGATGCGGAATTTGTAAGCCAATATTATGTGACATTCACATTTTGTCTACAAACCGCTATTGAGATCACAAAATTTTGTGTTGACGTCGAATCAACATGGGACAAAACGTGTTCCAGGATGCCCCAGTTATAACGTGAACCGCGCATAAATACAATAATGTAAGAGCAATACATCCACTGTGAGCAGTATTTAACATTTATAACATATACGTGCAGTGCAAAATCTCCACAAGACGTGAGAGCCTACTCGGGCTTGACGACAAGCTCCTAATAGCTCAGTGGCCATCGTAAACGCGTCCCACCCTTGAGACTGGGGATCGAAACTTACCTTGAAATTAAGAAATTGAAAATATTGATGGGAGAAATGGTTAAGGAAAAAATTCTTACTTTAGTATCTATAACCCTTTCACTCATAGAGTATACTATGAGCAACTAAATACAATAATGTAAGAGCAAAACAACCACTGTGAGCTGTGTTTAACACTTATAACATATATGCGCAGTGCAAAATCTCCACAAAACGTGAGAACCTACTCGGGCTTGAGCGTCAAACATCTATAGCTCAGTGGTCATCGCAAATGCCTCCCAACCGTGAGACTGGGGATCGAATCTTACCTTGAAATTACATCTCATATGAAATTGAAAATATTCATGGGAGAAAGGGTTAACACTCGGTATATATATAAACCAGTTTGAATGACTTTGGTTGATTTTCTGCATTTAGTATGTTGTGGAAAGCACAAAATAGTCATGGCCCAAGTTACCTTGAGGAATTTCCAATTTCTGGTGGGTCTGTAAAAGAGTACATTGAAATTTTGGAGCGTAGTTTTGCAAAGCCTTCACGCTTAGGCTTTGAGTTGTGTTTACACTTATCTTTACGCTTAGGCTTGGCCTTAGGAATATGCGTAATTTACAGTTGTGGTCCTAAAAGTAAATTTGGTCGCAGTTATTGACAGCAAACGGGTTTGAAAATGCGGCTTCTAAATATATCTGTTTTATTTCTTTATTTCAAGGTATTTACATACCTAGTGTGCGAACGTTATTTTAGGTGTTTCGTTTGCGGAAGTAGGAGAATAATAATTGTAGTTGTAGGCTAATTCAAGTCAAAATTGTTTTGTTGTCTGTGCTTTCAGACCTATTTTACACTGTCATACTTATTTTTGGTATTATTTTGAGCACAGCTAGTCGCTTTTGAATTAACAGCAAAGTTCGCTTTCAGTTGCGGTATTGATGATAGTTCTCAAGCATATGATTGTGCTCAGACATCTCATATCGAGATTGAGTGAGAATAAAAGACATGGCGTCAATGAGAAAGTCCAACAAAAATGCTGGAAAGGCTGATACGTAAGTTTGTGTTTATTTCTTTATGTAAGTACTGTAAGGTTCTAGCTTGTAAGACATGCTTGTCCGTTCTGTATGTCAGTCCAGGTTAGGCTAGCGTACGACGGTTTTTAGTTCTCGAGTTCTCAGCAGCTGAAAATGAGGGACGCTCTCAGGAGGTTTCGAACTCGGTCGACAGATTATCAGTTCAGCGTGCTATCCACTGAGCCACGCCGCCTCACAATCGACTGCTGAGTTTTTCTGTTTTTATGCCTTTTATGAACCTCAACACATGTATCTTGGTTCTTCCATGTTTTACTGCTGCTGCATATTAAGGCACTATATATGCAGTAGTGATTTTACCGATGTGCAGCATCAGCACGAGATTATTATTTGTCTCTATACATTCGCATGTCACAACCACTGGGCCACGTAGCCCACCTCACCACGGCTTTTTTCGTCGACTATATCAGTCGACAGTAAACCGGGACGTCAATCCTTTTAAATAAGTAGCTGGAAAAGCGGGCCTACAGAGCAGAGATAGAATTCTCAGCCTACGGATCATTCAGCGAACATCTACCACTTCGCCACGTGGCCCACGTCTAACTGCTTTTATCGTAGACTATATAAGGTGACACGTACGTATGCTGCCAAATAGGATACAACACAATGTGCATTGCATATATTGCATATGCACTAGGGCAAGCATGTCTCACATCGTCTACCTGACACGTAGAAGGTCGCTAGTTCAGATCCACTGTAACCCGCTTTTCCAGCTGCTTTGTTAAAAGGCTGAAGTCGCGGTTCCTACCTAGACTGACAATGTGCACATGCAATACTCCGCAGTGCACTGGATGTGTGATGGCCGGCACCATACGGTCGACATATATAGTCGAGCATAAAAGTAGTTGGAGCAGTGGGCTGCGTGGCACTGGTAGAACGTTTGCCTCGGGATCTGTAGGTCGCTAATTCGAGACTACCCTTAACCCGCTTTTCCAGCTGCCTACTAAAAAGATCTGAAGTCCCGGTTCCTACCTACACCTAGATTCACATAAGGGCTACTCCGTGAACGTAATGACGAATTGCCGCGTTCTGAACGCGGTGTTTAGTCGAAAACAGGATGGACATCCATGGGACGACCTTGGTGAAAATTGGGACATGTAGTTAAGACATGGTTGTCCGTTATGTGCACATGCAATTTAGCGCAACTGGCTTCTCCACAGCTTGAAAATTTCCGCCGGGGAGCGTTTCCTGGGGGGCAGCTAATTTTGCTGGGGGGCAGTTTTCCTTGGGGGACCCCCCAGATGATCGGGGGGGTCCTGGGGGGCAGGCTTAAAATCTTACAAGCCGACTTTTTGGACCATTTTTTTATTCTAGATCGTGTTTCCAACTCAACTGAAGATTACTCATCGCTCAACATGACAAAAATTCCCCGCAAACGCTAATAACAATAATTTTATCAAATATTACTGACAACTTTACCAGAAGTTGAAAGAAGCACAATTATATAAAATATAGATAATCTATAATTGAAACTGTGATTAACATATATTTTATATATTAGTCACAGCTTCAGTTTATATAAAAGCTGAGACGGGTTGAACTTGTTGCTGCAAGGTACTTTCGAATGTTGTATGCCCTGAAACGGTCTTTATATAATTGTGCTTTTTTCAGTTCATTATTTAATTGTACTAGTTACTACCGGTATTTGTAACGCTATTAAAAATTATGAGAACTCAGCGTAATATAAAATCACATTTTGCCGAATGTTCGCCTCAAAAAACGTCCAGGTCTTTATGTTTTAACATTGAAAATTTTTGGCTTAGAGAAGTCCTGGGGGCCCCCAGCAAAAAATTTGCTGGGGGGGCGGCCGAAAATTCGCTGGGGGGCCTTTCCGGGGGGCGGCAACATTTTCGCCGGGGGAAATGAAAATTTCGAAAAGTGCTGGGCCCCCCCGCTGTGGAGAAGCCAGGTGCAATACACTGTATGTATGCTAGCCGGCAGCATACGGTCGACATATATAGTCGACAATAAAAGTAGTTAATTGGAGATGCGGGATACATGGCGCAGTGGTATAGCGCTTGCCTCGAAATCCTAAGGCCGCTTGTTCGATCCTCGCTCTGTAGACCGTTTTTCCAGCTGCTTAGTTAAAAGCTCTGAAGTCCCGGTTCCTACCTAACCTTGACTGACAAGTACGTTTTAGTTATGATATAAAAGTGTTCCAATTAATCAGCATCGGTAGTAGTCGATATTTTATGTGTATATGTATCGACATTCTTTTGATAGTTTCAAAATAATAATATTTTGTTAGCATAATCTGATTCAACTTGAATTAATTTTGCTTTCATTGCTATGGTTTAGGGCGCAAACTTTAACCGACAAACTTGCTGGCTTGGATTTAGAAACAAGGCAAAAGGTAAAACACTTTGTGTATGTATAAGTATGTATGTCGGTTTGTGTAATTACAAGTAACCACAACGTGATATTTGACAACACTATTTGGTCTTAGCCAAACTGCTATTTTCTTCAAACAGCTGATTGGCTTAGGGCAATTAGTAATTGGCCTACGACATATGCATAATAACTAAGTCTTGGTAAATATTAATTGCACATCATCAGTAACAAGCAATTGACATATGCAAATTCAGCTATTTTCACTTCAACGGATTGTACGTAAATCTGATCCTGCGCATTGCAGAAAAGAATACGCATAGAATACAAGGTATTGAACATTTGCAATAGGCAAATTTGCATGGTGTTTTTGGGTCCGAATGCTGAATGATTTTTGGGACATAGTAAACAGTTTTCGAGATGTTTTTTGTTAAAATTTGTTTATTGAGCGAAGCTCGGAGTTTCGCGAAGCGTTTTATGTTTTGTACTTTGGGGGTCGAAAGGTGGATGTCCGTCCGTCCGTCTGTCCGTCCGAAAAGAATCTCAGGAACGGCTGAACCGATTTTGATAAACTTTTTTTGTTTGAAAGCCTATTATCCTGGGGTGTTAACCTCGCATTGGGGTTTGAAAATTTTTAGCCGTTTATTAGCTACAGGCTAATTTGCATAATTAATTAAGCCCAAATTAGGACTTTCGACAATATTTCACTAATTATTACAGTTAGAAGCAATCTAATTTTAGCATTAAAGGGTTTTAGGGTGCGAGGAATCTGTGTAGACTGTGAACAAATCTACAAAACGGATGATTGAGCAGTTAGCTAATAGATAATTTGCATATTAGCATAGTTTATAAGCCTAAATTAGGCCTTTTTACAATATTTCACTATTTATTAAGGTTAAAAGCAATATAATTTCAGCACTAAAGGGTTCGTAGGTGCGAGGAATCTGAATAAATTGTTTACAAACGTCTAAAACTAATATTTGAGTAGTTAGCTAATAGATAATTTGCATATAAGCATAGTTGATAATCCTAAATTAGGCGTTTTTACAATGTTGCACTAATTATTAGGGTTACAAGCAATCTAATTTCAGCACTAATGGGTTTTCGGGTGCGAGGAATCTGAATAAATTGTCTACAAACCTTTAAAGGCGATTATCGAATAGTTAGCTGATAGATAATTTGCATATTTGCTTAATTGACAAGACAAAATTAGGACTTTTTGAATTATTCCAATAATTATTAGGGTGGCTGAAATGTTTTTGCGTGCTAGGAATCTGAGGAAATTGCTTACAAACCTCCAAAACCGATAAATGAATAGTTAGCTAATAACTAATTTGCATATTACCTTAATTGCTTACGTGTGTTCGAGCTTCGCTCAATAAATGTAGTCCCACTACGACTGGTTATATATACGTACGACTTATCTACCGTTTCACATGCTATAATCTAAGAACGTTTCGATGATTTGGTTGATGTGATTAGTTCTCAGAATTTTTAGAAAGACATCAATCCACAAAGTGATGACCAAAGAAGTGACAGTAGCGAAGATGAACCAACCAACACACTGATTGCACCGTCATCTTTTGCATTGTTGATGAACGATGATTTTGAAGGCCATAGTGATGCTGGTTCAAAAAGTGGGTCAGAATCTGGCGCTGGTAAACCAACGAAAGCCGATAACGAACCATATCAAGATAGCGCTTCTGGTGCTGGTAGGAAACAAGGAAAGGTTAGCACTAAGATGCATTAAGTATAAATATAAATATGCGGCGCCGATGGAACTAAGCCAAAATCTGCACTATGATTTTGGCAGCTCAAGTCATAGGATTCTGTTAGGAATGTTTCTTCTAGATTTAGGTGTCATATTATTTCGTATGAAAAAATAGTTGTCTGTACCAAAGTCGTTGTTAGTCTTAATTTTCTGGATTGTGTGTGACTAATGTGTGCAATCAAAGTGCGCGTCCTTGTAAAGTAATACAACATGTTCGTAATATTGTCACTATTTAGAAAAAAGAAAAGACAAAGAAGAAAACTAAACAGCAGGTCGGAGAGGAAGATGTCGACAAGTTACTGGAAGAGTTGGAGACACCTGAAACCAAAGTATGGTAGCTGGTTCAGGGTTTTACTCAGAGTGTTTAATACTAGCAATGCCTTCTATGTTTTAGGAAATTTTGGACAGATTTTGACTTTTATTGCTATTCAATTAATTGTATACGACACCGAACACATTTCAATTCAATTTGGCTTTTCCGAGCTTTTACAAGTATTTAATGCTTATTGTAAGTTTCACCTCTTAAAACGAATGCTTGTTTGCCGTTCGTCATTTTAAAAATAAACGTTTTCTGCAAAAAATTTGGAATGTGTTAATGTTCTGACTCTGACTGAGTTTGTGAAAATACAACGCTTTTGCTTCGTTGTTGCGCTTAATTGGATGAACTTGAAATATTAATAATTTGCACTCTTGAACGTTTTAGATTGGGAAGAAAGCGAAGAAAAAAAAAGAGAAGTTTGACGTTGATGATTTAGCGCTGGAACTCGAACCTGTTGTTGCTGACGTAACAGAGAAAGTCGTGGACGGTATTGGGGCTGGCGATAAAAAACTGAGCAGGAAGCAAAAGAAAGCGCTAGAGGTCTGAAACTGAGTTAAATCTGAATTGTGTTAACCTAGCAGGAGTGAGCTTCTATCAGTACCGAAAGTCTGAAATACTGTTTGTGTGTGATATATTGCACTTTTACTGTGCAGATTAAGTTTGTTTTTGTTTACGCTGTTTGAGCTGTCGCGTTTTTATTATAGCTAGCATCTTATTATTTTGTGATAGGACTAAGTTTTTTCAGTTAATCGTAAAATCTGTGTTGTACTATTTGCCGTCTTTTAAACTTAAGTTGTGTGTTGGTTTAGATTGATTTTAACGCTAAATTTTGTATTGGCTAAGCATCCGCAATTTGAGCGATATCGTGCTCTACTTGTTTCAGATGGAGAAGTTAATGGATGCCGAAGATGATGAAAATGAAAAGCCAGTCGACAAGCCTGATGAAGGAAGTAGCGAAGTTTGGGAGGAGACCAAGTTTGCGGATGATGTTAAAGTTAATCATAATGAGCAAGGCTAGTGCAATTTTGTATTTTTATAACCACGGTTTCGTAACATGTCTATTCGGTGGTTCCTTTCAGCAGTTGCTGCCGTATTTTCTGGGTAATAAGTTTTCTTATGTAAGTTAATAACATGCGTACACCAGGTGATTTTGAGGGGATAGTGTGGAGAACACTAAAGCGAAGCTTTTGCTTTTGGTGTCCGAGACCAGAATCTTTTTTGCTTTCACTTTACGGGATACCGAAGCCAGATGTCTGCAGGGTGTAACCGGAAAAATTCCGCTAGTATAAAATTTTGGTCGTTTTTAAATTTGCAAATCTTTTACTTCGAATGGTACGTATATAAACCTTTAGAATCCCGAAAATGAAACATCGAAGGTAAATTTCGCTGTAGTGGATAAGGAAAATCTAAAATACAGCAGATCAAGCCAATACCTTTCTTCAACTAAGGATTTTTCACTAATAATACAGCAAAAAGATAAAATTAAAATGAATTTCTCGGTGGCATGCATTTTTCTATCCGGTTCCTATAATTATTCGAATTCCGGTTTTGCTAAATTGTAATTATGGTTGCACCCTGGATGTTTGGTGTATATGTGTAAATCTACTGTTTTCGCTAAGGATAAATCAAAAATTTTCACGGTCCTCGCACTTTTTGGTATAGTCATTTTACCCCTAGGAAGCAACCTGATCAACAGATTTGCACCACAGCTCATGGCAATGCCTGCTTTGCCGGTCATGCTATTTGATAAAAAACTATGATTTTGGCATCTGAGAATAAAGTGGTACAAATATGTTTATGTTTCTGTTGATTTTTTGGTTTAAGATCAAACCGAGGACAATGACGAAGATGTAAAAGTCAAAAGTGCGGCTGAAAAACGGAAAGAGAAAAAAGAACGCGAAGCGGAAAAGAAACGCATTCAAAAGGCGAAGGTACTCGCGTGAACAGCTATAAGAAAAGATTTCGACCGTTTACTAGATAGCGGGTATTGATCATGGATTCAACTGCGTTTGTGTTTACTGGAGTTCTGTTGTATCAATGCTGTTTCTTTTACTGAAATAGGATATATTTAATATTGAAGTTTCTGTCACCGCGCTTCTTTTTGAGCCTCCTGTAGCATCACTACTACAGACAGTTCAAAAGATCAGATTTGTTGTTGTTGTAGTAGCCGGTTCCTTTCCCATCAGTGTAGCGGCAGCTCCAATGCTGCCGCCGCGCGTATCGGATTGTCCCAGAGGTCCAAAACTGTGGCGTCGCGAGGTTTTGCTGGACAATTAAACAGATGTTTCGTGTCGTGCAGCGGCGTGTGGCAATCCGGGCATTCATCACGTATTTGAGGGTCAAGTCTGCTGCAGTACGAATTCAACAGATGGCAGTATCCCGATCGTAATTGGGCGAGCGTCGATCGTGTCTTCCGAGGCAGGTGCGCTTCGTCGGCGGAAACCGTCGGCGCTGCGGCGCGGAGCACGGGGTTGTTGGAATATCCTGCACACGTTGATTGCACGTAGTCGCGATGTATCCACTTGGAAATGGCGGCAGGAGTAGTGTCGTCGCCCAGATCGTTCTTGGCTCTTCGGACTACCTGTCCATAGGTAGAGACGAGGGATGGTTTCATGCGCCTTGATTTGTATGTCACCATGCAATATCTGTTGTTTCCATAATGTTGTTAGGATCAAAAGAAAGCTCAAGCGGTACCTGCCAGTAGTGTAGAAAAGCAAGAAGTGACTAAAGAAGATAAACAACAAAATCAAATGCTTGTGGAAAACTATGTGACGAGTCTTCCAAAACAACCTGATAGTGTAAACACCGACGCCGAAATGGCTGGAGAAGAAAAAACAGGTTAGTCAGAGCCAGTTTAGAGGTTTCTTCATAAGACTAAGCTTAGGCGTAAAAATGGAGACAAACGTGTCACGGCTAATTTTTCAAATGCTTGACAGTTTTATGTCTTCATTTCGTTAATTTTTGCTTGGACTTTTTCTGATTCTTTTAGAAATATTCTTACACTTAAAATTATTTTTTGATAAAACATTCAACTTTCACACAACCGGGAATCCTCTCACAGTGTTACGTAAGAAGAAGTAATGTTTTGCGTATTTTTTCAACAAAGGAAGTATATTTACATAGATATCATTGAAGAACACGAGAAAGTTGATGAGCGGCCCGAGGAAACTGAAGGCGATGGCGACGGTGATAAAAAAGACAAAAAGAAAAAGAAGAAAAAGCAGCAAACAAAGGAAGACAAAGAGAAGGAAAAGAAAGATAAGAAAGGAAAGCTTGGAAAGGGCGCGGTAAGTCAGTCGTTTGGCAGAAAATTATTGAAAAATTGAGCTGGTAATAACTATTTTAGGTTTTGAGGAAGGGGATGTGGAGCAGATGTTATAATAATTATTATTATTATTATGATGATGATGATTATTATTATTATTAGTTTTATTATTATTATTGTTATTATAATTATTATTATTATTATTATTATGATTTGGGTCACTTGGTTCTAGTTGGAAGCAATGCGTGAAGCTTTGAAAAAAGCTGAGGAAGAGAAAGATCGAATACGTCAACAAGAAGAAGAAAAGATAAGACTGAAACAAGAAGCAGAAGAGCGCTATCTTGAAAAGGTACTTCTCTATTTGCGTCGCTTAATATTTGATGGAATTGCAAACATGATAGCAATAGGTATGTTGCAATCATGCTCAAAACGGCATCGTTTTTGCCAGTTTAAATTTACTATAGTCTTTCGTTAATCTGCTTTTGAGGAACACTGCCAGCTGTTGGAAACAACCACACGGGAGAAAATGAGTCTATTGAGTATCAAAATGATTTTGCAAGACACTTTAGGTTCGTCTTGAGAAAGAGAAAAAAGAGAAAAAGCGACAAAAAGAAAAAGAACGAATCGCACGCAAGAAAGCAGAAGGAACATTCATGACTGCTGAGCAAAAGCAAAAGATGGAACGGCAACGTCAAATGATTGAACTTATGAAAGAACAAGGTAAAGCCACAGATATACTGCTGCTTACTGTAAGATTTGCCTAGCGACATTAAACGTTTAAGTCGTTTTTTCAGGTGTTGATGCAGACATTATTCTAGTTTTTATATTGTCAACTTTGCACGAATCTATCTGAGACTGTTGGTTTTTGCACGCAATAATTTTTGTGGATGTTAAAATATGAAATGGTTGGGTTGTGGTATATAGTTGGCAAACTAGGTATTCTGGCAAACTAGAAGTTCATTGAACTGTCATTAATGTAGGCGCGATTATACCTGGACTGGCTGCAGATGGTTCAACGACCGTGAAACGTCCAAAATATATTGACAAACGTAAACTGAAAAAGCAACAGGGTCAAGGAGAAGGTTAAATGTTTAGAGTTATATTTTAAAGTGTAATGCTGGCTATTTTTTGCTTTGTAATAGCGTTAATAGTGGCTGTGCTTGGTTTGTTGTATTTTTTGGATATTAGATGAACCGCTGAAGCGTTAGAAGAGAAAAAATTTTAGTTTTACTTTTGCAGAAACCACTTGGGTGTTTCAAAAATTTGCTTTATTTCTGCAGCACTGTGCTGACCTACCTTAATGGAACATCCACGTTATACTGCACGCGCTACTGCAAAAAAATGTCTGGGTCTTAGTAAGAACTGACGTCTCTTCAACACACTATTGCGAGACCACTATAATGTCCGGTAGCCCTAACGAGGACGTAAAGACATATTGCACTTTGTTCATATAGCATCGCAAACATACATAACAACAACACAAACACACATATACACTTATTGATTATGCTTAATTTTTTACCTTTTGTCCCGACTCCCTTCGGACAGTGTCGGGACAATTAATAGTGTCTACGTACAGCATAAAATTGTACCTACACGCTAGATGCACATTCAATTTGTACACAGATCCCTACCGGGTGGTTGGACAAATTTTTAACTTAGCGAGCGCATTATAACGTGGATGATCCATAATAGCTAATATCTATTCGCTTCTATGGTGGACGCATTTACATAATGGTTCGGAAGTTTTCGTTTTAGACAAAGAAAACTCGAACGCAGACTCACTTAGTACAGAAGAGCCAAATGAATCGAACGAAACAGAACTGGTATGAAAGCTTAGTTTGATGCAAAAAATTAAGAGTTCTGTGATAAATAAAAGTTAGCAACTGCCCTGGAATTTCACGAAGGCCTCTTGCAAATGGAAGTTATGATTTTAGATAGCTTCAGTCTGTTGCCAACTCGAAAAACACATGTACATACTAATATAAATTTGCATTTTATAATACGCATATCACAGATACTAACATTGTCTAAACATCTTGACGCAGTGTGCTATAATTAAGCGCTATTTTTTATACAGGCTGCTCTTATGTGAGTAGTTAACACTTTGGAAGTTATAACTTCTTATGTGGCACTGTGTTCCATTTTTAGTTTTCCTGTTGTGTGTTTTGCAGATAGTTTCTTTTTGTTTTAGACTTCGGCTGGAAAGATTTCTTCGGGAAAACCTACAGACAATGTCGCTGACGCATGGGACGCAATATCAGACAGTAAGTGTTGTTTCATTCTTGTAAGTCAAAATTTTTTGCGCTTGTCTTTAGATATACCCACCTGCATTGTTAAACATCAGTGATGAATTACTCAAATTAGGAACGTTTTGTATTGCAAAAATGTTCAGTTACCTTTTGTTTTCATTTTAGAGCCGGCCGACAAAGTTGCTGCAGTTCGTGATAAGGGTAGTGCCGAAGTTAGTGAAAACGATGACGACGAGGTATGTGTCAAGTAGTTTTACTTTAACATAATAATTTTGAAGTTGGATTAATTTGCATGGTGTTAGGCCGGTATGCTTTTTCGTTCCAACGTTATGCGTCCTATTTCACCAATTGACGATAGTTGCTATATACATTATAACAATATAGTTTTCTCACTGTTGTACATGTGTTTTAGTCTGAATCTACCAGTGTCGAAAGTGACGATGAAGCAAGTACATCTGACGAAGGAACATCAGAAGACGGAGCTGATGAAACTTCGGTGGCACCAGGTCATCAAGAAACAAAGGAACAAGCTAGAGAGCGAATTGTTAACCGCATAAGGGTAATGTGACCGGGCCTGTATCCGGAGAAGGGTTGGGATTCAGCCTGATAGAAAAAGTTTACCTTCCCTGAAAACATTTTAGTAGTATAGCGCCACCTTTCGTAATGTGAATTCTTCAAATCTCTATCCTGTAGTTATTTTGTTCCTATATGGAATGCTAAGCTAGCTACACTAGCCTGAATGTCGCAATTGTTGGGGCGTCGCGAAGTTAATTAACTCCACATGCACCAGTCAGTGTGAACACGTCACAATCTATATATTGAAGCTATAACGCCCCACAAACGTATTTCCAGCACACAGCAAACATTGTTTTTAACGATATATAACAGATCGTTCTACAAAAGAATTAATGTGTAAAAATTCTGATGGTCTAATTCTGTGAGCTTCCTTTTTTGATCTAGTATACTCTTTGTGAAAACGGAGGAAGCTCCAGCACTTGGGGAAAGTTGTTGCACTTGGGGGTGACTACAGATTTTAGTAATGTTGATAAAACAGATGCTGACAACTGTCACAGCTTCTCAAATCACAACATACTACAAATGTTTGCGAAGTTTAGTAGTTTGGTCTGGGTTTTTTAGAAACGAAAGGCTGACGCAATTGCTAAGAAGAGTACTGATGTGCTGCGTGCGCCAATCGTATGCGTTCTGGGCCATGTTGATACTGGAAAAACGAAAATTTTAGATAAAGTAACCATTTTTTGTGGATATGGGACAGTCAGTAGGTTTATGATATTTTGGAATAGAGGCTCTGTGTTAAAATTGGAAAATTGGCGTTCTCGTTTAATCTTAGTAAACATTTCTACGTAACACTCGTCGGTCAAAAGTGGTAAGCAAAAGTTTTTTCATAAACTGCACCGCTGAAGCTAAAGCTACTGCCGAAATTCTGTGTAAACTTAACGCATAAAATCAATGACGTTTATGCCAACAGATCCGAAAAACAAATGTTCAAGACGGGGAAGCCGGTGGAATCACACAACAAATAGGTGCTACAATGATTCCGGATGAGGCGATACGCAAACAAACATCGATGGTTCGTGACGTAAGTTTCTAAGGAGGTTTTACTATCATAGCTGCTTATACATGCCAAAGTGTTAATTGACTGTTAAATATTGCTTCTGATGCCCAGCGCAATCATTTTGCGTTTAAAAAGTTTCTGAAGTTAATGAGTATGTTTGATATTTTCGTAGCAGATGATGATGCGCAATTATTCGTACGTTATTCCTTGGTTAAGACAAAGTAATACAATAAATAGTTGGGTTGAAAATGTTGTTTTGGTTTAATTTCGGGTACTTGTTTAGTTCCCGCCGCACCAGTGTTAATTTGTTAGAACGTAATCGTTTCCCTCTTCACGCTACTGTTTATTATTTCGTAAGTTTAAGCTTTCGACTGAGGCTTATGCTAAACCTGAGCATAAATCTAAGTTTTAGCCTAAACCTATTTCATTAATTCAGTTATTATGTGCGAGAGAAGTATACAAGTATACACTGGTTTTTAATATTGGTATCATTCCCGTCTGTCGTATATACGGCAATAAGCTTTGTGTAAGGGTTTTATTGCGAACAAAATTATCATCTAAATATGTACAAGCGGTTGAATCGTTAGTTTGTTGTAATTTTCTCTATTTAAGTTTGAACTTGATGTTATGAAGCTTTCGTCTTTGCTTGTGATTGATACTCCCGGTCACGAATCTTTTGGGTGAGTTTGAGCCTAATACTTTGTGCAGGAATGCTGCGATATTCCTGCGCCAAGATTCAGTTCAAATTTTAAATTCGATGTAAACGTGATTATGGTTCTACAGTTTGAAACAGAAACACATTGTCTTGACGGTTTGAACATATTGGTGATCTGTTGATTTGTATTAAAAAAGATGCGACAATATTTTAAATTTATGAGGCCGTAATTTGCGGTGTTAACGTATCGATAAAGTCTCTTAAATGGTGCCTAACCTATGGACATGTAACAAATATTTTGTTGCTAACTTTTGGTTTGATTTTTAATGATGCCCCCTAAAGTCTTATTTCGCTTTGCAAAGTAGGATCCGTTACTCGTTTATGAAGAAACATTTTTTGATTTAGCAATATTGAGCGAAATGCAATTAGCGTATGATATGTACTCAGTGAAGCTCTGTGTCATACTGAGTCATGAGTAAACAATTAAGCGCCTTTTACGGTGGGATTTTTGGACTTATGAAAAACGAACACTTGTCTTTAGCATGTAAGTAGGCTGAGCAACGCTCAAGAAATGTAGTTCCCCTACGACTGGTTGAGCATAGATGTATTTGCGTGATTAGACCAGGCTATTTTAATGTTAATAACATGCAAAAGGCGCTATCCATTTTAAAAAATTTTAATGTCAACTGGCGCCGTGTGGTATCGTACGCGACTTTGACTTTCCGCTACAGTACGTACATAGCGTACAATGCTCACGTTGACATAAGTTCGAGGCGGCATCCGGCGTCGTACGGTGCTTTAAGTCAGAAATTTTTATTTACAAGGAATCATCAAACCCGTAGTCTTTTTATTCTGTTTCATGATGTGTTTACTTGTAGGAATTTGAGAAAACGCGGCTCTTCACTCTGTGATATCGCAATCCTGGTCGTTGATATAATGCACGGCTTAGAACCACAAACAATTGAGTCTATTAATTTGCTCAAGAAAGCGAAAACTCCGTTCATTGTGGCGCTGAATAAGGTTACCGCTCAATTATTTACTATATAGTGTCGTAACCAGGGTTGCACCGGAATTCCTGCAAAAAAATTCAATTCTTGTTTCGACTTTGAAAGACGCTGGAACCAAAATTTTTACAGTTTTATGGTCAATTGTGCAACGAGCTCAGCTTCTTTTCCCAACTTATATTTCGTCTATACATTCCTCATATTATTCTAAAGTAGTCGGCGCATGATTGTGTGGAACTTGGAAAATTAGCTAATGAAAGCGCTAAAAAGTCGAGCAGCATATTGATTTTTAATCATAGTACATAAATTTGCAGTAATTAGGAGGTGTAGTATATTTGTAATTCCTGTTCAAGTTCCTGTTCTGACAAATATGAATTTCTGTTGCGGTTTCCTGTGAAACGTAGTTCTTGTTGGTACCCTGATTGTAAACTTTTTTCAGCAAAATTGTTTTATAGATGGAAATAAATAAGATGTGCGAGAAGTTTTGATTATTCAAAGTCTTAAATTTATTTGGGGTCATTGTAAAAAAGTTAGCCCAAATTGTAAGGTTCGTTTCATGTGTTGATGTACAAGCAGGTCAGTTCTATACTATTTTTCTTCGAATACTTGAGGTTGATCGGCTATATGAGTGGAAAGTGAATCCACACAAGGACGTTAGAAATGTGATCAAGGCGCAACAAAACAATACAAAGATGGAATTTCAAGAACGTCTGCAGGAAATTGTGGGACAGTTTGCAGCACAGGTATGACAGTAATTTTGATGTCAGAGACATGTTCTCAATCATAGTGTTTCTTGACCGTCGACTTTTAGGCAGGATTTCAACAGGAACTAGGAATTAATTTTTCTAAAACAAAAAAGGGACATTAGCTTAAAATAATTTCGATTAGCAAATCAGTGGTTTTCTTTAAGTTATCAGTGTTAGATAACCAGCATCAAACTTTTTAATATAATAAGTTATTGACTAAATTGAACGAGTTGAAAAGCATTCAGTTTTAAGCAACACTTTTTTGAAAAAATTATTTTTATGTTTAAGTGGTTTCACCCAATACTGTAAAAATTCCTCTTCTATATTGTGTAAAATCAAAATAGAAACAGGAACATGAATCGATTTTTTTGCAAGAATTTTGGCCGAAAAAGAAATTTCGATAAATGCCGCTATTGGTTTGATATTTCTTATAACTGCTAGTTTTAATGTTTTCGCTTTCTCAAGTTTTCTATGTGAATTTAAATTCGCTCATGGTTTGGTTGTTATCGGTGTTCGTTGTGTTTTTGTTAGCATTTGGTTTACATAGTAACAGCTTTTATTGTTTTATAGGGTCTTAACGTTTGTTTGTTCTACGACAACAAAGATCAATCTGAGTACTACTCAGTAGTTCCGACGTCAGCGCATTCTGGTGATGGGATGGGTAATCTGATTGCTGAAGTGATCAAGTACAGCGCGACTCAACTTGCCGAACGTCTTGCTGCTCACGATGCTTTACAGTGCACCGTGATGGAGGTAAAATTATGCCTTGCTATTAGCTTTTTTAATTATGTTCCCAGGGGTTTGAAGTGACCTAAGACTAATAATACAGCGGGAGAAGATGGCTGCCCCCAATGCAACAGCACACCACATGATACAGAGCATCTCTTCAACGGCACAAAAACACTACTAGCCTCACTGTGGAAAGTCTGTGGACGGACCCCCCCAGTCGCTGCAGCGTTCCTCAAGCTCTGACACGAACACTGACGTTGGCAACAAACAACAACAGCAGTTCTCGTGTGTGACAATTTTTTTGGTGACATACCTTGAATATTCGATAACTTGCGGATTTGGTTTTAGGTTAAGGCACTACCAGGACTTGGTACGACTATAGATGTGATTTTGGTTAATGGCACTTTGCGCGTTGGTGATACAATTGTAGTCGCAGGAACCGAAGGTCCAATTGTTTCGCAGATTCGAGAATTGCTTAAACCGCAACCGTTGAAGGAGCTCAGAGTGAAAGTAAGTCGGTGCATGGCTGTAGTTTTTGGTGTTTTTATAATGGGTTTTGTCATAGTTGCTCTAACGTTAATTCATTTCAATGACGGAAACTTTTTCAACTGGTGTCGTGCCCCCGTCACATTTTTCAGCCATTTGGCTGGAAACAGATTGTGAGTTAAAGACGACCCATTTGTATCGCAGAATTTATAGTACAAAATCGCGAGAGCAGAGTTCCCACAGCCAGCCCCTTTATATTCGCCACTTCAGAATGCTAAATACATTGTGCTAACATTATTATTTTTTCAACAAAAATAACATTTCATGCGTGGTTTTTATTGGAAAGCTTTGAAAGCTATAATTTTTCACTTCACTAAAATAGATAGTATTTTTATGTTATTTGCTCGAGTTTTAGACGCCATATGAACATTTCAAAGAACTCAAGGGCGCTCAAGGAATTAAGCTTTTAGCGAAAGACTTAGAGAAAACCCTCGCTGGACTTCCATTGCTAGTTTCCAGACAGGAAGATGAAATAGATATCTTAAAAGTAAGTTTTCGTTTAGGACATCAAAATTTAATTAACACAGGTTTTTAGGTAACCCTTAGTCAGGGGAGTCGCAGCGGCGGCATGGACAGCCGACTTTCCCTGAAATGGTTTGTAGGCAGCAGAGTGTTTTTAACTTTAAGAACTATGTGTTAGTCACTTGAAAATGATATTAAAGGTCCGCTGCCCACGAGAAAACATAACTGTGGGACCGTCAGTGCGCACAGGTTTTCAAATTTTATTGAACTCCGAAACTGATTAGTAGGTTGGGTCATAAATTTCTGTCAAACTGATATTTTGGCCCATGTTACTTTAAGGGGCGTCAAGTTTCTGGCGGGTCCACAAAACAGTAGGTTTAGATTCTAGATTACATTTTTTTGCTTAGGCTTAGGAACACATTTTTGCAACGCTTAGGCTTATTAGGAATACGCTTAATCTACTGTTACTCCCTTTAAAGTAACATTGGCCGATATTTTTAATAAAGAACAAACGGGTAATTATGCAGTGAAAACATTGCATATTTTGATTTAGATTATTGCTACTATTGAGCTGTACAACTTTGAGATAGTTGAGTTATAGTTGTGTTACATATTTTAAGTTATTCCTTTTTTGCAGGAAGAAATAGCGAACCAATTGAAAGAAACTCTTCAGTCAATAAAATTATCTGATCATGGTGTATATGTGCAAGCGTCCACTTTGGGTTCTCTCGAGGCTTTACTGACGTTTTTGCGTGATATGAAAATACCGGTACATTATACTTTTGCGTTACGCTTGCGCGTTTGACTTGAATGAAATGTTTTAAAACAGTATTACTTTTTAAATTTTTTAGAATGTTGCATTCTGACAGTATCCTGAACTGGTAATATTGCTTATCGTGCAAATCCACAGGTTATTTTTGGTCCCTGCATTTAAGGCAGTCTTATGACAATAATTATTTTCTAAATATTGTAGTTTTTCCTCATTTTCTTAATTTATAGAAATCTGATAAGTGCCGTCGTGTAAGAAAAACTTATGACCTCTGAGCTTCTTAAGGCATTATGTTAACCAATGAGTATAACAAGATATATATGATGTGATCTTCTGGACATGAAAAATAAGGAATATTTCAACGGATGTTTCTATGCGGTAGCTGTTAAACACTTTAATACTGTAGTTTTTCGTTTCAGTACAGCGGCATTAACATTGGACCATTGCATAAGAAAGATGTGATGAAATCGTCAACAATGCTTGAACATGAAGATGGACAGTATGTTTGTTTATTGCAACGCTGTTCTGTTTTTATTTTACTGCGCATAAAACTGGCTATGATCAATCTGGTGGGTTCCAGGAATTCAGTTGAGGACCGTATACCATTGTTAGAACTGTTATTATAGATACGCTGTGATCCTGGCATTTGACGTGAAAATTGAAAGAGACGCTCAAGAATTAGCTGATCATTTGGGAATTAGAATATTTGCTGCCGATATTATTTATCATCTTTTTGATGCTTTTACAAAGTTTAGGTTAGTTTATAAATTGAGTCCGAATTATTATGCAGGTCAGCAAGCTACACAAGATGCTGTGGGTTGTAATTTGTCATATGATTGTTGGTTATGTACAACTTTAGCAAAAGTTTACTTGTAATTGCATAATAATTGTTGTGAATATTAGTTAGAATGTTTGGTGTTAATGTAGTTTTATTTAAACATGCGTGGTATGATTTAACTTGTTTTGTGCCTGTGTGGAGTAGAAACACAGCCAAGGCAAAATTTCTGTATTGAACGAAGTTTCAATTTTCGGTTCGGTTTTAACCAATCGTATCAAGTTTGGTATTCGGTCAGTGTCGCTTGTTGTTGTTGTAGTTTTGTAGCTTTAGCGTTTTCACTACTCATTGAAGGAATGAATGGAAAGAAAATAAACGGCGTGCGCATGAATCGCTCGCAGTGTTTCCGTGTCAGCTGAAAATTATGCCGCAATTTGTATTCAATAGCCGGAATCCGATTGTAATGGGTGTTCAAGTCGAAAACGGTATTATTAAAAAAGGAACTCCACTGTGCGTGCCATCGAAAGAGGTATGTTGACATAAAAATTCTATATCGTATTGTAAAATGTTACTCCGTTGTATTGCGGCAATTCAGAAATTAGTTATGAGTCTTTGATAAAGTTTAAAATTTTTTATGCAAACAATAATTGTCGTTTGTTGTTGGGCGGTGACCCTACTGATTTCATAAGTTATACTGAACTTTGATTTTCGGATTGTTTTTTTAGTTTTGCAATCTCGGTTATGTAACGTCGATTCAACAAAATCATAAGGATGTCGAGTTTGCGCGGAAAGGCGACGAAGTTTGCATCAAAATTGAAGATCCAAATGCATCTGCGCCCAAAATGTACGGTCGCCATTTTGATGAAAATGATAAAATTGTTAGCAAGGTGCGTTTCACGACCCTAGTTGTTTTATATATGTTGCATGCAAGAGATGTATATACAGTATTCATTTTTCTATTTTTTCCAATATAAACACCGGAACAAAGAGTTATGCACGCTTCATTGAACCGACGTCCACTTGATAGCAAATTATAACCGAAGATCCGGCTCCGGCTAAACATCTAACTCGGCGCCGGCTAAGCATCGAATTCGACGTCTGCAGGCAACTTTCGTAGTCAAAACTAGAAATTTCTCAGAAAAGACGCTTTTAGCAACATTTTATAGGTTATTGTAAAAAACATTTTAGTATTTTCTCCTCCGGTTCTGGCAATTTTTGTCGAACTGCGGCTACGGTTTTTCGCCTCCGGTTGCACCCTGCTGTATAGCGTTAATAAGCCCCCATGATGAGCATATTCGAAGTTTTTATCCAGTCTGTCACGTATTGTCCTACTTGACCCTTTCTGACGATTGGGCTACACTGTGTTTTAATAATTTTTAGATCACACGTGAATCGATTGACACATGTAAGAAATATTTCCGAGACGATTTGCAAAAAACAGATTGGCAACTAATGGTGGAACTGAAAAAAGTGTTTCAAATTATTTAGAATAAATTCTGCGATACAGAGAACAAAATTATATTTTGAGGTTATGAAACTGGAATTACGACTGCAAAGTGAAGAGTTAATTTATAACGATACATAATAAGCGTCATATCATGGGCTGTAAACGTGTTTTTGTTTCATGTTTAGTTATTGTTGTGCTGATTGTTGAAATCGTTTGTTTTCTTATTTTATCACCTTTTGATTCTTTACGCACAACATTTTCTGATCAAAAAATATTTTCTTAAATTCAAGACAATTATGTCTTATTCTAGACTCCAGACATATATCTCTTAAATGCATGACATTAGTTTCTGAAATTTTTCAGACATCTGCGTCTAAAATTTTAAAAACTTAAATGTCTTAAATTTATGAGTGTCTTTCATAATCGATAAAGACAACTATATCTCGAACGAAAGAATTTGTTTCTTAGTATTGTAAGTAGTAGTTTTTTGAATATAAGACATTTATGTTTTAAACATGTCAGACAAAAATTTCTGAGCTGCGTAGACTTATGTCTTCAAAATTTAACAAAACAGCAGTCTTGAAATTTAAGACAGTAAATAGATTTTGAAAATTTCAAATATCAATAGTTTTAGAGAGAATACTTCACCGAAGGTTAATTTGTGTTTTGCAGTTCCTTAAAATTGATTTTGTGTCTGTGGATTTCACCTTCCGCTACTGAAAAAAACTCAAAGTTACTGGCCGTATATCAATTATTGTTGGAAATTGTTGTTGCGAAGATAAAGTTACGTTCGTTTGCTTTTATGAGCTAACAGTACCTAAGTAATAGAATAGGAAATGTTGTTAACAGAAGCCCGTTTTCTGCATATCCTTTGCCACAAAATAATAATGTGCTCCCCATGAGGTGGAATTTCCCCCCGATATTTCGCTTAAACGATTATTTCCCCGAAATTCATACATAACTTGGGTCTACGGCAAGGTGTAAGCGGAAATCCGTTTCCGGTAAACTGTATCTATGTCCGTTATAGCAATACCGGAACTTACGTTATTTTTATTCTCAAAATTAGTTATAAATGTGTATATTTTACAACTTTGCATGGCAGCTTTGTTGCAATTGTTCGATGCGAATTAAATATTACTTCGCTATTAAGTGGCGTAACAGCAGATTAAACGCATTAAAGCTTAAGCGTTGCAAAAATGTGTCTAAGCCTAAGCAAAATAATTTAATCTAGATTCTAAACCTACTCTTTTACAGACCAACCAGAAACCTGGACGCCCCTTAAAGTAACATGGGCCCAAAATTCAAATGGCACAGAAAGAAAACAGCTCTGAAACATATTTTCATTATACACTCCGTTTTTGTTATTTTTACAATCCGTTTACACCACTGTCTGCCGAATTTCCTGGCACCGGCAGAAAGCCGACCTCCCTCTACGCTACAATTTTTGCCGGAGGTTACAACAATTTTGGTAGTGAAACTTTTCGTTTTTGTACAAGTTGTGTCATTCAGAGAGTTTGTAACTGAATACTATTTTCAAAGCTTTTACTGAGATTTCACCAAAGTGAAAGCGTTGTTAAAACCAATTTTCGGTAACAATAGCAGATTAATGTTTACTTCGACGCAGTGTGTAACCGGCAGGATATAAACGGATAGTAAAAATAAC
This sequence comes from Enoplolaimus lenunculus, assembly GCA_030248215.1. Lineage (NCBI taxonomy): Eukaryota > Metazoa > Nematoda > Enoplea > Enoplida > Thoracostomopsidae > Enoplolaimus > Enoplolaimus lenunculus. The sequence continues at coordinate 66,088 of JASANG010003691.1, read as the reverse complement.
GGAAGCGGATAGTGATCAAAATAACAGAAATGAAAACGTGTCTCTGCGGGGCTGCAATAAGCCATTTCAAGCTTTACAGTAACTTTTGCGTAGGCTAGCTTAGGAATAGACTCATCCTTACGTATACGTTTAGGCTTAGCAATTTGCTTATACTACTGTTCCGGCCCAGTACTAAACATGGACAAGCTATCAGGACGAAAATATCGAATCGACGAGTTGTCAAGGTGATGAGTAGTCGGGGCGACAAATTGTCGGGATCATGGAGTTGGGGTGACAAGTAGTTGGGCTCGATCAGTTGTCGGGGTGACAGTTGTGGACGCCGACGAGTTGTCTGAGCGACCAGTTGCAGAGGTCGACGAACTATCGCAGATTCGAATACCGGGCATCCTCGCGAGTGAAAAATTTACTCACTTCACTTATATCTTGTTGATCATGTGATTGCACAGCTCAAAATGTTATGAAGTTTCAAAATTGACACCTATACCTATTTGTGAGCTACCATGAATTACTTACACGATCTCCGTTTGGTTGAAATTTAAGTAACAGAAGAAATGACTGCAACGAAGGCACAACGGAGGTCTGCATCCGGCTCCAGCCGAAAATCAGCCTCCGGCTCCGGTAGAATTTTTGCCGGATGTTCCGGCAATTTCGGTAGTAAAATTTTGCAAAATTTATCTGTTTAGTGCGTGTCGTTTTACTTTTGCCACAATTTTTAGGAAAGAATTTCTGAAATTTCGCAGAAAATTAGCATAAAAAACCAAACAACTTTACAACATTTTGCAGATATTGGCTAAAATTAACTAATTAACCATCCTACCTAATTTCGCCTCATCTCCGGCTCCGGCAAGATTCGTAGACTTCCTGCTTCGGCTCCGGTATTTTTCGCCTCCGGTTGCACCCCTGACTGCCACAACATCGTGTTTGGTTAATTTCATAGCGTCGACTTAATTAGTGATTATAACTGTAAACACCAAAACATTTAATTGTATTTTATTGGTTCAAAATAATGGATCATATTAAAAAACAACAAAAAACAATAATGAAATCGCTTATTTACTTGTTTAAAATATATAGAATATGAAGCGATCAACACAAAAATATATATTTTTTACTATTTTAATAGTGGGTAACAAATCTGCACCAGATAATACATCCATGACCAAAATGGATCAGGTATTTTTATTTGAATCATGCTGCTCAACAATGGTTGAAACCAGCATGGCACGGAATCCACAATCGGACCGAATCCGAATCCATTGCTAATTTTACCGAATACGAATCCGAATCTTGAATGTTGCAAATTTCAGTTAAATCTATAATTTGTTTCAGAATATCAAGGCAATGCCTGCCGCATAACTTTTAAACGTTAATATATTTCGTGCCCGACCTCAGTTTTGAGATTTGTGACCTAAAACAAAAATTGTTTATCAACATAACAAGTTATTTAAAATTTTTATTATTCAAAACAGAAAAAAACATATTGCCCAAAATTGTTGGACTCGACTAATGGATTCGGCTTTTTCACAACCGAATCCGAACCTTAGTGGCCACCCTTGTTGAAATACATTTTCACGGGCCGCTATACAGTATATTACTTATCACTTAAAAGTCCTACAGCTACAGAGGAGCGAATCCACAAAGTTTCGGTTTCGAGGAAGTTTTTGTGCTCTGAAATTTAAGTTTTTTGAAGCGTTTTTTAGCAAATTTGTCGATGAGTGACAAATTGTGCCGAATGCACAAATTTTTAAATTTATCTTGTAACTGTGTCATATTTTGTCATCTAGTTTGCCAGATAACAATCCTATGGGTTCAGATAAACGATAAATAAGCATCGCAAAATTTTCGTATCCGATTACTTTGTACGTCAATCCATTGTTTTGTTAACCAATCCAGTACAAAAATGGTACCGGACTCATAAATGTTCTACCACTGTTTTTTCGTGCCCCCTACACAACTGAAATGTGGTGGAACCACGGTCGGAACAGCCATCCTCGTTCACCCAATTGGGGGGGCCGCCCTTACCGGTTGAAATAAAAACCGCCGAAGTTTTAACATGTGTCAAGCTTCTGGCTCGCTTCGCTCGCGAGTTTGGGGCCTCCCACTCTGGACTTTGGGGGGAGCCCCCATTCCTGTCTGCAACGGCACTGGTGGGAACATTCAGTTGTTATACAAATGCAGGGTTCAATTACAATCTTTTCAACGTCTAGCGCACCCCCCCCCGGCAAGTTCAAGGAACCTTAAGCAAAGTGGACGGATGCCACTCTCCAAGCTCTCGCACTAGCGTTTCCCATACAAGACCACAAAAACACAGTCGTATCAACGTTATTTTATTTAAAATTTATGTGTTCAGTAATAAGTTGCTGAGTGTGAGTGGCTTTGGTGACGAATACCACATCTTGCCCCAAGGTTCTTCGAATTTGTGGGTCCGATAACGTTCCAAAACACTTTTGTGACCATACGCGACTACCAGCAGTTAATGGCGACCCAGGAACGGGCGGCCTGGGTCTCGGCAAGTCTCTGGGATTTGGCAGGTCCTGTATCGATTTTTAAGTTTCAGTGATTTGCAAACCACGACCAAACGTAAAAATAAGCTTACCTTTTTTCAGCGCAACCTCAAAACAGATATCAACGCTACATTTGTTTAGTATAACAACAGTCGATCATATTGAAACGCAAAACACTGGAGATTCTGTTGAATCCGGATCTTGATTTTTGACCGAGACAGCCCATCCCTGCTGGCAACCAAACAATCACCGCTGAATCAACTCGTCTAATCGCGTCGTACAAGACCGGTGTATAATATATCAGTTTCTAAACTTTATCATCTTTTCTGCTAAACGAATAACCTTCGAGATTTATGATTTACGTTTTTGTCAAAAATTCAAATCGTTGTGTAATAATCGGCACTCGTCACACCAGAAGGCTTAAACTATTACAATATTTGAAAATTCGGCTTGTGCGAAAACATATGTTGTATTCCGGTCAATATTTAAATTTGTAACAAACCTGGTCAAAAGCATTCTAATAGTCACACTGTTCCTGATGTGTTTCCGCAAAACGTAACGATGAAATAGCTGTGAAAATTCTCTTAAGTTATTTTTTTGGTAAGTTTTGTAAAAAGTTGAACGGTACATATTCCGGTGATGAAAAGTATTTAAAATTCCGGTTCCTGTATAAAAATTAAATTCCAGTGCCTGTTCCGGCAAAATTTAGTACCTGTTGGAACTCTGATTTAAGTTTTCGGTTGTATAACTGTTATAAGTCTACATTTAAAATTGAATGAACCAGTAAGGTCTGATATTCAATATATGCCAAGACAATATTCAAACAAATGGAATTTAAAATAATCAGTTGTACTTCCTTGCTGACATCAAACCAATGTGAATCAATCCAGTAAAAAGTGTGATATACGATTAACCATCATAAAATCATAGATTCGATACAGACACGAGTTAACTCTTATAAAATGTTCTGGATGGATTACTTTGCGTTATGAACGTCTTATGGTATCACGACAATTCGTCGCCAGACAACTTTTAATCTGAAATTTCATCGACTCGCCAATTCGTCGTCTATCATTATGCTTAGGCTTACACTTGGGATTAGGCTTAGATGTATTTATACGCTTTAAGACACAAATTGTCGGCGACTAATTATCCTAGATTCGGCTGTTACTCGTTTAGTATTAGGAAAGCCTACATCCTCGCTAATTAAATTCACGGCGTCTTTCTATTCTGTGATTCATCATGAGCTTGGCCCATGTATAAAAGAGGGCCGGATCATTTTCCGGAGAGGCTGTAATAGAGTCAGTTTAAGCTTTAGACTAAATTTTTTGCTTAGGCTTAGGCTTAGGCTCAGCCAAAGAAAATGTTTACGCTTAGGCTTAAGCTTAGGCTTAGGAATATGTCTTATACTACTGTTGCGTCCCTGTTCTATACATGAGCCCTGAACTTAATAACTGGTTAGATAGATAGTACCAAATGTAAAAACGCTGTCCATACCCTAGGATAATAGTGGCTATTGAGCACAACCCTCAATATACTGTAGGCTTCGTTTACAATGACTGCAAACCTAAAATGTTTCAACCTACAAGGGGCAACGGCAACCAGTAGTAAAACGTCAATTTCGTACGTATAATCCTCACACAGTACGACATCGACAGCCCGTATAATGACAGTGTGCATAACAATTTGCAATACAACATTGACACATTTTCAATGGAAAGTAACACCAAAAACACGGAACGAGACCGCAAGCGACCGCATAAACGCAGTACTTGATACATGTTCGTTTGCTGCTGACGCTTGCACAATTGCAATTTGTACTTTGCGGTTGCCAGTCGACCGATACGATCGTTGAACGGTGGTTGCTACAAGCACAGCATAACGTTTTTACTCCAATAAAATTGTGGTCGTCAGAATGATTACAACAAACGGTTACCGGTACTGTCCGGCGTACACCATCCGTATCGTCGAATAAAATAACAGCAGCGGACTGACGCGTTGAACGATTTCCGGCTGATTTTGAATCGAATCCATTTGTGTTGTAAGAAAAACTAACGGATCGATTTAATGGATTAATTACATAGCTACTACTACTAAGCTGGTCGGCATTTGTTGACGATATGTGTACTTTAGAATCATACTCATTATCAGTGTCGCGATTATATGACGGATCGACGGTGAAACTAAACGAGTCACGCCTATCTGGCGAGGAATGACAATTACTAGAAGACGCTGGGATAGGAGTCGTTTGGGAAACTGTAGACGCAGACGTAAACCATCGCAAAGGTGACCACCACGGTGGTGCCGGTGGCTGGCTATGTGACACAGAATCGCTCGGACGACGCGACAAACCCCACTCACGGACTGTATCACAATTTATTGCGCAACATTTGAGACGACAGCGAGTGCAACTGGTTGACTTATGTACCGTGTCAAACAGCATTTTCGGACGGTGTTTAACATCATCATCATCATCGCATTTTTGCCTGGACGCGGTTTCAGAACAGATACATGGACAGATTCGATCGAAGCATGCGTCTTTAGCACCAGCAGCGTTGCCGTTTTCATCGTTCGAACAATCTGGAGTAACTTGGCCAACCGCTCGATGACGACGTTCTTGCCCATAATCCGCATCAAATATGCGTGTCAAATGGTGTACAACTCCACGAGCACATAACATACACGACAGTGCTTCAACAACGGTCGACACCGAACACTCAATCCTACCGTTACAAATTCGTCGAGATGGTAGTCGACGCGGTGTAACACAGAAAGAACATCGACAACGACCACAGGATCGACAAATATTTGTGGTTGCGGTTGCGGTTGCAGGACGCGGACAACGGATTTGATTGAATGTCTCATCAATGGACAACGAAGATACATGGCGGCTGTTCGCCAATTGGTCGGTAACATCAAACACGCCGGCGTTTAAGTTTGCCGATGTGATTTCAAGCAACAAACGCGAGTCAAGCGATTGCCGTTGATTGCGCGCTGTTGTTGTCCAACTACTATCGACAACTGGAGTTGATGTTCGTCGTGAAATTGATAACGAATCAGCGGCGTCTTTGTTTCGACACCACTTGCCATTTGAATGGTCCAGTTGAGTAGGCAACTGAAACGATGTTGTTGGAGCGACAGTAATTACGTCAGGAGTTTGTGATAATACGCTGTTATGTTGTTTTTGTTGATGTTGTTGCTGTTGCTGTTGTTGTTGTTGTTGTTGCGGCTGCTGCTGCTGCTGTTGTTGTTGTTGTTGTTGTTGTTGTTGCTGCTGGTGTTGTTTCGCATCGCATGTACCGGCTGTCTCCATCACCTTGCGACGATACGTGACACGTGGATGTTGCTGCTTTGATCGCGCTGGTTGCACGCCGTCGCTGATTGACTGATATGATTTACATTCGGCCAAACGTGGCTCGTTCGTGTCGGGATCGTAAGCCGCAGTGACGATTTTTGTCGAATCGTTTGCATCCGAGAATTGTGAATTGTGCTGAACAGCGGTCCTGGCACCGGCTATATTTCGGCAAACTTCCATCGGCGGTTTTACGCCAAGTTGATGATAGTCGTTTTCAATCGCTCGTGGCATAGTGGACAAAATTGACAACTCTGTCGACGATAAACGCATCTCAGATCCGACGACGTTACAATTTCGAAGTTGCTGCTCCCGATGTGTCGTCAAACGGATCGTTGAATGATTGGATTCGTCCAGACTGGTTGATGGTTGCGATTTGACCGCACGACTCGACGGAGTCGAAGCACTGTTCATGAAGCACGATCTCACTGGAGCGATTAGTTGCGTTAGCGACGTATGAATTGACGATGATAATGAACGACAATGTCGCCTAGCAGCTACAGACAGCGCTTGTTGCGGCCGTTGCCGTTCGATACGTTGTGGTAGCAGCGGACGTTCGACTAATGACACAGTAGATCGTGTTGTTGTGGTACAAGTTGATACTGGCGTTCGTCCAGAAGATATTGTTGGCGAATGTCGATTTGTTGTTATTGTTTGTGATGCTTTTGCTGTTGTTGCAACCTCTGATATTGCCGTTGTTGGTGGTGGTGTTTTCCGTGACGTTGTTGTTGTCGTCACTGTTGTTGTTACTTCTGTTGTTGCCAATGACGTCATCGCTGAACCCGAAGTGTCGCCTGGTGTAGTTGGCACCGGCGCTACAGCTGTTGTCGCAGGTGTAACATTGGGCGATGCTGAAATGTTTGCAAAAGCACGCGACGACTGGCGACAATCAATACGAATCACTGCGTTTCCAGCGACTGCACGATCGCACTGATTAGTGTCAACAGTCGCCACAGCTGCAGCGGGCTTGAACTGCGCGCTGATCGACGCTGCGCCACTCGGTGGAGTCGGCAATCGCGGTCGATGCCATTGAGTGGTGAACGCGGCGTCAGCTGGCGACGAAATGGGCGGTGGTGGTGGTGGTTGCCTTAGGGGGTGCATTATCGGTACAGTTCGCTGGTTGTTGCAACAACTTGCGCTTCGTTTCGTAGAACTGGTATCAGGGTTGATATTATTGACACGTGTATCGACGCGATTGTCTGACCGCTGTCGATGGTGTGGACAATGGCGCTGACGACAACGATGATGATGATGATGATGATGACTATGGTGTCGTTTTGATCTAAGTTGATTCATCGCAGTATCACTACTTAATGATACTACAACACCACTCGAGCCGGCGTCGACTCGTGTCGTCGCATTTGTTCTCAGGCCAGAAGTAGCTTGCAGACCGTTTGCTAACTGACGTTGACAATCGGATGCTGCAGGTGGTAGCCGATGGTGGCGCTGGGGTGTACGTGACGAACGATTACGTTGTTGGTCGATTGCGACTAGGCGCGTGTCACAGCGACTCATATGGTCGATGCTAACGCAAGAACGCTGTATGTCGATTGCGGTATTGTTTCCGCCAGACGGTGAAGCAACATTTATCCGGTTGTTGTTGTTGTTGTTGTTGTCGCCGTTTTGTCGCCGTCGACGGTTATCTGAAACTGTCGGGATCGGTCCAGGAGGCCTACACGGCTGCCTTTGTCGGTCCCTACTGTCGCCGCGCAACTGTGGAACAACTACAGGGGTGCTATTTAACGACGGGACCGCAACTGGACGCTCACGCAGCGTAGTTGTATCAAACGGCAACGTTGTATTTGTAGTCGTTTGGGATTCGTTTCCACGAGTTGACATCTGGACATCTTGAGAACGTTGGCGGCGTTGTTGTGATGATGACGACGTTATAGCGAGAGGAACGTATTCGTTCACAGTCCGCATGATCGCAGGCCGCGGTTGATCAAGAGCAACCATTTCAGCTGTGCCAGCCCTGGTGGCTGTGTCAGGCGAAGTGGGAACGTGTCGACGAGTAGTCAACGGAAACTGCAAAAGTCCTCGGCGACGGCGGTCACCGCTAGCATCACGCGATAAGCTCATTGCGATAAACAAATAGCAAACGGCTTTAAGAGTAAAAACTGTTGGACCAATAACAGCTGTATTACGGTAAACTTCGACAGTACAAACTATTGGACCAATAACAGCCAATAAAATAATGCTACAGGACAAAACAGCCGTCGACCTGTACGTTTCAGCGTCGAATGAAAATAATTTCGCAGTGTAACACGGTTGAACGGCAACGATGACGTTGGATTCAAACGCAACGACAGCAGCTGAAGACGAACACTTCAGCGATTCGCACCAAATATTAATTGTTATTGCAAAATAGTCACAATTAGCGTCAACGGTATAATTGTAACAGTAACGAGAATAAGCTTGACGTTGAAATTGACCATTTATATTATTTAATGCATTCGAAGGTTTACAATGTACTACAGTCATAGTTTGCTTGTTGTTGTTCATTTTGCGACATTCAGCGGCGAAACTTCATTTTACGGTTCGCATGACGACGGGGAACGCACGCGTTCAAATGTACACTGCCGAATTATACTAACCCATCAGCTGGCTAAATTTGCATTCATTCCTTAGTAAGTTACACACTTGAACACGTTGGTGTAAGTCAACAAATAATGTATGCTATCTGCTATAATAGCTTATTATGGTCGTTTATAACTGAAATAATATGTAAATATCAAATACCCTACAAAATGCTAACCTGAAGTCGGGCTCGTAGCCAAAGGGGCTCAGCCTGCCCGCGGAAAAATTTGGGCTCCCCCTAGAAAATTATCAACCTTGCTTGTAAGTCAACGAATACCGTATGCTGAAAAAATTTTTAGCCGTCTTTTCCGATATCTTCTGGCGGGCGTTTGGGCGAAAAAAATGCTTGGAGTTGGATAATTTTAGCAAATATTTGCGCTTGTCATATCTGCCACTGATCATTCATTTATGCGTTGAAATTTATAATTTTTTAATAAATTCGATTTTGTTCAGTTCTAACGCCCGTCAATGTGGGTCAAAAAACTGTAAAACATAACTTGTGAAGGGTGAGTGCAAGTTCAAATATCAAAAAATTTTCAGAATTGAACCATTTTTGGGCAAACGCCATCTGGAATACGCCAGATTTGTTCTTAAATTATTTTCCAATCAGAATAATTTGCAGTAGCAAAAATAACGAAAAATTGTGGTGAAAAAAATACTGAATTTAATACCGTAACCGGATAGCGAAAAATACAGGATTTTCCTACTGGAACCGGAATTTTGTTTGCATCCTGCAAAACGTAAATTAGTACTCGTTAATTTAGCATGAGTTTAGGTTGTAAAATTCTTAGTTTACAGGAACCGCAAAGTGTATACGTAGTTGAAATAATAACGGTCGCGAGGGAACGAGTTGATACATTAAATATTGGTCCAACGTAATAAAGTTACACCGTACCATCACATGTGCATATAATTTCCTGAAGCCTTAGCCTAAAGTGTAAGAATGAACATATTCCAAAGCCTAAGCCTAAACCAAGCACAAAAATTAGTCTAAAGCTTAAGCTTACTCTATTCTAGTTCCACAGAAAACCGTTCCGCACTTGATCTTTACATGGGCCAAAAATTGTAAATAAATATTATTCAATTACTGTATCACCACTCAGTCAAACTAAAATTCAAAACGACGTGGAAATAAATTACAAACAAATGAATAATTGGAAATTATGGCACAATACAACGTTTGGCCAGTATTTGAACTTAAATTGTGTTACAACTTGAATCGGGATCGAAATGTCCGTTGGAATCCAGCTAAATGGATCAAATCCAATCATTAACAGTTACCAAATCGAACAAATCTAAACTTTATTTATAAAATTTACTATTTTCAAAGTTGCTGAAATAAGCTAACATTGAAAATCTGTTCAAAAAGCACATTTCTTCTGTCCCCTAACGCTAATGTTTGTCTCACCAAAACTCGCAACGGCTCCAAACCGTCATGACCATATACATCGACAACAATACCGGTATATCCTTGAAATATCTTGGCAGACCCGAAAATAGCCCACTTTTACAGGTTATATAACAACCGATTGAGATCAGAAATAAATATTTTCACTAATAATGCTCGCATAAAATAATCCTTTGCCAAAATTAAATTATCAAGAACGCCTAGATTACCGCCCACGTAAAATAAGCTACAAATTTATATCTTCCAACAGCTTAAAATCAATTTGTATAATTAAACTCAGGGCGATGGCAATTTAACCCATTGAGACACGTGATGTGTCAGCCGCCTACTCATGGTTCAGTTCAATAATTTGTAAACTCGCATTATAATTTCACACGTATAAGAGCCGACAATTAAACCACGCAAAACAAATATTTTGGTTTCAACTCCGAGTAGTCTACGTCAATTTAAAACGTCATACACCACTGTGCGTAGTAGTATCATTTGCAATCATGAAATCACAAACCGCCTTGATTTATAAACTTATTTAATCGATGATGATAATAATAATAATAATAATAATAATAATAATAATAATAATAATAATAATAATAATAATAATAATAATAATAATAATAATAATAATAATAATAATAATAATAATAATAATAATAATAATAATAATAATAATAATAATAATAGTAATAATAATCAGCAAACAAATAAAACAACGATACGTAGGTAACTCGAACAGTTTATTCGTCTCTGAGTTGAGGTAACGCGAAAATGCTAAAATTGAAAATTATAAACAAATATGTTTTCTATTAAGCAAACAAACGTCTATGATTCCGTGAGCTTGCGCCTAATGTTCCTCTTATTTATCCTCAACATTGCTTGTAAGTCAACGAAAACCCTTGAATGACCATCCTGAAAAACTTTTAGCCTCCCACCCCCCAGCAAGGTGATCTGGGCTACGGGCCTGACTTCAATACTCACCGCGTTCAGTGTCAATAATAATCACAATCTGTTCCGCAAAATTTAGAATAAATGTCACCTGGCTAACAACAAAGCCACAACGCTGTCTCGTCTCGCATATGCCACCCGGGTAAAAATCACACGCCAGTGGGTGTTAATTTTTTACCCCTAAAACACAAAGGTATACATTATGCACTTGCTTCTATTAAACACATTGCAAAAAAATACATTCTTTATCGCCGGCAAGCAATCTTATCGGTGTCTTCAGGTGCAATCCACAAAATTTACAACGAATTAATGACGGAATAATGAGCTTAGCGGCAAATATGGTGCAACGGTTTCGGATTCGGAAATCCATTATGGTAACAATCAATTTCCACAACTTCTATACGTCCTAATCACATATGCAGCAAGTTTTTGCAGCGAGAACTCGCAGTTGCAATTTGCACGAAATACTTGTTTGCAGCTGCAAGTATTTGTAAAGAATCATTACTTTCGTTGTGAATCTTGACATTAATTTGTGCGCATAATTTGCAGACGACCGTAATACATATTAAACATAACCTATAAGCTATGAGTTCAACCAATGATGATGAAGTAATTCGATTTGCAAGGCTATTCATACCTACGAAATAAGTCTTCGCGTAAGTCAATCATGAAAAAATTGCAGCTGCAAGTTCGTCGAACGAATTTCTGGAAAAACTTGCGGCTACAAGTTTCAGATGTAAAAAACGTTCATGCGTAAAAGTTTTACTCGAAATTTCTTGACTTGAAAAAGCTTTCATACCGATACAATTTCTGTTTAATGCTTAAAAATTTAAACCTAGTCCCGTCACTTTCACCGTCAGCTGCGAAATATCAAACAAGTTAGATATTTGAATGAATTCAAACTTTTTGAATAAATTCAAAAAGTCTTAATTCAAACAGCGCTCAGTAACACAGCTTCCGACTGGCCAATCAAAATGCAGGTGAAAGAAATTCAAGTGACTTGCGACTGCGTCCATACGTGCGAATTAAATTAAAGTGAACAATTTGCAGCTGCAAGAACTTCAAAACTGTTTTGTAACCAAACTTGCACATGTGAATAGGGCATCTCCAACATACTAAAACTGTATAACTTATTTTACTCACAAAATTTCACAGTGGTCAAGTGAAATCTAAAACATTCGCCGTGTTATAATCCTTGGGTACGCTAGTAAAATTTTTGCACTTACCAACGGCACGCATAATTATTATGCCATCGAATGTGTAACTGCAACATCCCCCTTTCACCGGTACTCAACCTCTGCCGGATCCCACTGTGGCACCCCAGCCTAAGCACCGTCCACAGGGATCAACACTAAAGATTTGGTATATTAAAGTTTACCACTAAAATAGCGTTTGCCTTTTACGCTCCCCTCGGTTGAAAAATTGTCTGGATCCGCCGTCATAATCAATATACGACAGTCAAGCGAGCCATCCCACCGTCTAAAATCTGTAAATGAATAAGCAAAACAAACACAGTCACAATTTGGTTTATGACACAAAACCAGTTAAAAGCGGCGTAAAATGATCTTGAACGATGATGCATAATATTGTGTTCGTATTATAATCAGGCTCGTAGCCAGAACTTACCTTGCTAGTAGACGGGCTAAACAAATTTTTTTTCAGGAGGGGCATACAAGGGTTTACAATGACTTAGAACGAAGGGTAAAAATTTTCTAAGGGGAACTGATATTTTCCAGGGGGGCTGGGCTCCCCTGCCCCGTCAATTGACTACGGGTCTGATTATCATGTGTGCCTAGATGTACATTAATATATACCATGTGTCACTATTGTTTACCATGACAGCGAAATATCCAGTCATCATTCCATCAATGTACAATCGGGCCCGTAGCCAAGGGGGGTAGGGGGTCTTAGCCCCCCCTGGAAAATGTGGGACCCCTAGAAAATTTTCAACCTTGCTTGTAAGTCATCCAAAACTCTTATATACCCATCCTGAAAAACTTTTAGCCCCCTTGGCAAGGTGAGCTGGCTACAGGCCTGTGTATACACTGTATTATATACACATTTCAATGGTTGTCATTGAACTTTTTTTTGGCACTGGCCAACGAAAGTAATTTCTGGCCAAGCCATAAAGCCAAGCCAGAAATTATTTTTTATCAGCCAGCTTAAAACATAAACACGAAAGCTTTTATATACTCAACATGTAACAAACATTGTGATCGTTTGTAATATTTCTAGTGGATCCAGATAATTTCAAATTACAGTACTGTAGTGATCCGAATAAGAGGGGGTAATAAGATGGGGGTTCGTGTTTTGAGTCCCAATCAAAAGAAGCCGGTATCCCTACTAAGAGTTCGTAAGGGTATAGAGTCCCTAAACCCTAATTCGAGTCCATAAATGTCAATTGTCAATACTTGTAGTGCGAAAATGACTCCAGGACCAAATAAAGTTGTGTTCGAAACTTTAAAGCATACTTAAGTTTTGGAAGTACATCCTATAACCTTGCATCATCGCTGAAGCTTAATATACAAGACATATAAACGTTTAATTCAACGGGTAGTTGTAATACCGAATATATATTAGTAACGAAGCGGGACTTAAAAATAAATAACAGTCCGTAACCGAATAATAGGGGGAGTACCCTCTCGACAGGCCAAATAAATATCAGTCCCCCCTCTTAATCGGGTCACTACAGTCTTATGTTTACGTAGTGTTTTCATGTTTTTGTCGGCTTGAACGCTAAGTTGAACATGAAAAACTTTAAGTGTAATGTAGGGTTTGTAACATTCGCCGAGCCAGTCATTAGCTCTCCTGCGGCAACTCAGCTCAGCGGCACGTTAATCGAATGCAGTGGCGGATCCAGGCAGCGGCACGTTAATCGAATGCAGTGGCGGATCCAGGATGTCAAAATGGGGGGCCAAAATTTCACAGGTAATAAACTTACTTTTGACCCGCACACAAACCACGAATTATTGTCATAAAATTGCTATATAATTTTTGTCGAGATGCTGTTGGGGGGGGCACGGCCGGGGCGCCCCCCCCATGGATCCGCCATTAATCGAATGGTAGTATCGGCCGTCCGTTGAAGCATTACGGTTGCGGTATATTCGCCACGCGCCACCGGATGCCAGTACGCGACACGGTGAAAATTTTACCGCACGCCAGCGGATGCTGGCGGGCGGCGCTGTAAAACTTTTTATTAATTACCGCACGTCACCGTGTGCCAGCATCCGGCTCTGTAAAGTATAGCGCAAGCCTTACTCACAGCTTTGCATACTGTATTCCCAACCAATGGTCAAGTTTTGAGACATGGCAGAATCAATTTATGACCAACTTCGCAGACAAAATGAACCACAACGGCTTATTATGTTGTAACGAAAACCAAAAAAAAATTTTTTACCAGTATCACAATAAAGTTTTCTATATAATTTCGTAACAAATCAAACATCTGCCTCTGAAACGGCTAAGACTATCGAACTTAAACTCTAAAAACGCGGCGAAAAAACCTGACAATTAAACAAAGTCTAATGAATATATTTGAATTTTTCAACTTCAATTTAAATGCCAGAAAATCGTGCATGCAAGCAGTGAAAAACCGATACTCAGGCGTACACACAAACCCATCTATTTGATTTTCGACTCGCGATGACAATGGCCTTTAAATCCTGTAACCTGTTTGATCTATACTCTGCCAATTCAACAATGCCACGTCATACAATTACATGGCACCGGTTAACTACGTTGAAACCAAAATTGATGCATGCCGTATGAACCGAATGGTTTCATACACATTCCTAATTAACCTACGTATCGAGCTCCTAGCCAAAGGGAGCCAGGGTGGGTCCCCCCCCAGCAAATATTTTGTCTCCTCCTAGCAAAAATTTTCAATCTTGCTTGTAAGTCATTAAAAACCCTTGAATGCCCCTCCTGAAAATTTTTGAGCACGCCCCCTCCCCTAAGCAAGTTGAGCTGGCTACGGGCATGCTACGGTATCGGTAAATTGTTTAAATTTTTACTGACCAAAACGAAATATTTATTTTTGGTATTTTTCCGTTTAGTTGTTTTTTTTGGTTCAAACAAAAAAAACACCAACTGCATACCCGCCACCACCCACTTAAAATCCCAAATTCTTGGTTGTATAATAACCACAATGGAACCACCACAACAGTGGCGTAGCTTACACTTTAGAACGGGATAATCTCGGCTAAAACGTTGTTGCCACCTGTAAGTAATGATCATATAGAGTCAGGCCGTTTTCTTCACCTTCAACAGACTATTAACCAGCCTTTAAAACGGGGCCTTTTTTCACGACTTTCCGGAAATTGAGGACCGACGAGGATATATCGCCTGGTTTCGTTGTGGTACGCCACTGTAAACACACACATGGCCATGGTAATTTGAATTACACTTACCCACACCATGCGTGAAAATTGTATCAAAATTTGAGCCAAAGGTCGACCGATTTTCTGCAAGAGCCCGAGATAAGCCTCCCAGTCGGCACCGAGCAGTTGATGACTCGCAGCTGCCAAGCCGCTGAACAGTTTGCGGTTTTCAACTTGAACACGACAAACGTTTGAAAAATTGCAATGCAATCACTATCGATAGGATCAGATCCAGGCACTAGCGGATCCGGAAGACGGTGGGGGCGTACGCCCCCACCCCGTTAGAAATTTTTTGCTGTTAAAATGATAAGGTCCCTATCTTACAATTTTTTTACAATTTTTTCTGCAGCATTTTTTGTGATAAAATGGTAAGGTCTCCCTGCCTTACATTTTGCCCCCACAGAAAACTATTTGGTGATAAAATGATAAGGTCCCTACCTTACAATTTTTGCGTTTCTTAACATTTGTCAGAACCCGCCCCCCCCCCGTCAAAAAAGTTTTGGATCCGCCTTGGGATCCAGGATTTTATACAAAACGAAAATTTACTCTTACCTTTAACTGAAAAAGTTTACAGATGACGACCGAATAGAATTATATGCAATCTTAATTCCTCACTTTGTGAACCACTGAACGCCCCCCTTCTAATACATCCACACCCGAACAATGACAAAAATATTAAACCTAAACCAAATAACGGTTCATTCGCAGCTTATACACACATAGCAATAGCATATTATACGTGTAAACATATCGCTTATACTGGGGCCCGGTTGACGTTTCATTCATTAAAGCTCAAAACACAAACTGTGATGTGTTTATAGGTTTTTATTCACACCCCCGTGTTTTTCAAGTTATAGCCGGTTCTTGTTATCTTCAAAATTCTCTTGTCACAAAAACCGGAGAAATTCAGTTCGAGGGGGCATAATTTAATGTAAAACATTTTTAACCTTTACCGTCCACAAGGTAATTTTAGTTTAAAGCCTGTTAATAGTGGTATTTTTTTCATGGTTCTCGTGAAATTTCAAGATGGGTTACATCCGTTCTTCCTAGGGTACACCGCCGCATCCTTTTTTCTACCGTCGTCATCGATGCTAAACCGGGCCCGTAGGCAAGCGAGCCACAGGGGTCTCAACCCCACCCAGTAACATATTGGCACCCCCTAGAAAATGTTCCACCTTGCTTGCAAGTCAACGAAAACAGCTTATATGCCCGTCGTGAAAATTTTTACCCCCCCCCCAGCAAGGTGAGCTGGCTATGGGTCTGTGCTAAACAGTATATACGGGCACGCGCAGCAATAATTTGTATGCGAAACGTTATACAGCGAAAAATCTCGTTGAAAGCATATTGCAATCTAAGAAAAATATTAAATTAATATACCCAAAAATTATTACACACCAAGGATTTTCTATACACAGGGCCTGGAGTAACAACCCCCCATACCCCCCATTTGGTTGACCCAACTTCTAAACGTGCCCCACCCTAACCGGTTGAACCAAAAATCGCCAAAATTTTAAAATACGTCTGGCTTCTCGATCGATTCGTTCGCGAATTTGGGGGGACCCAACCCTCTGGAGTTTGAGGGAGGGGGGTGGCGCCCCCATCGTTGTTTGATCGGGCACTGTCAAAATGTGAAGCACCACACACGGCCGACGCTGCAATGATTTTCGCCAAACTGATCTTATGGCGCTAACAACACTTCGACTCTTCAAAGTATCCGGCTTTAGATATCGTTAACAATTATAGCATCGAGTAAAATACCCGTCAACTCGAGTCGCCTTTGTCGCAGCGTAACACCACTACCTCACCCCCCCATTGCAACAACACAAACGCCGCAAAACATATTTTGCAGTTCCACCCACGTGGTATTTTAATTCAACTTCCGGCTGAAGATGTGTGCGCACTACACGACAGGTACCGGCCAGTAAAAAAAATATTGCTTAAATGATTTTTGTTCCCAAACGCAACGTTGTTGTTATCGCAAAATTGCTATTGGGTGCAATTGCTGCAATACACTAAATAAATGCAAACATACGACACAACAAATATATAGAGCAATGAAAGACACACACCAGTGTCAAGTAAATCAATGCCTAAAACGTATCTGTGTATATCTTGGCAAATATTATTTGCTGTAAAGTTTAAACCCAAAAAAAACAGTCCAGAATGCCGTAATTTTAAACGTACACGACGTCAAAGAGCCAAACACTGCACGCCTACGTGCCAGACCAATAGAACCAAGTATAAATTGCATAAATCGGCAGCAAACCGAATAAAATATAATATTTTTGAATATTGTGGTAAAAGTCATTGTTTTGTTTCTCAAAAATTTTATTTTGCTGCTCAAAATTGAAGCACCGAAACTGCTACAGAGTCAGCTCGTCAGTGGCAAAGACGGCCGATCGAGCGCACGCACTGGGGAACCAGAGACGTCTTGTGTGATTCACAAAACGGCTCTTGCTTACTAGTGTGTGTGTGTGCGTGCTTGAGTGTTGCCAAAACTATTGGAATAATGAATCGGAAATATCTTAATAGGTATAGCTTCTTACACCCGGGCCCGTAACCAAGGGGGGCGTAGCCCTCCCAGAAAAAATTTTGGCCCCCCTAGAAAATTTTCAACCTTGCTTGTACTCATTGAAAATTCTTGAATGCCCCTCGTGAAAAATTTTTAGCCCCCCCTAGCAAGGTGAGCTGGCTACGGGCGTAATTACAGCATTCGGATAATAAGTTGAAACGTTTTCCACTTAACTCATATTTGCGACTGTAAAACCAAATGCAGTTCATTGAAGTATTTATGGTGCAACCGGAAGTCTGGTTCCGGTATAAAATCATCCGGTATTTTTCACTATGCCCGATTCGTATACTTAACAAAACATTTTAACACCAAATTGTCATTGTATTGTCTTTGTCGATAATTTTGGAGTTCAAAAGTTGAAGCTAACCTTTTGTGACTAATTTATTGCTTTAAATCGAGTAAACGGTCGGCAACTCGACTAGCGAGCAATTTAATAATTTGACAAAAATTCTTAAAATATTTTGATTTTGACCATTCATTTATATAATTTCTAATGTTAATACCTTGACTGGCGTAGTATAAGCATATTCGTAAGCCTCAGCGTACTTGTACACGTATACCTAAGCCTCAGCTGATTTGTATACGCATACCTAAAAGCCTAAACCTTAGTCTAAGCAAAAAATTGATCCAAAGCTTAAGTCAACTCTATTGTAGTTATAAATTTTAAAAACTGCCGAAATCATGAATTTAGGTAAGTGTATATCCCTTCCGTATACTATCTTGTCTTCTAACACCCCTCGCAATATTGTTTTCTCAAACTCCAAAACTGTTCCCTCAACTCCAACATAAGATTATGATAATGCCGACATTTGCTTAGACACAGGGGCACACCAGCTCATCCAAGAACAGGGGGGCTATATAATATCATAAAATCGTTTTTTGACGTGCATGATCTTAAGGTTATTTGAAAAAATTTCGACAGGAAATATATCCCCTCTGTTCCTTCCGTTATAACGCCACTGACCAAACCATGTTTCAGACTGAACCGAAATTAGACTGAGCTACGTGTAAGTCTTATGGCCAGTGTAAAGAATAGAGGCGGAACAGTATTATAAGCATATTCCTATACCTAAGCCTAAGCGTAAGAATGAACGTATTCCTAAGCCTAAGTCTACGCCTAAGCCAAGCAAATTAGTCTCTAGCTTAAGTTTACTCTATTGCAGTCCCACAGAAAAACTTCTACCGCTGATCTTTACATGACTGCGTCTTATTAGGTTGAACTGTTTCCAGTTTGCTTGAACAGCTACAAAGTTGAAATCCAATGTTGAAATTTTAAAAATGCAACATCAGGGTCGGAGCAGCCATCCCTCCGTTCCCCAATTTGGGCCGCCCAACCCCAAACAATGGTTCCCCATCCTAACAAGATTTTAAACAAAAGATACTCGTTAACATTAATTACAATTTAAAACTGGCTTTGATCAACGTAAGAGGTCCCCACCCTGAAATTTTACGACGCCTCCACCCTGGAATTTTGCGAGGTCCCACCCTGGAATTTTACGAGGTCCCACCCTGGAATTTTACGAGGCCCCACCCTGGAATTTTACGAGGTCCCACCTTGGAATTTTACGAGGTCCCACCCTGGAATTTTACTAGGCCCCACCCTGGAATTTTACGAGGTCCCACCCTGGAATTTTACGCCGCGTCCACCCTGGAATTTTACGAGGCCTCCACCCTAGGCTGCTTCGGCACTGTGCGTCGAACCGAAAACTCAAGTTACTAAACCAATAAAAAAATTCATTTCATCCCACATACTTGTAGCCTAACAAACCTTGGTTTACAGCTGTTTTTTGCTAGTCATATACATTGAAATGTTTACGACAAAATTAAAATAGTCTCGGAACCCAAAACAGCCGGTTTGATCAATTAAACCCACCTGTTGAAATTTGTCGTTTAAAGTTAAAGTTTCGTTAAAATCGTCATTCCCACGCAGTCTCGTATCTGAAATTCATATCCGCTGCTTAGAAATCGCTGCAATAAAACTGACAAATCAGGTGTTTCAATTTGAACTTTTTACGTCAATAGCATTGTAACACCCACTCAAAGCACACAAACAGGCTATACGGTATATTTGGTTTATTTGATACATGTACCGGTCGGACCCGTAGGCAAGGGAGGGCCAGGGGGTGCAGCCCACCTGCAAAAATTTTGCAACTCCTAGAAAATTTTCAACCTTGCTTGCAAGTCATTAAAAACCCTTGAATGCCCCTCCTGAAAATTTTTAACCCCCCTAGCAAAGTGAGCTGGCTACGGGCCTGGTACCGATTATACTCACTGGCAAATCCAAGGGGTGGGAGAGACCTCAATCGGGCTAATAACGGGAGATTTGATGATTAATACCCTCTTTTCGATTGTCAGGGCATTTTTTTGTGGCTACAACAAATATATATTCAAAAAAACATATTCAATGATAATTTGTATATGGATACACAGAGTGACGAAGATGGAACGTTGGAACACATCCGCTAACTTTTAAGCAGCCTAAGGAAGGCTAGATTTTAGAGCACGAGAATAGAGAAACATACGCATTAAGTAACGAACAGTTTTTGGGTCTTCCCCCCCTTTGGGACCCAAAAAAATATTATCCAAAAGTTTGACAAATTATATATCATTCGATGCAGCTTGCAGAACTGAGTCCAATGGTACTGTTAAATGTTTTGTAATCAGACGATTGGTTAACGAGTTATTGTCAAATAACTGATTTGGCGCTATTTTCAAATTTTGCCGTATGGTGTACAAGTAAAGTATAGTCGTTATCAATCAGCATAGAATCGTTATCGGTCTCCGAATATTGGACTCGGTATATCGGTATTTTACAGTATCGGTTCAACACTTATCAGTAACACAACTCGTAGTGGAACTACATTTACTGAGCGAACCTCGGCCTAATCCCTATCCCACATCCCAAACGGTCCCGTAGCCAAGAGGGGGTTTAGCCACCCTTGGAAAATTTTGGACCCCCCTTGAAAATTTTCAACCTTGCTTGTAACTCAGTTAAAACCCTTGACTGCCCCTTCTGACAAATGTTTGCTCCACGAATTCGAGGCTATACGCATCCTGTAACCTCGTCTTATACCCACCTAACACTCAACAGTACTGGCATTTCAATCAAGGAACAGCACCAATAAACCATTTGGCCCATTTATAAAACAAGGCCGGAACATTTTCCGGTGGGCCTATAATAGTGTAATCTTAAGCTTTAAACTAACTTTTTTGCTTAGGCTTAGGCTTAGGAATATGCTTATACTACTGTTCCGGCCTTGTTCAATAAATAGGCCAACCAATTCATATATATTATTACAAAAGAATTGACGGTATCTTTTGAACGAAAATAATAATTTTTTGGAAAAAAATCACTAAAACTACATTATCACTAGACATTCAGGTGACAATTGGCATTTTAAATTTGTATTTATAAATCATATGAGTTATAAAACATCTGGTGTTGTAAAACGGTTGGCAGTAACCACCAAAAATTCGTCACCCGACAACGCGTCGTACCAACAATCAGGAGTCATGTCAAACATGACAATCTGTCGCCCGTTACTATGCTTAGGTTTTAGGCTACGCTTAGGTTTGGGCTTTATGAAACTGTCGGGTGACAAGTTATCGTTGAATCATTCTAAATGTCGAACAAATCTGTAATACAAGCAGACCTCTAGACAGCGTGCAATCGGAATTCCGGTTCCAGTTGGGAATCTCGGTATTTTTTCGCTATTCGGTTCCGGTAATAAATCTGGTATTTTTTCACCGGATTTTTCCGTATTGAATATGGCATATTATTCTAACTTATTTTTCTAAAATTGTCTGAGTGTGTATTATTGCAAACCATACACCATAATTTATCATACGTGTCCGCCGACTGCATTTGTTTCAGGATTTTAGCATTGTAAATGCTATACTCACACCATTAAAGCGATAAAATATCGTTAAAAAACAATTTTTCGGTAACAAGTATATAATTATTTTCTAGGTCCGGCTCCGTTTCCGGTATTTTTTCAACTTTCCGGTTCCGGTAAGTTATAATTCCGCTTGTACCCTGCCTCTAAAGACCCAAAAATTATTCCCGACCCTTTTAAAATAACTTTCCTCTTGTCTTTCCGCAAATTTCTGGGCCCATCTATAGAACACGGCCGGAACAGTAGTATAGGAATGTTCTTAAGCCTAAGCCGAAGCCTAAGCGTAAGGATGCACCTATTCCTAACCCTAAGTTTAAGCAAAAAAATTAAGTCTAAAGCTTAAATTGGACTCTCTTACTGCCCATCCAGACAACGATCCGGCCCTGTTCTATACATGGGCCAATTTCGGAAACGAACGAATACGTTATCTCCGTGTTCCTCGGCTTGCGCCCGCCCCCTTGAGGTATATAAACATTTTTTGTAATTACAAACAGCATCAAAACTTTTATTAAATGAATACTCATCAAATTAAATTTTAAATTGCATACAATAGAACAGATTTAAACGGTGAAGTATTCACGTTTTATAGCCGGTCAACAACTGGGTGACGGCTGTGAGGTCAAGTTATCATTTCAACTGTAACAGTTTTGAAGTACATACACATTAAATACGTGTACTCTGATTACGCGTTATTTTTAGACACCTCACTCATTTACGGAAATCGCGTATATAACCGGATATTCGGTTCCACTTCCGGTATTCTAAGTCTGATATTAGAAAAAGAACAAGGGCGGAACAGTATTATAAGCATATTCCTAAGCGTAAGTGCAAGCCGAAGCCTAAGCGTGAGAATGAGCATATGCCTAAGCCAAAGCCAAGCAAAAAAAATTAGTCCAATACTTAAGCTCACTCTATTGCAGTCCCACACAAAAACGTTCCGCCCCTGATGTTTACATGCGCCGACGTTTCGAATTCGATAAGCTTACAATTAAATTTAGGCTTTATACCGCCGGATATCACTAGTAGCATCGTACGAAATGCATGAAACCGGTAAATGGGCACATTACAAAGCTTGAAAACCAGGAATTTCAGTGAACAGGTTGCTTCTTATTAATACGGCAGGAAATATTTTTCGAGCAATACACGGGTTTTACTGCTTTGGTTAACATTTTGGCCAGGACGAAGGATGAATAGGCATTGATAATGACTCGACCGGTTCCTGAGACCCGTTTGTTCGGCCGGCTCGAAAATAGCTTCCTGAACAACGTGGTTCAAACTTATATTCCTACATCGAAAGGTTTGATTTTTTAATGATTCGCCCCCGGGCCCGTAGCCAAGAGAGGGGGCCAGGGAGACTGAGCCCCCCTGAAAAAATTTTGGCACCCCTGGAAAGTTTTTCAACTTGCTTTGTAACTCATTGAAAACGCTTGAATGCCCCTCCTGAAAATTTTTTAGCCGCCCACATAGCAAGGTGAGCTGGCTACGGGCCTGTCCGGCACGTGCCGTTTAGGGAGCCGGCCCTTGAGGACATGGCATCGCTGGACTCTACATCCCGCCCCTGAATGCGATGATTCCCACAATGATATCGACTCGGCGAACCATTGGCAGTCTGACAACAGCTCCTGCTTCACAGACCCGTAGCCAGCTCATCTTGTTAGTGTGGGAGGCTAAAAAGGTTTCACCAGGGGCATACAAAGGTTTTCGTTGACTTGCAAGCAAAGTTGAACAATTTCTACAGGGGCGGGGGCCAAAAATTTGTCCAGGACTACGGACATAAATATAGCATTGGCCCCAAAAAGAGATGTTAAAACTAAACAAAATAAACTACTAACATTTTTACACAAAACGAATATCAGACAAATTCAATGAATGAAAATATACAAAAAATATCGTTTTTTGCTATCAACCAACTAGTGTGTGTTCATGAATATCTCACATGGGGGGTGCGTGCGATATAGAACAGTGAAAATCAATAAAAGTTTCGTTTCAAACCCTGTGGGGCGCCGGCCTTAGTAGAGGTAGATGCGTTAATTGCACCTGCAACCGGTCTATAAACCATTTTGGCATATAAAATTGTGCACACAAAAACAACAACAACAACACAAGGCAATCTCGCAATTGTAAAAATCGATTAAAAAATAAACACAAAAAATAATATATTTCAGTGGTGTTCATTCGAGGATGCGGCTTATGTATAGAACACGGCCGAAACGTTTTCGTGCGGGACTGTAATCGTGTAAAAGCTCAAGCTTTAGACTATTTTTTTGCTTAGGCTTACGTATAAGCTCATCGTTACGCTTTAGACTTAGGCTTAGGCTTAGGAATATGCTTCTACTACTGTTCCGGCCCAGTTGTATACATGGGCCCAGTTTGCTATTGGAAGCACTGTTATTGAATGAAAAATGTGCGTATCGATGTGATGTTCACTGTGGTACAATTCCATTATACGAATACGGTTATTTTTTTTATAAGTACACACATTTTTAGGGACGTGGCACTCTGAAAACAGGTTTTTTGGCGAATAGCAGAGTCTGTCCGGGCTCTATCGAGAAACCCGCAAAAATTATAAATCAAGGCGGGCCCGTAGCCAAGGGGTGGTTCAGCCCCCCTGGAAAAATTTTGGCCCCCCTACACGATTTTCAATCTAGCTTTAAAGTCATTGAAAACCCTTGAATGCCGCTCCTGAAAAATTTTTGGGGCCCGTCTAGCAAGGTGAGCTGGCTACGGGACTGAAGCAAGGATCACCTAGACATCAAATAAAGTTTTCCGCTCTGCTGTATTTCAACTGACCAAACAGTTAAGATGTGTAATGGACTAAGCTGAACTTTTGTGTGAAGATGCAATGGGTATAACCAACGCATCAGCCAGTGGGTAGCTAACTCGACTTCGCAGACCAGCCAGATGCTCGGGTATTTTGGTTATCCTCCTAGCCGGTGTTTGCCCAAAAATGCTTGGAGTTTTAAATTTTTTTCCCACATTTGAACCTCTCATGCAGGGTCGTTGCAAGAGACAACGAGACAACCACCTTGGAAGAATTTTGGCCCCTAGGAAATTTTCAACCTTGCTTGTAAGTCATCGAAAACGCTTGTATGCCACCTCTGGCCCGTGTTACTTTAAGGGGCGTAAAGGTTTCTGGTGGGTCTATAAAATAGTGGGTTTATATACTAGATTACAATTTTTTGCTTACGCTTAGGCTTAGGCTTAGGATACGCTAAATCCACTGTTACGCCCCTAAAAATATCATTGGCCGCGTCTCATGAAAATTCTTTAGCCCCAATAGTAAGGTGAGCTGGCTACAGACCTGTTCTCATGAACTCTCCTGTTCATTCTACGTCCAAATTTGAATTTTTGAAAAATTCGATTTTTAACGTCTCAAGGTTCCCCCACTTAGAGCCGCAAACTTTTTCTTCACAAAGTTACACAAATTATATACCTTATCACGCAGTATACGGAACTTGGCCGAATGGTGTTAAACTTTTCACAATCAGACGTCCACGTAATGACTTTTGATTGTGAAATAAAATTGACTCGACATCGTCCCAAATCGAATTGTTTCAAAAACTCAAATTTTGGCGTAGAATGATCAGTGGAGGTCGTGGGAAGCTCATTCCGCGTTCGAATGGTTTATTAGAGTAAAATGGGCTCACAGCTTGATATACTAACCACTAACCAGTAAAGAGCGCACATCTGCTGGACAAGTCAAACTATATCATTCAGAATTAAAAAATAGCACAACAGCGAGTAAAATATTTTGGCGTAGAATATTGTTATAATAGACGTGGCCCATGTATAGAACAGGGGCGGAACAGTAGTATAAGCATATTCCTAAGCCTAAGCCTAAGCGTATGGATGAGCCTATTCTTAAGCCTAAGCCTAAGCAAAAAATTAGTCTAAAGCTTAAACTGACTTTATTATAGTTCCTCCAAAAAACGATCCGGCACTGTTCTATACATGGACCATAAACGTTAAAAAATTACAAAAAATGTATATTGGCAAACTCCAAGCGACGAGGTATGAAAGAGGCAGCGGAAGTCGGTGTTTACATTCATAAAAATATATATATTCGCATAAACATCTGGTAAAAATTTAAATTTCAATGCCATTTTAAAACGAAAAGAGTAGTTTTTTCGGTCTGCTTTCATTAACGTTTTGGCCAACGTTTTTATAATGAGAAAATTTTTTCAAAACGATAAAAACTACCCTATAAAAACACTTGAATTGTGAATAGTTGCAATTTTCAGCCTATATATAGATTATAAAGGCGGATCGTTATCCTGCGATACTGCAATGCGTAACCATAGACTAATTCTGTTGCATAGGCCCAAGTTTAGGCTTAGGGTTAGAAATAGGATTATCCTTACACTAAGGTTTAATAGGCTTAAGCGTAAGCTGCTATGGTTGTAGGGCCAACATTGGTGTGGGTTGTAGTTCAGCTGTGTTGAACAATTGGGCATATATAGGTATAGTAAAGGCCTGGAACAATAGTATAACCGGCCCATTGTATAGATTACGGGCGGAACCTGTTTCGGTGGGACTGCAATAGAGTAAGTAAGTTTAAGCTTTAGACTAATTTTTTTGCCTGGTTTAGGCTTAGGAATATGCTTAGAACACTGATACGCCCCTGCTCTTTACATTGGCCCAACACCGCAGCTGAACTACGACCACACGACAGATATGTGTTGGCTAAATTTAGCGACAAACTCATTCAAGGAACAGTTGCCGCATTTCGTACTATAGTTTTGTATTGGGGACAATGTAAAGAACAGGAGCCGAACAGTATTATAAGCATATTCCTAAGCCTAAAGCCTAAGCCAAACAAAAAATTAGTCTAAAGCTTGCGCTTACTCTATTGCAGTCCCACAGAAAAACGTTCCGCCCCTACATGGGCGCGTGTTGGCAATGAATTTTACACAACTATCATTTTAGTTTATCGGAAACCGAACTTCCAGTGCCAGCGCCGAATTCGTAGTAAGGAAGACTGGATTGGTATATATTTTCTGAATCAATAGTAACGTCCTGTTATACCTAAGGGTGGTACGCCGCATTAATAGGCGCAATAAGGAGTACAACTTAAACTAATACTAGTGTTCTTTGACAAAGACAGAGGCCAAGAAGGATGCCAGATTTAACGGGATCATTTTGGTGTTTTTTATAAACACGCTCCATACGCTGATCAAAAATACTCTCGTGCAAAAAACGAGAAAACTGCAGAAGAATGGGCCGGGTGGTTCTATTCTTCCCTACGAGAAAAACAATGGATATCTATAATTCACATGTATAGGTTCTATATTAATTATTGCAATATAAAATGTGGCGTATGATTTTGAATCCCAATGTTGACACTGCTGTCGTTTCTGAGTTCGAAAACAATGCTAACCTTATTAAGCATAACAGACGACCATAACTGTCAAACTGCTGGTGTAAATCAATGCTGGCAAGCAAAGCCAAGGAACTATAGGCCACGATATAACAAAATCCAAGGTAAAACTAAATTCACCTTCAAAACCTATACCCATTTTGGCCAATGTATAGAAAAGTGCCGGAACAGTATAGTATAAGCATATTCCTAAGCCTAAGTGTAAGAATGAGCCTATACCTAAGCCTAAACAAAAAATTAGTCTACAGCCTAAGCTTACTCTATTATAGTCCCGCCGGAAAACGTTCCGGTTCTGTTCTATACATGGTCCCACATTTGTTTTATTTGAATACCCATACTTCAATTAATATGTTATACTCAAACTGACGTAGTATATATACTACTGACTGTTTAACCAAGAATAGTATCTATACTGTCGCAAACTGTAAATATACAATTAAACAATTCTAATATTTCAAGTTTTAATATTTAATACCACCATCGCCATACTACCATTAAGACCCGGAAGGAAATGAATTAAAATCGTAGTCCAACCCCGGAAATGAACAAAGGAAAAATTATCTTGTAGCCGAATTTCACACAGAACTTGAACTATTTTAAAAGATTGCAAGCTGTTTACAATTTCACTATTTCACAGCGGGGAGTGAACTCTCGCATTCATGAAAAGCGCTGGTGTACAGCTTGCATGCATATTTTAACACAACTTGCAATCCTTTGTGCATATATTTCATGAGTTTACTATATCTGACAGTATTTAATCTGCGAGTATAATAAGAAGATACTGAAATGCTGTGGTAAACTTTAAAATTGTACAGAATTTAAAGTACACCTTAACTTAATTTTGGAATGTTATTTAAACACGTTACAAAAATTAATTTAAAGCTGTGGAATAAAATGACCCCGTGATAGCTGAAAGACAAAAACAAATACTGAGGCAGTTGCATAATGAGTAACGATTTTAGAATTGTATGGCTTACGCTCATATCGGCCTTCATGTAAGGGAAATTCTGAAAGTAGATTTTGTTTGGAAAAGAAACTGTTCAAAACTATTTCAGGTCATTTTAGCGGTTACTATAACAAAACGCTTTTAGTGCAAGAGGTTTGGGGGCGGCAGCCCTCCATCCTGCTTAGTATCCCTTCAAATATCAGGGGTGCAGAAGGGCGGCAGCCCCCTGAGGACCTTAACGCCAAATTGACGAAAAAATTTCTTACTAGATAAAACACCTAAATTTTCATGGTTTGGTAGGGAAAGTCTGAAGCGTAGCTACTCCCCTGTATGTGGACTAGGAATTGTGCTGGTTTGGTAGGAACAATCATAAGCATACTGGCTGGTAAAACATAGGCGCAAAGTTTCTACTTTCTCGTTTTATAAACATAGCTACGCTTCCAAATTTTTCTAACTAACCAAGGAAAACAAATATCCCACTTTTCCCGTTTTCCATCCGAACCTCGCTTACACCTCTAATTTTCTCTACCAACCAAGAGGAATCATACACCTAGACTTGGTTTTCCAGTTTTCTCACTTTCCGAACCGCACCACGCATCCCAATTTTCCAGCCAGACCAACCCAACAGTTCCTTCCTTAACAATTTCTCACATGAATATTTGTAATTTCTCACATGAATATTTGTAATTTCACATGACATGTAATTTCAAGGTGACATTCGATCCCCAGTCTCACGGGTGGGAGGTGTTTACGATGACCACTGAGCTATAGGAGCTTGACGCTCGAGCACGAGGAGGCTGTCACGTCTTGTGGAGATTTTACACTGCGCATGTTATAAATGTTAAACACTGCTCATAGTGTGTGTATTGCTCGTACATTAATAGTTGCTCATAGTATACTCTATGGTTGAAAGGGTTAACAGTTCTAGTAAAAACCTATACGTTTATCTTTTCCACTTTTCTCGGATTTCGAACCTCACCTACACCTCCAACTTTCCCTACCAACCTAAAGGAATCATATACATTGACTCTCACTTTTCCTGCATTCCGAACCTCGCCTAAAGTACACCGAGCTTTCCCTACCGAACAGGGAATATTAAGACGTCTAAGCTTTCCACTTTTCCGAGCCAAAATTATGCGTGATTTTTAATATCAACCCAGCGAAATTCTTCTACACACTGACCAAATTTTATAAAACCCACCGAATATTTGCACGCCTCAATTGTAATGTACAGAAAAACAAAATCTTAGAAACTTTTATTAAATCACTCTCACGCCCTGCTACCTAGACGCCTTTTCATTAACAACAAACTGGTCGCTGTATTATTTCCTAGGTGATATTGAAACATAAACGCTTCGGCCAATGTAAACAGGGTCGTTAGCCTTAAACCAGGGTGCAACCGGAATTCTCGTCCGTCATTACGTCTTGTTTGTGGTGATTTAGTAATATGTATACGTGTTGCAATTGTTGGAACACGGTGCGATATATATTATTTACCGTATATGCACTGCGCTGAGTCGCCTATAGGCAACTCAATGTGAGAAGGGTTAATTGGTGGAAAGTAAATATCTTACTAAAAGAATGACGATAATATATATTTCAAAGGTTGCAAAGATAATTTATTTTTCTGCCAATACACTTGAGACGTGCAAATTTCAATGAGGTTACGGCCCATGTAAAGATCAGGGGCGGTACGTTTTTCTGTGGGACAAGAAAAGCTTTGATTACTTTTTTGCTTGGCTGAGGAATATGCTCGTTCTTACGCTTAGGAATGGGCTTATAATACTGTTCCGCACCTGTTGTTTACATTGGCCGAGTTTTCTACGGTTTAACGAAAAAATTAACGATTTCTTTTTGATAATTGCTGCAACTAAAATCAACCATTTTAGATTTATTTACATGACATCAAGACAGCAAAAACAATAGCTATAATAAGATTTAAGTAAAGAAGTACTATACACTTAAACCAGGTTCTGTAATCAAAACGTCGGGTTTATCATTTTGTTGTGTTCCCAGTTGCAAAATTGCTAGGTAGACTTGAAAGCTTTTAAGGTTTTATGCATTAAAACCTACATCAAAAACTCTTAGTCTAACAACCCGACGTTGTGAAAATACACTGTCTGTCAGGACATGCTTTCTGTTAAAAGACACAAACCGTCAATGCAATGCAACATAGATAGTGCAGTAAAATTTTAATACAAAGCATCAAACTTCAAGTCTTCAACGACCTTCAACTAAAACAAAACAATAATTTAAAATAGTAAGCGAATCGGTTGCGACATTTTGATACCTCTGGCTTGATTGAAAAATTCATCAAAATGAACAATTCACACGGTATTACCTTTTTATGGATATATGCTACGTTGTCACGTACAGGTACGTAGGTACTCGAGCAATGTAACTATGGACTGAAATAAGCCCACGTTGGATGCATAATATCGGCTACCCAAACACCCACACATGTCTGTATTTTTCAATAATTGCAAAACTTGCACACCTTATGAGCTTGCTTAAAGTGGTCATTAGTCTCAATACAATCTTGAATTTCACAAAACTGGAATAAATAGAATTATGCACTTACTGTACGATGAAACATCAATTTCGTCCGGCAATTCGCTGATGTTAACATCAAAGCGGTCTTGAACGTCGTTCAGCGTTTTCGCGTCTGTGTCGTCGCTAACAAACGTAATTGCAAGCCCTTTGGTACCGAAGCGACCAGCTCGCGCGACCTGTAAGTAATGCAAATCAAAAATGGATGTTATAATTCACAATAGAACGTAAGCCAACTGCTAAACATCAACACGAAAAAATTTTATCTAAAATAAAAGTCCATGTTTCAAAATAAGTTGACATTTCCGAATAATACTTATTCAGAATTATACGTTATTTTAGTGGCCTACCCGATGCAAATATGTGTCCGAGTCTTCCGGCATATCGTAGTTGAATACAATATTAACGCGTTCGATATCCATTCCACGACCAAACAAATTTGTAGCAACCAGTATGCGTTTCTGGAATTCTTTGAATGCTTGATAGCGGCTCAAACTAAAATGAAAATCATCATCATGCGCTAAAACCATAAAACTAACAAATCCGAAATTAACAAAATTCAACGTTTCACGATCAACAAAAGTATAGCGCCATCTTAGACGTCAGCATGGTGAAAAAGCACCCTTCGTCACAATAGAACGTGTTCCTTTTTTACTATATTTAGAAGTGAAATACACTTGCAAACAAACCGAATTCAAATGTTGCTTGCTAATTATTTGATTTGCTCTTGAACGTACCGTTCAGCTTGCTGCATTTGTCTATGTATCGCAATGCTTGGAAAGTTTTGTTCGGTCAATAGCTGATTCAATGCAATACAACGTTGAACAGTTCGCACAAAAATGACGACCTTCAAAATAAATTATTACACACCAGCGTTTTATATTAGCCTTTCTATAATACACAATGTATATTAAACTAAGGCTCTATCTTAGCTTCTTCAACAATATATGCCAATGAGACGACCTAGCAATACTGATGTATCGCAGCTTACAAAAGAACAGGCGAACTAAAATGAAACCCTTAAATTTGTTGCTTACAACAGAACTATCTCCACATTTCATGAAACATAATCCCGGCAAATATGCGGAATGTAGAAGTTAATAGAATGAGAGAAAAACAAAACGTACTTGGTTGAATTCCAGCAAATCTAACAACTCAAGTAATTTTCTGTTTTTTTCATTTTCTTTCAACTTCACGTAATACTGCTGCAATCCGTGCAATGTTAGTTTGGCTTCGTCGTCCACATACACCTCCATTGGCTAGAACAATACACGCCAATTTGCTCTCTGGTCTCGACACACATGCAACACAGCTACACGCATGAAGTGACGAAAAAATGTAATAAACACTGCAAATACAAATAGTTGTTGTATATATATAATTTCATATGAGAGCAGGAGCATAGCAAATTATGAACAATACAATTTGTCAATGTAAAATTTATTTAGTATTCAAGATAATACCTACCACACCATTATTAATTACGTAAATAGCTTTAATTATTGTTTTCGCAAAATTAATGATTAGCGTAATAATTTTCCCATTATTAAGCCTGGTGTACTATAGTTGGAATCGGCATCGGTATATAGCATAAAAATATGGGCACTGTTGAAAGTAATTGAGTCGGTCTAAAGTATATGCTTGCAGAATTAGAATTAATTGTTAGCTTGGATTTTTCATTAAATTTTAGTGAGTGAAAACTACTTAACAGCTTTGTACTTGTTTCGAAAGATAATCGCAGCTGACGTTGAATATATATGTCCACTGTCCAGTCCACTTGTCGAAAGCAGCAATATTCGGGGACATAGCGGTAAATATCCGGTATTCGTTTAGTTTACACCGGACATCGGTTATTTGCCAGATAATAATTCTGATCCAAATATCCGGTAGCGTCCTGACGTAACCAGGATTCGACCGGATGTTAATTTTACCGGATACCAAAACCGGATGGTAATTTCAGTAATTTAACCGGAGCCAAATGTAAACCGGATATAGGGTATGAATTTGTACACTGTCGAAAGTATTTAAGTCGTGCAAAAATATGTATTTATTTGTGTATTTAGGATTAATTTTTGGCTTGGAGTTTTCATTCCATGTCAGTGTCCATAAGCAAAATCCTAGTTTACAACATATTAGTAACTAGTCTGTCATCTTTGCGCAATGCGCAAAAGTAGCGAAAGCACAAATAACTCCTTGCAAATTTTCCTTTCAAAGAACAATCACATGTATTTCCTAAGAAATTATTGTAAACAAAGCAGTGCTGGAAAGTTGCCCAAAATACGTATGTGGGGCGCAGGGTGGCACCGAATCCACGGTTTGACCGAATCCGAATCCAGTGCAAATTTACCGAATCCGAATCCTGCATGTTGCAAATTTCAGACATATCTATAATTTGTTTCAGAATATCAACGCAATGCCAGCCGTATAACTTTTAATACGTTAATATATTTCGTCCCGACGTCACTTCTGAGATTTCTCACCTGAAATATATATTATTTTTATAGCAAGGTATTTAAAAGTTTTATTGCTTAAAAATGAAAAACATATTGCCGAACTATATTGGATTCGGCTTTTCCACAACCGAATCCGAATCCATACCTCAAATTTTTGCCGAATCCGAACCTTTGTTGCCACCCTGGTGGGGCGTTCCAGCTTTAATATATAGTACAAAACACTGAAATACAGCACCGAAACAAAAACCGTTAAGCACCGAAACCGAAACAAAAACCGTTCTTATTGACTAACATTTGTTTTAAAATCAGACCACCATCAAATTGTCTTTTTAACCCTTTATCACTATTACTGCGCTGCGTTGTAGTTTCTTTCACTCCCTGATTTATACGTAAATAATTTGAACTGCGTACGCATATAATTTTTTAATTCTTTCATACGGCTACTGATTAAACCCATATCTTTGAGTAACCAAAAGGACAATATTCAATCAGATTCCACCGAATTAGTCGCATAGTCCATATATTAAAACCATTTAATAGTGACATTATTAACTAGAAATGACTATCCGCGAGATGAATAACTTCAGCACACAGAGAAGCCAAACTAATTATAATTCATTGAAGCCATAAACAGGTGAGCAAAATATATTGGTAACGTTCGAATTTTGTATCCATTTTTAAACTAAATTCTCTCACGCCAAAAAGTAAAGTAACGCAATACAATTCGTTGTGACGCAATTTTAAACTAGTGTGATAAGTAATGGGAAAGAAACCTGGGTTAACTATATACTGAGTACGTATATAGGTACGTATTAACTGTAATGCGACAAATGCAACCGGATACCAGGACACCAGGTAACCGAGTTAAGAAAATAGTGCATTATCCGCCACGAACTGATACATAAGCTTGCTACTCATGAATATATATGTTTAGGACAGCGGGCATAAAAATTAGGAGTTCGTTGCAGTAAAAAATTATATTTACTGTAGAAAAGGAAGTTAAAATGAAATCAAATATCCGGTCGCACCTTGAACACGTATCATTTGTTTTCTCACTAAATATATACCTATGTATCACACGTAGGAGAACCAAAATTTAAAAGCAAATCTAATTTGAACCTGAGCGACTACCACCAAACCATGTATTTGGCATTTGCAGGTCATATTGACTGCCATACCGCACGGTTAACAGTAGAACTGTAAAATCATCGCCTTCGCCAAACAGACTTGAGGCGTTTGGGCTGCTGCTCCATATACTAAGAAGTCGGTCAAAACGACGTTGCTTATTAATAGCTAAGCAGTCTATTGATGGGTAACGACAGTGGCATGGTTTCACGCAATGTTGCTTGACTTGAACCAAATTGAATGAGAGTAGCGCGTTTTATAGCGTGTTTGGGCACCAAGCAAACGCTTCTACGCATGCTATCTAGGTCGGAAGTAAGGATGGAATGACAGTCGGGAAGAAAAATTGTTCAAGGAAGGGAGTTAACCTGGGAAAATGGAGGCATGCGTTAGTTAACGCGCGGGATTCAAAGATATGATTGAGGGACAACTAATGTACGTGTGTAGTGCAGGCGGCAATGTTGGACTTTCGGCCGAGATTTTGTATGGTGGGCCAGTGGTCAAGTAGGTTGCAAAGACCTCAATACTAATTGTGAGAGGCAGAGATTATGCTGACCGGTAAAATGGTAGGTTATTTTGCGTGGTTAACAGGATTTGCAAGGAATGGTCTGGCATTCATCTGCAAGTTGGTAATTAAATGCATAAAAATTTGGCTAGCTTCTTTGTAACTGCAAGTGAACGTAGACCAAAGTGGCTTCGTCGGACAAGGTGCGAGTTTTAAGTTGGCGGGAAATACATGAGGAAACCTAACTGGATTGTACAAATATTCTAAAATAACTATTTTGGGGCGCATAGTCATACGAATTGTAAAATTTAAAGTTCTGTTAAATGAGGTAAGTGGACGTTGGTCTTCTAAAGTTGACTGCTTTCTTGGGGAAAAGCTGTGTTGGCGTTGTCGACGGTTTTGCAAGCTGACAACAAACTGGCTCGTAGCAGGCCTGCGGTTGCGAATTTAACGAGCACCGCCGTCAAAATCCGCCACGTGGTCACACACGCTTTCTTCTACACGCTCAATTTAAACTCAAACGACCAATTGCACAACTAGGCCGATTGCCGTATTGACAGATCACGTACACCCCATTCGTTACGATTGAATGGCTATTGCTTCTTTTCACTGAACAAAAATTTTCAACCATTTGCAGCGATGCGCATACATACTGGTTTGGTTATCAAGGGCACCAGAATTTCAACATCAAATCGAGACGACCAATAGTCGCAGTAGTGGGTACTCACATCTTGCATGAACTTCTTACAGACCGGCCGCAGATCCTTCGCTAACGTTGCAGAGAACATCATCACCTGTTTTTCGTGCGGTGTTTTGCGAAAAATTTCTTGAACATCACGGCGCATATCTATAAAATAAACAACGCGACACATGCAATTGCTCATCTATAATGGCGCTCGAAATTTATCAAAAATCGTTTAGAGGGTTCAGATTCATTCTGTTTCCGTATTTCAGTTTGAAACCATTCATTGATCGAATACGTACAAAAACTTCCGACCCTCCCATATATACAGGACATACGCATCCGTGATAAAATTAACAACAAACGAATTTTTTAATACTTAAATATATGAGACATTACTTAAAACACTAGCATACCGAGCTCAGCCAACATGCGATCGCATTCATCAAGGATGAAAAATTTCACATGTGACAAGTTAAGTTTGCCAGTACGACATAGTGCCAAAATGCGCCCAGGTGTTCCAACGACGATGTGCGGCGGACTATTCTTCAACGACAATTCATCATCTTTGACATCACGGCCTCCGAAAAACACTGACACCTAAACATGCAACTCTCAATTTACATTTCAATTATTTATAGATTATTTATAGATTATAATACATAGTATACAATACATATTTAAACAAAACCCTTATTTTTGGTTTTTCCAAATGTAAACAGTGTTACAAAAATTGAAAAGCCAAATAAAGCAAACATGCCCATGTCAATTATAGGGACTTGTCCACTAACTATAATTAAAAAATTTCGTGTTTTTTCAGGGCGCTTGGTTTTCTAAATTTTGGTTTGTATTTTAATGCTCACTATGTGAAAATGCATTTGAAAGGCAAAAACTGTTAGCCCGACGGTTGAACGCAACCACAACCTAAATCAACACAAGGCCAATGATTTTTTGTCTATATAGATACTAAGAATGCTCGACATAATAGTGTGTACTTTTTACCAGATCCAGGTTGCGACCAGATATTATCTATCGGCAAAAAACCAATATTCCTCCATCCAATGTACTTACTTTAAGATCCTTGAGATATTTGCTAAAGCGCTCGTATTCTTTGCTGATTTGAAACGCAAGTTCTCTAGTGTGACACATGACCAAGCACGATACCTATAAGTAAAAAATATTCACATATATTAGAGAACTTCGGGGACCAGGATTTCTCCCCGTATGTATCAATTTCGACATACATTCATGCACATAACATGTTCGCAATGTAGATCAAACCTACATAAAAATGTGTCCAATGTAGATAGGCAAGCGTGAGCCGCTCAAAATTAATGAATTATCAGTTACTTCTTTAGCTCCTAGTTCGAAACATAAGTCAGTTAGTCCATCTGTTGATATTAAGGAGCCATTGACGTAGCTAAACGAATTTCTAGACAACGAATAAAAACATGTATGAAAGAAGCATCCGGTACTCGATAATTTGTATTGAATTTTGCAATCGCAACCGGATGTTCGGTCGCACCGTAATACGGCATATATTGGTAATTAAGTTTCAACCAGGTGTACATTTGTTTTGGGAAGGTACTTTACGTGCCAAGTATGCAACCCTTGCTGTTTTCAGTAATTTGGTCACCACAACAAAATAGCAATAATGCATAGAATACAACTGAACACTGAGTGCAGCATATTGTTTTTATCGCTCTTTTACATGTGTTGGTGTTCTGCGATTATTTTTCTAATACTGCTATTCGTGAATGGTGAATAAAATAAAGAAAAAATTTTGCGGTAGAAATTAACCGACAATTCTGAGCATATACAGCAATTTATTATATACACAACACATAGATACGTGTGGTTGGAAAATTTTTTTCTGTAACGGGCCAAATATGACAAAAATCAGAAGTTTTAGTCTCGTGTCTGTGATTTTGACCGAGACCGCACAGGCTTGGTTTAAGCCTACTATGTAATAAAGCAACCGTGCATCGCACCTGGCCTTCAGTCACTTCCAGCTGCTGTAAAGTAGCAAGCACGAAAACAGCGGTTTTGCCCATTCCCGATTTCGCTTGACACACCACATCCATGCCCAAAATTGCTTGGGGAATGCACTCGTTTTGAACTAAAACAGACATGCATATATACAATACACATCCAGATACGTATATTTATATTCATGGAAGAAAGTTCGAACTTTGTGGTTCAACCCAATCAATATAGAATTCAACTTTGACAAACCAAATTATCATAAATTTTTGGTACACCGGTCGTCCAATTTCTTTCAGAAACAATACAATAACGAATGAATCACCAAAACTGAGCCACAAATCGAGATCGGAATTCCGTTTGCACCAGGGCTTGTTGTTACGTATATATACGTAGAGTTGCACCATTTAAATATATATATCAGGGTGCAACCGGAATTGCGGTTCCGGCATTTTTTCACCTTCCGGTTCCGGTAAATTTTTACCGGATTTAAAAATTCCGGTGTTATAATTTGCCCGTTTTCTTAACTTTGCTAATTTTTATTACAGCCAAGTAGTGGTTGTAAAAAAATTCTAAGGTTATTAAGAGAAAAAAAAAGATTAAAATGAAATTTTTGGTGAAATGCATTTTTCACTTTCCGGTTCCGGTTCCGGTAAAATTTTCGAATTCCGGTTCCGGTAAATTGTAATTCCGGTTGCACCCTGAACCCGGATTTTTGTAGAAGAAAAACTCCCGGGACCCGGAATTTTTATGGATGCAAACCCCGACCCGGATTTAATTGCCGGACAAAGCCGTCCCGGAAAATCCCAATTTTTTAGCACCTCTGCTTTGTCGCCGGTCCATTTCGATCGTTTCTTTTGTAGGTATGTCATTCCTGCAGAGCTCAATAAACGCTCGCTCGGATAGCGTTGGTTGTACATCTCTATCTGATAAATTCTTTAACCTATTTAATTTAGGTACCATATATACAGTTACTATTCATAATGTAGGAGCGGGACGTTAAAATGGACCTGGAATTTCTTGAAGCGAAAACCCGGACCCGGAATTTTTCGGCGAAAATATGCGGAATAACCGGAATACCCGGACCTGGATGCACCTCTAGCATATACACTTATGTAGTAGTAACGTTGAATTCAACGTTTACGGACCACGCCTGTACTCGATTCTAATTTATGCACGCAAATGTTGACTTCTATGAAAATACAACGTACCCTCCGAAGGATGTTCGAACCCACAATCGTTTATTGCGCGCAGAAGTTCTGGCTTCAACAAAAAATCACGAAATCCCGAACTATGAATTGAAACGTAAGAACCTTTGACACTTTTCTTTGTAGCATCACCAGCGTTGTTCACATGATTATCCTATTGAACATGAACAATTATTCAGGGGATTAAACTATTGCCTAATTACACCAAGCCATTAAATCCTCCAAAACATTATAAAAGTATCAAGTATGCAACCAAAATCAAAATCAGCTATTTTGTACTTTTGCATGGAAACTAACTGATGCTATTCTCATTAGATAGTGCAACATTGTTACTTACGTTTTATGCAACCGCGGTTATGTAATCTAGTACGTACGTAATAGAGTCCAGGAATTTATTGTTCACCTAACGTATATTTATTAATTTTTTACAGCTTGTCAATTACAAAAATATACAATATTATTCGTTCTAGACAATTTCAAAATTTATGCGTTTAATACCGCATGTTTCTGAGCGTGTAGAAAAATTGCTAACTGCATCGGTTCCGGATTCCGCATCGGCAAAATTAAAAAATAATAATCGGCATCGGCAAAAATTCTGTATGGTATCGGCACATCCCTAATACCAATTAACATCTGCTCGGCAGGAATCGACCGGATATTAATTTTATCGGATACCGGAACCGAAGCCGGATAGTGAATTTTGTGCCGGAACCGGAGCCGGATATTAACTGGATATAGGATCTGAATTTGTACATTGTTAGAAGTATTTGAGTCGTGCAAAAATATGAAAATATGTATTTATGGATTTAAGATTAATTTTTGGTTTGAATTTTTCATTCCATGTAAGGTCCATTCATGAATAGCTCGGAATTGCAGTCGCTTTAAAAAAATATAGTATTTTGACGTGCAAAAACAGTTTTATGATATTTGGAACCCCGGAACGATATCCAGCCAATCCCTGCTGCTAGGCTACAGGTAGTGGTACCAATAGAAGTTTTGCTTGTTTTAAGTTAAAAAGTGATTCCGTTATCACGTGTTTACAGTTGAAAGAAAAACAATCACATTTCGCACCAGGCTGTATGTGCATATGGTATGCGATGCCGTGCGCAGCACGAATGTATCCTTTTTGGTTTGAATTTTTCATTCCATGTAAGGTCCATTCATGAATAGCTCGGAATTGCAGTCGCTTTAAAAAATATAGTATTTTGACGTGCAAAAACACCACAAAAATCCGTATCCGGTACGTTTATACCGGATGTCGGATTTTGCCGGATACTAAACCGGAACCGAATATCCAGCCAATCCCTGCTGCTAGGCTACAGGTAGTGGTACCAATAGAAGTTTTGCTTGTTTTAAGTTAAAAAGTGATTCCGTTATCACGTGTTTACAGTTGAAAGAAAAACAATCACATTTCGCACCCGAATCAGCGTCAGCTAGCGCATAGTTCGGGGATAAATACCTAGTACAAGGCTTGCAAGCATACACTTGTCATATAGGCTGTATGTGCATATGGTATGCGATGCCGTGCGCAGCACGAATGTATCCTGCAGCATCCGTGTCGGCACAAGCCAAATTTACGAAAAAATGGAAAAACAGCTATAGTAATACGTAATATTTTTGACAAAAATGACTATGATAATATTGGTAGGGATGTGCTGATTAATAGGCATCGGTAATAGTGGGCACTTTTCATGAGTATCGGCATCGGTAGTGCAAAAATTCCCCGATTCTTTGCCGATACTTTTTGCACGTATCAGACAGCTGGAATGCTATCAATTTCACTTCTTGACACATATCAGCGTGTCTGTCTAATCAGGCAAACTGTATCTCTCTTGTGCTTGTGTTCGAAAAATCAATGGTAACGATATCTGTTTGCAAAGCATAACGTACTAAGGTTGGAATCGACATCGGTATCGGACAAAATTTTGGTATCGGTACATCCCTATAGGATAGTACTAGCATTCGGAATCGTTGTGATACTGCTGGATTTTTGTTGTCAGACGTCTAGCTGCTCTGTACACTTCACTTAAGCACCCATAAAATAGGCGTTATGCAACATAAAGTGAGATTTTTTGATACTTCAAAAATATGCCGGGGGCAGTTCAGTTCATCGTGGATCTGCGGCTTATCAGAAATCAAAACCAGTGGAGTTCTGTTTACTTAACGGTAATGAGGTCCACACTAAACTGACAAAGCCTTGCAAAGAACCATGTATCAGCCAACTTACAACACGTGCAACAGTTGTAGCTTCGTCTTGTTCCTCTTCATAATCAAGGAGTTCTTCGTTAATATCAGCCATTTTGTTACTTCAGAAAGTTAGACGAAAATATAGCGAACACTAAGGTTGTTTATAAAAATAATATATGTTAACGATCAAAATTAGTGAATACCGATATAAGCTATGTATGTAGTCAGTGTATACCTATGCAGCGTGTGACTAAAATTCCTGCCCGCCTTTGGCAGGGGATAAATGGAGGGCCAGGATTTATGCGAAATGTTTGCTTCTTTGTTTAGTCGCCCGGCT
The DNA here is from genome assembly GCA_030248215.1 of Enoplolaimus lenunculus. Classification (NCBI taxonomy): domain Eukaryota; kingdom Metazoa; phylum Nematoda; class Enoplea; order Enoplida; family Thoracostomopsidae; genus Enoplolaimus; species Enoplolaimus lenunculus. Next base: position 25,108 of record JASANG010003691.1, on the reverse strand, counting down.
TCCACTGGACTTACACGTTTCGCATAGTTGTGAAACCCAATGAAACACACCCCATCAACGTGGACCAGCCAGAATATAAAATCAGCCCCGTGGTGTAATGGTTAACGCGCTTCCATATCTCTCCGAGAAATAAAGGAGAAAAACCAAATATAGCAGTAATTCAGGAAACGGGGCGTCCCGTTCGTCCGTTTAGTTTTAACAATTTGGACGTATATACTAGTTGGAATCAAAGGTCGACACCAAGGTGCAACTGGAATTCCGGTTCCGGCATTTTTTCACCTTCCGGTTCCGGTTCCCGTTCCGGTAAATTTTTACCGGATTTGAGAATTCTGGTGTTATAATTTGGCCGTTTTCTTAACTTTGCTAATTTTTAAGAATCTCTTTTGAAAGCCACTTGTACTCCGAATATAAGCCACTAATGGTGGATTTCACTTCAGTCGATGATGAAATCCTAAAATAAACCAAATAAAATAAATACCTATGTTAGACCAAGGTTATTTCACAAATAATAGTGCAAAAAATAGGATTAAAGTGAAATTTTTGGTTAAATGCATTTTTCACTTTCCGGTTCCGGTTCAGGCAAAATTTTCAAATTCAGGTTCCGGTAAATTGTAATTTCGGTTGCACCCTGGTCGACACCTATTAGAACTATTGATGTCCCGATTAATAGACATCGGCAATAATCGCCACATTTGGTGAGCATCGGCATCGGCGCTGCCCAAAAATTGCCGATTCTTTTCTGATACTTTCTGCACGTAACAGTAAGCTGGAATGCTATCAATTTCATTTCCGGGCGCATATCAGTATGTCTGGCTCTGGTCAGTAAAACTATTACCTCTTACGTTTATGTTTAAAATAATTAATTGAAATGAACAGTTCTTATCAAAGTATATAATCGTTAATGATGGTTAGGGTCAGGGTGCAACCGGAATTACAATTTACCGGAACCGGAATTTGAAAATTTTACCGGAACCGGAAAGTGAAAAATGCATTTCACCAAAAATTTCATTTTAATCTTATTTTTTGCTCTATTATTTGTGAAACAACCTTAGTCGAACATAGGTATTTATTTTATTTGTTGTATTTTAGATTTTCGTCGTCGACTGAAGTGAAATCCACCATCATTGGCTTATATTCAGAGTACAAGTGGCTTTCAAATGAGATTCTTAAAAATTAGCAGAGTTGAGAAAACGGCCAAATTTTAACACCGGAATTTTTAAATCGCTAAAAAATTACCGGAACCGGAAGGTGAAAAAATGCCGGAACCGGAATTCCGGTTGCACCCTGGTTAGGGTCAAGGTGACTCACTGGAGCAGAGCGCAAGCATACAAAGTTTAAAACTATTTTCCCTGATTTTATCACCCCGCATATCACAAATAAAACAGGAAGAGAATTTGGCGTACCTCATCACGACAATCAGGGAAAACAGGACAATGAGGTTCTATAAAACAGGAAAATGAGGTTCTATAAAACAGGGAAAATCTGCGTTTTGCGTTATTTATACCAGTACCAAACCCCCGTTAAATGTGTGCCAGCATTTAAATCCACAAACGTATTGGTTTGACTGCAAGTACTTAGATAAAGCAGGACGAGTGTGAAACGTAAAAAAGTACACTGCTTGAATAGGTTTGGCTGCTAATATTTGCTTTTCCAAAATAGATAGATGCTTCTTCCTTTACGAAACCTGCAACATCAAGACATTCTGTATCCGCAAGTGTCTCAAACGATGACAAATTCTACGGAAATGTCAAGAGTAGTAGCTATCTCATGCCAACGAAAACCACATATGTAAATATATTAAATAAAGAAATGTTAAGTATAAGTGAATATATCAATATGGATTGTATTGCTGAGATGCTTTTTATGTTCAGTTTTGACTTAACTCCAGGTTTCTTAATAAGCATTTTGGTCTTCAATAAGTTGAGTTTCCCGTGAGGTCTATCTCAAACTATTAATAACTGGAACCGGAACTGCACATTCATAGAAACATTCGCCTTTAAAGTTTAATTTTGTAGTCTGAGTATAAGTTCCGAATCGACCTAAAGCAGTGATCCATTTAAAATCTGTCTATGTGGCTCGGTGAAAATACCTTTGAATCTCATGATTTGAGGGCTTAGACTGCATTTTTCGAAAAATCAGCACCCTTGGAGCTTTCAATGCTAAAGTTGGCTGAACTGATGCTGAACATTTTACAGTAGCATAACGTAGTCCTGTGGCGTAACTCCTGTTCACACTTGCAAGATTTTTGCAGCGAAATCTTACACGTGCAACTTGCATGCGCAAGTTTGGTCACAAAGCAGCTTTGAAGTTCTTGCGGCTGCAATTATTCGCTAGAATTAATTCTCTTTTATTTAATTCGCATTTGTGAACGCAGTTGCAAATCGATTGATTGGTGAATCGGAATGCACATTTCAAAACAGTTACGCAAACGTTTAGTCATTTGGGCCCAAAAAATCAGCCTTGTACAGTGACCAGTAGATTAATTGGCAACATTTTGTCTGCGATGTAACCCAATATGATATTCCAAAACAGTGGTTGTCTGCTAACATCATGCGAGGTTCACGTTATAACTGGGGCAGCCCGGTACACGTTTTGCCCATGTTGATTTGACATCAACCTAAAATTTTGTGATCTGAATAACGGTTATGAGACAAAATGTGAGTGTCTCGCTTGAGATAACCTGATGCGGCGTTCACGTTATAACTGGGGCAGCTTGGAACACGTTTTGTCCAAGTTGATTCGACGCCAACATAAAATTTTCTGATCCGTATAGCGAATATGTAGACGAAATGTGAATGTCATATGACAGTGGCTTACAAATCACTAATGTCAAGCGATCATCGTATACAAACAACCATTTGTCATATGATACTGCGGGACATTTATGCGAATATCATATGATATTCCAAAATTCTACTAAATATCATATGATATTTATACAGGACAATGGAATTGCCGCTAATTAAAAGTACACTGCAAAAAATGGGATTCTCCGAAATAGGCTCTACGGGACTACACAAACTGAGTCAAATTCGACTCCGCCAGAGTCAAACGTGGGGCACGCTAAATAAAGGGTTTGAATCAATTTGTGTAGTCCCGTAGAGCCTATTTCGGAGCGAGTCAATTTGACTCACCATTTTTTGCAGTGTAAAAAGTCGTATAATGTAGCATTAAATGATTTCGCAAGTCTAATTGAATCAGGTCAACGGTGCATGCCGATTTCCACTACCGGTTGGTTGGTTCCTTTAGGGATTAAAATTCAATTTGCCGGCACAACAAAACAGTAACCATCGTACCGAAAGGATTGCCGCCTGCAGGAATTCGTTTGCGTTTAAGCAAACTATTGCATTTACCTGAAGCATCGTTTGGCAATTTGCCAATAGTACCTTAATATGATATCTTAGTCGTATTTTGTGTGTCGGCCTCGTTCAAGGCAAATTTTTGAGTTGCGATGTTAGCAGCAACACCATTTTGCATTCTAAAATTTAAGTTTATATTTTTGCAGATTATGGATTTTTAGCCAAAATAGAATTATTATTAATTATCGGACCCATGTATAGAACACGGCCGGATCGTTTTCCGGAGGGGCTATAATAGAGTCAGTTTAAGTTTTAGACTAATTTTTTGCTTAGGTTAGAATGCCCGTGCTTTGTATTGCAATAACACATATTCGGCTTTTGTCTGTTCGTATCATTTGATGCAGCCCCAGTTATAACGTGAACCACCCCGCATTAGGTAGGTGTGCTTAGTGTCTAACGGGTCGCGTAACGACAAAATATGAGAAATGCAATGTTCTGCTTTGTATTACTGACAATCGAAATCGTTTTAAACTTTTTCATCAATAGTTGTGTTATTCATGAATCCCTGTGTCTTGAAAAATCTCTGGCGTAACTTGCTGAATTTATCTATGTTTGAAGAAGAAACTAAAAAATTTTAATAGACGTTAGACTATTAACAGGTTTAAAATACCTTAGTCTGACCAGCCATATTGATTATCTTACCAAATGTGCGCGTGCTCAATTTCGTTTACTTAACAAGTTTTCAACTGCAGCCGCAATACATACAAGTTACACCGGCCAGAATTATATTATCCGTAAGCAGAAAAGTTTTTCAGACCTATTGCAAAATTTCATACATGAAAGAGTTAAGGCTGTGAAATTAGCTTAGGTTTAAACAATTTATCAATTTTAAACCGTTTCTGTTCAACAGGTCATCAAATTGTTATTTTCGGGAAGGTGTCGTCTTTATAGAAAGGTGGGTGCTCGGTAAACGTCGACCGTTCGAGAAATCTTGGATCCGCCACGTCATGTCTTCAAAAATCTTATAATGGCTGTGTGGCAGTGATCTGATTTTAGGTTCGATTTGGACTTTATATAAGTCAACAGTTGACACTTAAACTTAATATGCAAAACTGTATTCCGAGATTTTGAGTTTCGCTTTCTCATTCATAAAATTCTGGACTAATGTTACTTTTAGGGCCGCAACAGTAGATTAAGCGTATTCCTACGCCTGAAGCCTAAGCTTAAGCAAAAAATGTAAAATCTAGAACGTAAGTCATTCTTTTACAGACCCACCAGAAACCGGGACGGCCCTAAAAATAACATGCGCCTAAAACGCGCGATCTTCAATCTTATCTGTTTTCTGTAAAAATCCACTTAAAAGGCAGAGGTTGATTTTAGGTGACGTCTCTGTAACCCAATTATTGTTTTCAATGTAACATTTTGATATTTGATGCTAAATCTACAGCAGGCGTTAAAAGTACCATTGGCCGGAACTTTCGCAAATTAAAAGACATGATTTTCATGGCAAAAAATACTTACTTTCTACATTGGCTGGGTTGCAGACACATGACACAAATTCGACCTCTGATTGGGGTGGATCTCGGACTTGGCCAACACAAAGAGATAACATTTCTGATCAAAAATTTGGCTAACCCAATAGACCCTGAAGGTGTCAACTGTCTCGGAGCAGACGTATATACCACTAATAGCTCCACGCTTTTTTAAAAACGTGAAACGCGTTGTGTATTTTCGATACGGGAAACATCGCATGAATGACCAACTATTAATTATATGGCCAATGTTACTTTGAGGGGCGTAACAGTGAATCATGCGCGTTCCTAAGCCTAAGCCTAAGCCTAAAGCCTGTGACCAACTATTAATTATATGGTAAAGCTTGAATGAGCATTAAGAAACGTTCGATTTAAAGTCAAAGCTGCAAAAGTTAAGCATTGACTTAAAGTTAAAATCCGGCTTAATTCATGCATGTCTGTGTAACCCATGTTCCAATGTAAAAACATGTTCATAACAGTAGTATAAGCATATAGAGTCTAAAGCTTCAAAAATAGTCTAAAACTTAAGCTTGCTCTATTGCAGACCCGCTGAAAAATGCCCCGCCCTTGATTATGCATGGATCGAACTTCGCAATTGCATAGTTTTAACAACCTGTAAAACGAAGGTATACATCAGCGTACAACCAGAGGTCTGCCTCCGGCTCCGGCTCCGGCAGAAAATCGGCCTTCAGCTCCGGCTCCTGTATGAATTTTTGTCGGAGGTTCCGGCAATTTCGGTAGTAAAATTTCGCATAATTTTCCTAAATTTATCTGTGTAGCGCGTTTCGATTGACTTTTGTCACAATTTTCATGAAAGAATTGCCGAAATTTGGCAGAAAATTAGCGTGAAACAAACAACTTAACAACATTGCGCAGATATTGGCTAAAATTAACTAATTAACCATTATTTTTACTATTTAATTTCGCCTCACCTCCGGCTCCTGCAAGTTTCGTTGACCTCCGGCTCCTGCAAGTTTCGTTGACCTCCGGCTCCGGCTCCGGTATTTTTCGCCTCCGGTGGCACCCGGGTATACATTGTAAACAAATCTTTAAGCATCTTTCTTGAAAAATCTAGGCAACAGAGATTTCCAAAATTGCACAAAGTTTACAAACAACCTGATAAGCGCAGGATTTTTCATTGAATTATGAAAACTTCACATTAGCTGAAATTGGCGGAACTTCCGGCAGAAATTCTACAGACTTCGACCTTCCACTTTCGTCTATTACCGTTTTTTTGCCTTTATAAACCTGAGGGCAATCGCAAGCTAATATTAGTATTATCTGGGTAACATGAATGTCGATTTTTTGCCAGAACCGGAACCAGTGTCGTATTGTTACTTTTACCCCTATAATATTTACCAGGGCCAATGTAAAGAACAAAGGCGGAACAGTATTTCAAGCATACCTATTCCTAAGCCTAATCCCAATCCTAAGCCAAGCAAAAAAATCAGTCTAAAGCTTAAGCTTACTCTTTTCTTTACCCAGAGAAAAACGTTCTGCCCCTGATCTTTACATGGGACTTTACCCCCATATTGGCTCACAATTTACCGCATCGCGTTTTTGCCTCTCACAGGCTATCACATTTTTACTATCAATAGCTATGATATCTTTTTCCCTTCGTGTTGTCTTTTTTGTGCTCCATCCTTTCCATTTTCAAACTGCAAGTTCTCTCTACCTACCGAATTTTTACCTGCAGAAATTTAAACGTCTGATGTATCTACCCATCAAACACATTATTTTATCAGGCGGACACTCAAGATTTTCTATCCGTAATTATTAAAATTGCGTTTATCCCATCGCTCATCGTGATTTGTCTAAAGCCCTATTCACATGACCAAGTTTTTGCCGCGAAAACTTTCACCTGCAAATTGCACACAGACTCTGCATTTTTTCATCACACCCAATGATCAAACGGCTGCAATAAATTCATTGAACTTGCATGGTTGTTCACGCATGTGAACTATATCCTTAGCAATGATTTTTAATGAATTTTTTGCAAAGTGCTTGTTGAAGCTGCAACTTCTCGCAGCTAAAACTTGCACGTGGGTTGGTTTTTTTTTTTTATTTTTTTTTTTTTTTTTTTTTTTTTTTTTGTTTTTTTTTTTGTGTTTTTTTTTTTTTTTTTTTTTTTTTTTTTTTTTTTTTTGTTTGTGTTTTGTGTTTTTTTTGTTTTTTTTGTTTTTTTGTTTTTTGGTTTTTTTTTTTTTTTTTTTTTTGTTTTTGTGGTTTTTGGTTTTGTTTTTGGCTTTTTTTTTTTTGGGTGCTGTGTCTTTGTTGTGTTTTGGGGGTCTCCTGTTTTTGGGGCGAGTCTCCAAAGGGTTGCGCCATACTTGACGTCCGGCGCCGTCCGATACCTTGCGTCAACCGTACTGGAGCCGTTCGTTACCGCCCGTCACCATACATTATCGCACGTTATTTGTGTACGATACCGCACGGTGACGGACAGCGCCACACGTCAAAAAAGTATAACGCAACCCTAACAATGATCCTATTCGTAATCCAAAGCCTAAGCCAAAGCAAATAAGTTAGTCTAAAGCTTAACCTGACACTATTACAGCCCCGCAGGAAAACGATTCGGCCTTGTTCTATACGATGGGCCACAATTTTTAATTTCAGTGAATATTTAATGCATTATAATATTTCAAACAAATCGCAGCTGTCGGTTTAGTCTCGTCCGCAAAACGTCGTAGACAAATCCATAAATTCAACGCTAAATTTTCAAAATATCGGGACGCTTTGAATAGCTAATTTAAATAATAATAATAATAATGCACTAGCTAAGTAATTATTTAACAGAATCATATTCTATTTTTAGGATATATATCGACAGTGGCCTTGAATTTCGACGACTCCATTGTAGAGTAATCAAATTGTATTTTCTGACACTGACACGATATATCACTGACTCTTGTGTAGAGCCATCTGTTTCGGTTGAATTTTACTATAATTGGAAACAGTCAATATAAAGCATGCATTATTCATGTGCAAAATCTCGAGTGACACGGCATTTAATGAGATTCGGTTTAATTATTCGTTATATTTAAAAGGCTGATCGAGTACGGTTTTGTAGCCGAATAATTTGATATTTTGCAGACAAATTTGTATTTTCCGACACTTGCTGGTTTGAGTTTTCTGGTCTAGTGGATAATCGCTATTTAACAAGAGTGTACAACTGTGCAAATATTTTGCGTAGAAAACAATGTATCCGGCACACATTGCGTTTTTACCGTACCCCCTTTATTTAGAGTAGGGCACAACCGGCGTGAACCATGACACTTTATGTATGCGGCGTCAAACATGATCCTGTTATGGTTTAATTTACGGGTATTCATGTGACAGCGACCCCCTCTAAACAAGGGGTGGGTCGGCCAAAACTGCAACGCTCGATGGTATATTTTAGTGGAATCAAAGTGACGACGCCAAAATTGCTTGTCCTATTGGGACTCGTACACTGGCGAACAGGGACACAGAAGAACTTGGAAACTGGGTGGCGGCTTAGACTTATAGGCTTACGTTAGGCTTATGCTTACAGGATTACGCTTGGGTTTTCGTTTATACCTGGAGGGCAAACGCTTGAACCATTATTTGCCATAGCTTTATTTTTTCTTGAGTACGCTTTTTCTCAACCACAGTTGATCCTATAGGCACACGAATACATATACCAGTGACCTAGCTTGGAACTTCGGGAGGGCACAATGTAATCTAAGCGAAAATTGCTGGCCGCTAGGATCCACAAGGGTATTCTAAACCATGTCAAAGGTGTTTCTTCTATTTTCAGGAAAGAATATATCCTTCCCTCCCCCCATCCATATCTATACACCCCTAATACACAATACACCCAAATTCAAAGTTCAACGTAAGTCCAACGCTAGTTTGCGTAGCGCGACTCGAGTTTGAAAAACCTTGAAACATTTGAACTCAAGTGAAACATATCGAAGGACTCTGTGTGAAATAAGTCTCAAGTTATCAAACACAAACCGATTAATTTTCAACGAAAGTTCGGGTAAGTTCAAAGTGCAGTTTCGTGTCAAAATTTACTTGTGATTGCTAATTTTTGAGATATATTTCAGTACCTAACAATATGTTTCCACTATGTCTAGCTCTGCTTCAAAGGTACACAATCATGCGGTGCTTTTGAAGTCTTAGGGTCGGGGCTTGGCGCCTCCAAACATATCCGTTTACGTGAGAGGCGTTCTATTAACCACCCCTCTAACAGTTCCGTCTTGATGATTTTAATACTTAAAGGGATGAAATGTTTTGCGGGGGTTGAACGAGTATGATCATGTAATATTGTGCTAGCGAAATGTTTTTTGGGAGGGAGAAAATTACGCTGTAATACTAAAGTTGCGAAAATACCCGCGCCCCAGGCACGTAGGCAGCTCACTTTTCTAGGGGGGCTGAATATTTTTTCGGCAGTGCATTCAAGGGTTTTCAATGAGTGACATCCAAGGTTGAAAACTTTCTAGGGGGGCCCAAAATCTTCCAGGAGGGGATGAGCCCCGCCCCTGGCCCCCGTCTTGGCTACGGGCCCGCCGCGTCCACGGTTTTAAAGACGAAAGGATCAATTCTAAATTTGCGTTCAATCTGCTTGCTCGCGTTGCATTCAGTCACTACTGGCAATTTCTATATAATTCCTGTTATCTTCCTAAATAAAACAAACTTAAGCCTTTGACATACTGCATTGACCTGAATAAGAGAGGGGGTAATAAGAGCGGGTGTCCCCATTTAGAGTCCCGATCAATAGGAGTCCGTATCCCTAATAAGAGTCTGTAAGCGGATAGAGTCCCTAAACCCTATTTATAGTCCATAAATGACAATTATCCCTAATTTTAGCGCATAAATGTGGGTTAGTGTCTGGAGAGGCCAAATAAATATCAGTCCCCCTTCTTATTCGGGTCACTACAGTAGGCTAAACCAGGATGTGTAGCTTTTGTACCTTTAATGGTTTAGCTGGCCACGTATCATTCGCATTAATTCATTTTTGATACTAAATATTGTCAGTAATGGTGCTAGGAGCAGGACGATCTTTGAATGACTTTTAAGCTCATGACATGGTTATTTGCGAGCCAGCTGCGACGTTTCTAAATTTAGCAGAGTAAATTGTTTATTCTCGGCGGCTTTGTGTTACGCGATACGCATAAGTGGACAGTAGCTTTTAATCAGCGTTTGACATTGATGATTTTTGAAAACCAATTATGGTTTTGGACGGCAGCAGGTACGTCCAATCAGGCTCAGTTGTTGTTTCCTGGCTTTTTCTGAGCCAGTTTTATATCGGCAGATTTAGTGCTGAAATTTCGTAAAAATATAAAGCGCGTAAAACCAAAATGTGTAACAGCTTCATTTTACAGATATTTGCAAAAATTAGCAAATTGAATATCAGTTTAACTACATAATTTCGCCTCACTTGCGGTTTCACATCGAGTTTGGCCAATGTAAAGAACATGGACGGAACAGTATTATAAGCATAAAGCCTAAGCCTAAGCATAAAGCGTAACAATAAGCATATTCCTAAGCCTAAGCATAAAGCGTAACAATAAGCATATTCCTAAGCCTAAGCATAAAGCGTAACAATAAGCATATTCCTTAGCCTAAGCCTAAGCATAAAGCGTAACAAAAAGCATATTCCTAAGCCTAAGCATAAAGCGTAACAATAAGCATATTCCTTAGCCTAAGCCTAAGCATAAAGCGTAACAAAAAGCATATTCCTAAGCCTAAGCATAAGCCAAGCAAAACAATCAGGCTAAAGCTCTTAAGCTTACTGTTTTCTAGTCCCACAGAAAAACGTTGCGCCCCTGATCTTTACATAGGCGTCCGGTTTTTACCTCCAGCAAATTTTGTTGACCTTCGTTTGCAGCTGCGGTATTTTCAACTCCGGTTGCACTCTGTTTAGGTTTCAAATTTGTTTTAAACGTCTATTTCTACGGTAGAAATTAAATTTTAAATTCAAATATACCTGTCCTACAGTAGAGCTAAACTGGCAGTATTAATAGCTTGCACAGCAAGCTATTGCTGCAAGCATTCACGCTGGATTGACTACTGCGTCTATAATTATTTTGTAGCTGATAAGCATATATTAATCCGCATTTGCCGAATTTGTTGTAAGAAATCTATTTAATTGTTCAAATTTTAGCTTATTTTACTCTGCAAATCCTGTGTAAAATTCATTCCGTCTCGAATACGAATTATTCCAATGTGGTCACGGGGGCCGCTAGAATATCGCATCAAAGCAAGTGTGCATCTGGGGGTCAGTCAAAAATTTGTCACGGTGCCTAAATATTCAAAAAATGGTTGCGGAACGCACCGATGAATAGTTGCGCTCATATGCGAACCGGGCATCCGATGATGCCAATTTACTCGTTTACTATACGCTTATATACAGATATTAAATTTTTAAGCTTTAAATCTGAAGTGATTTTACACAAAAAAACGACCGCTCGCTAAATTTCAAAGGGTTAATTGTTGAAATATCGTTTATTTCAATTAGCAACGTCGTATTTTAGTACACTTTTAATATTATATGATTGATTTTATTTGAACAAATATACATTTATAAGAACTCAAAAGTGAAAATAAATTATTTTAACGTTTTTTTGTGCTGTATAATTGCATCTTCAAGAGTGGACAAACGAAACAGCCGATAAACTCGAGGAAATGTTTAGTCAATTTTTGTGACGTAAAAATTATATGGCGTATTTGTTACTTGTGCAATACTCTTATTTTGTAATTTTGTTGCAATTGCAATATGGAATGTAAATTAAGTCAAATTTGAGTCAAGCTTTGTAATTCGTGCAGGCTCGTAGTCAGCTCACCTTGCTAGGGGGGGCCTAAAAATTTTTGGCCAATGTTACTTTAAGGGACGTAACAGTATATTAAGCGTATTCGTAAGCCTAAGCCTAAGCATTGCAAAAATGTGTTTCTAACCTAAGCCGAAGCCTAGCCTAAAGTCTATTAAGCAAAACAAATGTAATCTAGATCTAAACTTACTATTTTATAGACCCTCCAGAAACCTGGGGGCCTAAAAATTTTTCATGACGGGCATTCAAGGATTTTCAATGAGTTGCAAACAAGGTTGAATATTTTCTATGGGGGGCAATATTTATCCAGGGAAGCCTGAGCCCCTTTGACTCACCATTTTGTGCGGTGCAGATGCATTACAAATGTTTACGTTTGTACCACACAACTTGCTTTTGGCGTATGGCTCGCTTCTCTCACGAGGTTTTTCTCCAACTTGTGTGCCCTCCCTCGTCAGAAATTTCTGAAGGCGTCACTAGTAAGTGGACCGAACCTGGCGAGGGATTCGTCGAGTGTGGGTAGTTGGCCATACAGCAGGATGGGCTACACTCCGACACTGGCAAAACCCTTCTGGCTCCTATGTCTTTGCTTTACCCCAATCATAATTTGCTGCGCCGCCGAAAACTTTTCCCACACTTAGAGTGATAATTTTTATAAGCCGAAAATGACTATGAAACTTAAATTTGCAAAATTTCAACTCCATAAATTCATTGAATCTAAAGATAGAAGAAAACCTAATTTAGAGACGTATTCAAACCGGCAGTTTGGGGTAAAAGCATTTGTGTTGCGGTTGCTATTAGCAAGAGCGCATAATACAAGTGTGCAACTCTTGCGGTTTCGCATGGTTCAAAATGTACCACCGGGCGTTGCGTTTTTGGCCGACTTACTCCTTGTTTAGAGGGGGGTCGCTGTCACATGCAATAACCCTAAATTAAACTATAAGCGGATCATTTTTGCTGGCGGATACATAAAGTGTCATGGTTTGCACTGGTCGTAGCCCCCTCTATATAAAGCATGGCAGGCCAAAAACGCATCGCGTGCCGGCTACATACTTTTCTACACAAAATGTACCCAGTTGCATACTCTTGTTAAAATATGCATTATCTACTCTTGTAATTAGCCAGTAAGATCGATCTCCCGTTTTAGTATAAACGTATGAAGGTGATGATTGCAGTGTAGAATTTCCGTTATTAACGTTACTACTGTATATTTCAATCAGAACTTCAAAAATAGACACAAATTTATTCTTTATATCTGTTTGGTTAAATTTTTGGTAAAATACGTGAAAGCCGAAAATAATATATTCAAATACTTCTGACATTGAAGATGCAGTTTATGCACGCGGTCACAAGATAAACTTGCGTTAACGAACATTATTATCCGACTGCCGTGTCGGCGTTCAAAGCGCTAGAAAATGATGTTATATGGTCGTTTTGTGAACAATAAACAAGAGTGAGCAGGATGGATCCACAAATTTCAGACGGGAGGCTATGAGATACGTACCGGACAAAGAGAAACTCGCAATCGAGTCAAACGATACGTTAAACGCGCAATTTGGACGCTGAATAATTAATTACTAAACTTTGGCTTTGCGCAATCTCAGTACGGATTCGATCCGTCGTATTGGCGTGGGACGCGCCTAGAATCCGCAATCACTAATTGTGTGTCTCGTTTAGTGTTTTAATTTTTAACAATATTTTTCTGTTTTTTTTGACAAAATGAAAAAACTGTATTTTTTCTATCATCGCTGCCCCAATCCCAGCGCAGTATATTGAGAGAAAGTTTTTTAGTCGTTTATATTTCTTAAAAAAAGTAGCGAATTTTCATGTTTTACGAGAAGAAGTTAATATATACTTCAAAATAAGTGATTATTTTATTATTGTTATATTTTATCAATCTGTTTCAAAAAATAAACAGCGTAACCTTGTTTATGATGTGAAGTTTAAGTTTAGCTTTCAAATTTTTAAATATAGGCCAGGGCAGTGCCGGAGCAAGCAGGGGTGGGGGTTCCCCCGCAAATTCCACGGTGGGGGCCGCCAAACTCGCGAGCGAGGAACTAGAAGCATTTTAAAACTTAAACGGTTTTTGATTCAACCGGTTAGGTGCGGGGGCCCCTTTAGGGGTTGGGGCACCTCCAAACTGGGAGGTATGGGGGTGGCTACTCCGGCCCTGGGCCAGGGTCGGTACTTTAATAAGTGTTTCTGTTGCTTTTCGTGTATAGGCAGTAAAAAATGGTTTTCTTAATTGTATTAGGTTATTATTTTATTTTACTAACAGGTTTTATTTAAATTTGGTTAAAAATTATTTTGAACTCGGCCATGAATTTTTACGCAATTCCTATTAAAGAAAGTTACATTTAAACCTCCATCCAAACTAATATATTTGATTTTGGACGATAATTACTATGATGAACGTAACAGTAGTGTAAGCATATTCCTAAGCCTAAAGGCCGCGAAGAACCGCTTTAAATTAAAACTTAAACTTTCTCTATTGAAGTTGCGCAGAAAAACAGGCTACCCTTCAAACTAGCATTGCTTTCGTTTTATAAAGGATTCGATGTAGTTGACTGATCCATTGCGTCATCAAGATCCACGTTTTGTGTTTGCATTACACTTTTTTTGGGTATAAATAGCACCGCAGGCAACCATTTGTTTTTGATCCACCCGCCATATTTAAACTTGACCAATTTCAAAATATTGAACCGCGACTCGGCTGGTTTGAAATTTTACTGACGTCAACAAATTTGCTTTACCTTCGTATAACAACAACAATAACCCTAACATTTAATTTCAAATAAAACGACAAGTGATTAGTTTTGTAATATTTGTCGTTTAAAATGTATAATAACGAGTATTTTTGCAACTACGACAGCTTAAAAAATGTTCAATTGCCAATTTAAACCGCCGATTCAAATTTAGGACAAACTTTTTGTGCTGTTTTTTAGCGTTTTTTAAATTTGTCAAATTTTGTACAAATAAAATTAAAATCACTGCACTACAACAACGAATATACCTCTGTTTAAGAAAATACTTATTTTTAAACGAACGGTGTCGTTAAAAGCGTTGGGGTCTACCGCTTAAGGTTGCGCTATACTCGGCGTCCGGAACCGCACGTCATCGTGCGTCATCCGTACGCCGCCGTTCGTCACCGTCCGTCACCATACGTCATCGAACGTGAGTTATTTGCCTACGATAGCGCACGGTGACAGACGGCGCCGTACAAGGGCGAATGGCGCCGTACGGGTGACGCAAGGTGACAACATTTCTGATATTTATGAAAAACATTCTTACATTTAAGAAATTTAACTAGCAAGGTGCAGTTGAAAAGTATTTCTGTTTTATCACCGAAAAGTTTTCAAAAAAGTTTTGAAATAAAGTCTGAAAATAAACGTTTTCCAGTTAGTTTTAGAAAAATTGTCTTAAATATCAGAAAAACTTTTCAGATTTGCCACAGAAAATAGTTTTCTGAATAAATTCAGAAATGCTTTTTTTGCGTGCGAACAGCGCCATACGGGTGACGGACGGCGCCGGACGTCAACAAAAGTATAGCGCAACCCTTAATCGTGGCTGGTTTCCCCAAATTGGTAGCGCATAAATATGGTGTTTTGCTTAGATCTGCATAATTACACTGTCGTTGAGAATTTCATGAGAGTCCTTTTGAAATTTCATGCAAGGATGGGAATACAAGACAGGATAACGGGAAAATATCACCGTGAGAATTTTTAGAAAGGCTTAAACAACGCAATTTTAGACGCTGTTGTTTGTTTCTGCGCATGGTTTGGTTTTGGCTTTGATTGATTAACTTTTTTTGTTTATTTTTCTCTCAATTTGTTACGCGTCGTTTAATCATACAAATACAACGTAAACCATTGGAAAATGGCAAAAAAATCATTAAAAAGATGACGAAATATTGTAAAATAAAAATAGTGGCCAATGTTACTTTTTGAGCAGTAACAGTAGATTAAGCGTATTTCTCAGCCTAAGCCTAAGCAAAAAAAGTAGTCTAGAATGGTAAACCTACACTTTTACGGACCCACCACAAGTCGGGACGGCCTTAAAAGTAACATATAGCAATTCCTGTATCAGGATTAAGGATTGTATCGCATCCCTGTAGGAATTGGAGCGCAGCTTCGGGTAACCGTCCGAACATTGGTCAGTGTTTTTCAGTGTGAAATTAAGGTTCAAAAGCAGGCCGCGATGTAGGCCGGTGAAACAGCAAAACCATAGCATGCACCAGGGTTCCAACCGGAACTAGTTTTGGTCGGAAGTGGAATCGGAATCGGAATCAAATTTTCTGTCGGAGCAGGAATCGGAATCAAGTTTTAGTATTTCTATAAGAGTTAAAAAGGTGTATAACTTTTGTTGCAGTATGCCTGTTTCCGTTGCTGTTCACTGTTTCAGTAAAAATTGTTTATATAGCTGACGAAATACACGTAAGAACTCGGAATATTTACTAAGAAACCAACAGAATAAATAGCAAATGAACGAAACAAAACGAAACAAGCAAAATCTAAGTTCAATCATCTTAAAAACTTATTACCGAAAAATCAGAATTCCGACATCGTAACAGCAGTCAGCCGGAATCGGAATCTGAAGTCAAATTTAGCCGGAATTTTTAGTCGGAATCGGAATTCCGATGGAACCCTGGCATTCACTAAGCAAACTAAGTATACATCAAGATTTGACACTTGTCAAGCATACGGTACTCACTGCAAAAGTGTCAGATATTTCTAAAAGTTAGCATCTGTCAGCTAGCTGCCCACAAACTTCTAGGTTTGTGCTTGGCAAAAACCTACATACATAAATTTGTATATATATATCAGCAAAAACGTACTGTACACTGCAAAAAATGGTGAGTCAAATTGACTGTCTCCGAAACAGGCTCTATACTTGACTACACAAACTGAGTCAAATTAGACGCGGCCAGAATCAAACGTGCGACTCAGTGAGTCCCAGTTGACTGTGGCAGAGTTGAATTTGACTCAGTTTGTGTAGTCCGATAGAGCCTATTTCGGATAGAGTCAATTTGACTCACCATTTTTTGATCCAATCAAACATGTTTTACAAAATCGAGTAATTCCGCCCACCCACCCCCAGGACACTTGGAGCGAAACTCGTTGCGGATGGCATGACAGCCGTGAGAGAAAGCGAATTTTTTATATTTTTCAGCAACGTTTCGTCAGTTTTTAAGAAAGCATTTTGCTAATATTTTGAAAAAAGTTTTGTTTCCGTTGCTTTCCTCCCGTTTATTTTCCGTTGCGTTGACCTGTGCCTACCCCTGGTTGTTTTAACGATCCATCGTGAACGATTTATTCAAGCTAAAAATTTTAATTAAAACAGCGACGGGGTGGGTGCACTGTGGGAGGCAGTGCAACAGTGGTTGGTCGATTTCAGTATAATTACACAGTCCACTACACTCAATTATGTTTGCTTTGAAATTTCGTATGTAAACGTAATCGAAATTGTTTGTTCAAAATGTGCTCTTGTGAATTGTTTTCAATTCAGTGGCCAATGTAAAGAACAGGGGCGGAACAGTATTATAAGCATATTCCTAAGCCTAAGCGTAAGTCTAAGCGTATGAACGAGCATATTACTAAGACTAAGCCTAAGCCTAAACCAAGCCAAAAAATTAGTCTAAAGCTTAAGCTTACTCTATTACAGTCCCACAGAAAAAGTCTTCGCCCCTGATATTTACATGGGTTAATTGAGTTAAAAGCAGTGTACTTTGAATATTTGAATATCTGTTATATTTAATGGTTTGCAAGTTAAATTTTTAAGTTTATTTATTTCTGTAAGAGTCTAAGACGTCTTCTTGTTCTTGGTTGGTATTAGGTTAGGTTTCTAGGCACTTGTTGCACCCTTCCAAACCATTATGTCCACATGTAATAAAGTGCAGTCAGTATATACTGACCAGGAGCATGCAGTCGGCATACAGATGACGATAGAAGCGGAGAGGCGGACTGCGTGGCGGGACTGTCTGCCTAAGGTTCCGTAGCTCGCCAGTTCGAAACCACGGGTGACTTGCTTTTCCAACTGCTTTAGTTAAAAGGTCTGAAGTCCCGGTTCCTACGTTGACTGGCAAAGCCTAATCATAAGCTTAACGTCGCAATTGGAAAATTATTTTCTGAAACTGCTGTGTTAAAAGGGTCCAAAAGCCAGTATTTGAGAGAAGTAGGCATGATTTAATTCAAGGAAACATGACTACTTAAGTTCCATTAGCTTATTCCATGATAGGCTAGCGACTGACAAACATAACGTTTTCATTATTTTCGGTTTGTTTAGAATTGTCTGTATAAAATGCCGAAAACCTCACGCAATAATTGGCCCATGTATAGAACAGGGCCAGAACAGTAGTATAAGCATATTCCTAAACCTAACCCTAAGGAAAAAATAGTCTAAAACTTAAACGGACTCTATTATAGCCCCTCCGGAAAACGATCCGGCCCTGTTCTATACATGGACCCAGTAATTCAACAACGTAGCCAAGTGAATATCGTGCTGATTTACTTTTTCTCCAAACCTAATGGCTGAAATAATGAAATTGGCTTTGGCTTAAGCTCAGGTTTAGGCTTCAGATTGACAATAAACACTACACTGTAAGAAATGGTTAGTCAAACTTAATATCTCCGAAATTGGCGGCTACATAAACTGAGTCAAAATTTCGACTCCACCTGAGTCAAATTCGACTCCATTCAACTCTGGCGGGGTCGAATTTTGTTGACTCAGTTTGTGCAGTCAGGAAAAGCCTATTTCGGTGAGAGTCAATTTGACTCACTATTTTTTGCAGTGTAGCACGACAAGAGACTTTTGCTTTCTATCAAATTAACACTGATGTTGGTGAACGGTCAACAAGTTTTTGCGGTAAGGTTGATTTTTATATATTTTATAAAAATCTCACTAACAATAATCAGTTCAAATTGTAACCGAGTTCAAACACTTAATTACTTTTTGACAAATAATTGGCAAGCAATTAATTGTTTACTGTGCAATTAGTTTGACATTTGAGTAATTGACCAGTTCAATCAGCGATAGCATAGTTGCCTGGCAACCGTAGGCAACTGCAATTCATTTCGTTGTCGTCCGTATACTGTTTTTGGCTATTTAATATGCCATTGTTTTCGTGGCCAATGTTACTTTTAGGGCCGTCCCGGTTTTTGGTGGGTCTGTAAAAGAGTAGGCTTACATTCTAGACTACATTTTTTGGTTAGGCTTAGGCGTAGGCTTAGGTTTACGCTTAGAAATACGCTTTTGCGACGCTCAGGCTTAGGCTTAGAAATACGCGTAATCTACGGTTATGGCCCTAAAAGTAACATTGGCCGTTTTTGTGGTCAATGTTAATTTTAGGGCCGTAACAGCAGATTAAGCGTATTCCTAAGCCTATAAGCTTACGCCTAGGCGTTGGAAAAGCGTATTCCTACGCCTAAGCCTAAGCGTTGCAAATACGTGTTGCGAAGCCTATGTCTAAGCGTTGCAAAATCGTATACCTAAGCCTAAGCCAAAGCCTAAGCGTTGCAAAAGCGTATTCCTATGCATAAGCGTAAGTCTACGCCTAAGCCTAAGTAGTCTATAATGTAAGCCTACTTTTTTACAGACCCACCAGAAACCGGAACGGCCCTGAAAGTAACAAGGGCCATTTTTATTATGTTTTTAATCAGGTAAAACCGGTATTTTACAGCCGGATCCGGTATAAAATGTACCGCTGGCTCGGTTTTCGCGGTCTGTTCGGACAAATTGGCTACTGAAATTTGTGGCATTTTTGTGGTAATTGTTTCGATGGTCGGGCGCGTGGAAACGGGGTATCTTAGGGTAACAGTCGACACCCCTAGAAAATAAACCAGCGTCGCTAATATACCTAAATATTTTTCAACGGCGAACAGCTCAAAAACAACGGTCTAGAAAAATATGACTAAATTTTACACGAGGAGAATTAATTTCAGTTTTCCCGTTTATGGGTTCAAGTAAAAACTTTTGGCCCATGTAAAGATCAGGGGCGGAACGGTTTTCTGTGGGACGTGAAAACAGTAAACCTAAGGTTTAGACTATTTGTTGCTTGGCTTAGGCTTAACAATATTCTCATTCTTACGCTTAGGCTTAGGCTTAGGCTTATGAATATGCTTATTGTTACGCTTTATGCTTAGGTTTAGGAATATGCTTCTAATACAGTTCCGCCCCTGTTCTTTACATTGGCCAAACTTTTCGCCCGCCCCCCCCCCTTTGTTGAAAAGAGACACTTTAATAGACTCTAATTTTTGGCCATGACTGAGTGTTATTACAATTTGCATTGTCAAGTAGCATTGTTTGTTTGTTTATGATTGGACAATTTTGTCGACGTTTGGTACTTGAAAACTTTATTAACCAATCAACCATCGTTACAACTTCAAATATTTACTGAGGCTTTTGTTTCGTAAATTTTCTGTCAAAATCAATTTTTCAACAATTTGAAACCGTTTTTGTAAACACAAGAGTAGACAGAATTTCAAAAATTTCAATTTCGGTGAATATTAATTTTAATTTAAAAAAGTTTAAATTTCTTTTTCGAGCAAAACACTGCGAACTTCTTTGGCAACAAAATTTTTGGGACTTTAGGGGTCCAGGTTTCTGGTGGGTCCATAAAAGAGTAGGTTTAAATTCTAGATTATATTTTTTGCTTAGGCTTAGGCTTAGTATTAGGAATACGATTTTGCAACGCTTTGTTAGATTTAGGTTTAGGAATAGTTTTTTTTTACTCCTTGGTTTTGGGTTGGGCTTGGCCTTGGGATTAAACTCTTTCTTACGCTTAGGTTTAGGCTTAGTCTTAGGAATAAACTCTTTCTTCCGCTTAGGTTTAGGCTTAGGCTTAGGAATAAGCTTATATAATACTGTTTATTCCCTGTTCTTTACATTGGCCGAAAATTTAAAAAAGAAAATATATCACCGTTTATTAATTTTAAAAAAAATTCTAACTGAAACTTTGAATTGTCATAAGTGTACTAAACGTAAACATTCAATAACAGTGTATATGTCTCCTCAGGCGTGTATACCGAAGGTACATCCTGAAATTTTCCACGACTCGAGGAACGAATTGTCTGAGTGTCTGATAAATACAACACTAATTGACACTACCCATTCGGCATCTGTTTGAAGTGATAAAGTTTAAAGTTTTAGCAACCAGTTCCTGCTGGCCATCAATCGAAAAGTATATGTAAAACCAGCGATGTTATTCAAAAATCAAATTTGTACTCTTAACTTTCATCAAAATTTCTATTTCCATTTTGACACGATCTGGAGCCAGTTGCCAAGACGGGTCAAGGGAGTTCAGAACCCGCGGAAGAATTGTGGAGGACCCCTACTACTGTAACTTTAACCTTGCTTGTACGTCAACCGAAAACCCTTTTGTGCACTTGTTGAAAAATGTTTAGCCTCCCGCCTCAAGGTGACCTGGTTACGAGCCTGAAAAAACTGTTTTATAAAAATAATCATGGTTGCAGGCACAATGTTTCGTTGAATTCTGCAACAGTGGACAGAATATTTGTCCAAATTTGATAGCTAATACACTGCAAAAAATGGTGAGTCAAATTGACTCCCCTCCGAAAATAAGGCTCTACGAGACTACACAAACTAAGTCAAATTCGACTCCGCCAGAGTCAAACGTGCGACTAAGTGAGTCGAATTTGACTCTGGTGGAGTCTGATTTGACTCAATTTGTGTAGTCCCGTAGAGCCTATTCTCGGAGGGAGTCAATTTGACTCACCATTTTTTGCATTGTACTTTTTACTCTTTAATATACCTACATAAAAACTTGTTTGGCAAATCCTGGGACACAGTCCTTGCACATAACTGCCACTGGCCATATAAACAACGACCAATGTACAGAACAGGGGCGGAACTGTATTATAAGCATATTCCTAGGCCTAAAACGCATAAGAATGAGCATATTCGTAAGCCTAAGCCTCAGCCAAGCGAAAAAACATTAGTCTAAAGCTAAAGCTTACTCTTTTCTAGTCCCACAGCAAAACGTTCCGCCTGTGATCTTTACATGGGCCGAAACTCCAATCAATTAATTAATTTTTAATTTATTTTGAAAATTGTTTTAAACAGACATAATTTGAAATCAGTAGGATATACATTTTGTAATTTTTCAAACGATATTTATTAACCAGCAAAACTATCAAAATCCCGATACTTTTTGTACGAACGCAGTGGTTTGGAGTTCGTTGACTTCTACTGGATATTTTTTCAACTTGTACGCTCAGTGTTTAAAATTTTGTTTTTGAGTCAAATCTGTTAAGCACGACGTTAAAATTGTTGTACGACAAGATTGACAATATTTGAAAATACAATTGCTACTGCATCGACCGTTGATTGGCAGTATTGGAGCAAAAACCCAGCCTTAAACCAATCGAAACGCATTCCTTTATGTGATAGGCGTATAAAAAGTATACGTCTTGCGGTCCCCTCACGGCCGAAACAGCCACCCCCATACCCCCATTTGGGGGGCCACTCCTACAGGGCCCCCCACCCTAACCGGTTGAAACAAAAACCGCTTAAGTTTTAAAATGCATCTGGCTTCTAGCTTGCTTCGCTCGCGAGTTTGAGGGACCTCACCCTGGAATTTGGAGGGAATCCCGACACCTGCCTGCTCCGGTACTGGGTCCCTTGTTTTGAAACATGTCTGTTTGTCATGGCTAGTTATAGCAATCATACTTTCACTAGGTTTTTATACGCGTTTCCCTATAAGGTCAACAGTAAAGCCTAGAGCTCGTATTCTCAAATGTGTGTAGCACCTATTACCAGTTGGTGATAGGTCTTGTAACTTTCGAAGCAGAGAATAGTGATGTGTGAAATTCACAGCACATTTATTGCTTTCGATTTTCTCTACTACTGTGCACATTTTGAGATCTGTAATTGCACCAGTTCGTTCGTTTGAAAACCTATTACTAACTGGTGATAGGTGCTATATGCATTTGAGAATGAGGGCGTAAGGTTTAGACAACAGTTTAGGCAAAGACTCATCCTGAGGCATAATTAAAGCCTAAGGGCGTGGTGGAAGAAAAGGCCTTTTACTGTTTGTCGGACTGAAAATTTGCCTTCTTAAGCTTAACAAATTCAAATAGCCAAACCCCAACTTTATGACTAATTTTCAGGCATGCCGTTACGTGGGGGGTCGAGCCCCCGAAAACAGCGTTGACCCCCCTGGTCGAATCTGAGAACCGCATTAAAAAATACTCCATATTAGTAATATTCACCTTGCCCCTCTGTAGAAATTTTTTGCGCATTCTACTAACGAATTCCTTGATGCCGGGGATGGTCTAATTCCGTCTGCCGGTTAAACCTGCGTTTATATTCAACGAAACAAAATGACTCGACACACGAGATATCACTCATTGATTTACTCAATTTAATATTTATACTGACGCCTGTATATAGAAATTTAAATACTTTTTAAGCAATTTTGATACGCATGAATAAATGCTACACAAGCAAACAATACCCTATTTATACTTAAAAACAATAAAATGTCAACAAAAACGCAAAGACAAGAAGACAAATATCGAAAAATTAAGAATTTTTCAAAGTGACTCCGCCCTGTATTACAAGTACACATTTGTATGCAGTGCCGATGCCGGCAGGGGTGGAAGATCGGCCCAAACTCCACGCTGGGGGCCAAAAAACTCGCGAGCGAGACGCCAAACGCATTTTAAAACACTGGCGGTTTTTGTTTGAACCGGTTACAATGGAGGCGCCTTTAGGAGTGGGGCCCCTAAATGGAGGGTACGGAGGGTGGCTGCTCCGGCCCTATTTGCATGCCATATCACCAAAAAACCACTCTAACTTAACCGGCTCATGTTACTTTAATGGGCGTCCAGGTTTTTGGTGGGTCTGTAAAAGAGTGTGAGCGTTTTATTCAGCGTATGACGTTTCTAAAGATTACAAGTTATATTCAATAGAATCAGGGCCGTACTCAGACACTTTTACAAAAGAAAGTATAAAGATTTATAAAAGGGATCAGAAAAAAATGGTCGTAACATGGAATTCTGTTAATAGTGCTGATAAATTTTTGAGCCAAGCAGACAGCGACGTCCGGAAGGCGGCGGCAGAAGCTTCCTTCACGCCTCTTGTCTTGTAATTGGAGGCCTAAATATAATTACAAAGAAATCGTACAATTTCGCATATACTACATCGCTATCACCGAACACAATTATTTCTTTTAACCAGCTGAAGAAAATATATTCAAACAGTTGCGAATAGTGTATTTTGGAAAAATATGCAACATTTTATTGTTTGTTTACCTGAGACCAATTGAAACAATATTTACTCGTATTGAAACCCAAAGCGGTTGAAAACAACAGCGATCTTTAGTCAAAAAGCCAAAGTGGTACTTGAAAAATTTGCCGATTTTCGCATCATTAATAGCGCAAGATGCATTCATATTTATTCGGCATCTTGACCCAAAACAACAACGAAAACAAAACATTTCAAGTCAGAGTCACAACTCAATAGAGACACTTATTATTTGGTGTTGACACCATACACAAAAATCGTAATACAATATGTTTTAAAGTAAGCACACTGTAAAAAATAGGGAGTCAAATTGAATCTCTCGGAAACAGGCTTTTCCTGACTACACAAACTGAGTCAAATCCGACTCCACCAGAGTCAAATTCGATTCACTACGTCGCACCTTTGACTCTGGCGGAGTCGAATTTGACTCAGTTTGTGTAGTCAGGAAAAGCCTGTTTCTGAGAGAGTCAATTTGACTCACCATTTTTTACGGTGCACAGTTAAGTAAATCGAACTCAGTGCAAATAGAACGCGATAAAATGGGTGCACCTTGCCCGTAGTCAAGGGGGACTCAGCCCCCCCCTTGGAAAAGTTTTGGCCCCTGCTTGAAAATTTGCAACCTTGCCTGTAAGTCATTGAAAACCCTTGTATGCTTCTCCTGAAAAACTTTCAGCCCCTACTAGCAAGATGAACTGGCTACGGCAATGTGGTTCACATTGCAATAATGTTGCAAAACACGCAATGTTGCGGTTCGCAGCAAGGTAGAAGCAAATTTGAAGAGATACGATTCCTGCAAGGTCAGAAAGTTCCATGCTCGCCTGGTGACCGAGACCCTTGGCGCTGGGCGGAACCGGCAGTAGCCGCGGCACGAGGCCCGTAGCGAGCTCACGTTGCTATTGGGGCTAAACATTTTTGTGAAGAGCATACATGGGTTTTTGATGACTTACAAGCAAGGTTGACACTTTTCTGGGGGACCAAAATTCTTCCCAGGGGGCGCTGAGCACCCCGTCCTCTGGCTACGAGCCTCTGTGGCACCTAATGTATTATAATGAAATATTGCACCTTAGAAATGCATGCTAAAGCGAAGGGTATACGTTTCCATAAACTCAAGTTTAGGTAGTAGATCAGACAGGCAGTTTTACACGAGTTAAGGCCAATGTTACTTTTCGGGGCGCAGTAGTAGTTTAAGCGTATTCCTAAACCTAAATCTAACAAAGCGTTGCAA